>MU226807.1:141240-159148 GCA_018584345.1 Thuja plicata
CTTGAACTTGAAGTATATGATGGTATGATCATGGATTCATGATTCATGATGCTATGTTTACAAATTTAAATGTTTACTTTTAGTTTTTATGATACTATGTGACATTCTAATCTTAACTCATGCTTCTAGGTTGCATAAATGTCAAAATATGTATATATATATATTAAAAAATTACATATTTTTGAAAAAACGAACCCGAACCCAAAAACCCCTTTTTCAAAATTTTGTCGAACCGGCGAACCGGTTCTTCGAACTCAAACCCGAATTCGAACCCGAACAGGCATCCTAGGAAAATATGTTTAATCTGCTCTTCCGGTAATTCCTTCAATTCCGCATTTTGGTTGCATCTACATCTAATGCCCATCATAAAAGCCATTTGGCGTTGCAATCTGAATAGGATTTAGATCCTTCAAGAATGCTGTGAGACTCTATACTAGGCCGGAATTTAAAGGAATGAGAGCTCTATCATCTGAGTCCTTTGCATAGAATATACGGCTGCTAAGTTCACGAGCGTCCACCTATTCACCCCTGCAAAAATTGGGAAGGCCCTTGCAGAGGGCACGCGCATCGGAAGAAGAGTCCCATCCTTCCTGCCCGCGTCAGCAATGTCACCTCTAGCCTATGCCCGTCTTGTCAAGAGAATCTATATCCAAATCTACTATTTTTTTAGATCCTTTGATATCGGGTCATCCTTACCGAATTCCCTTTCTCCTTCGATTCCCAAGTTGGCCAACTTGTCCGCCACTTTATTCCCTTCTCTAAATACATGCTGCAATTTAAAATTGACAAGTTTCCGTAGATGTTCTTCCACTTTGGGAAGCCAACCTGCCAGTCGCCAACTAGCGAAATCTGATTTCAAAACCCCGTTGATGATAATCAGGGAATCTCCTTCGATGATGATTTTGTCTATGCCATTGGTAGTGCACCACGAAAGTCCTGTCTCCATGGCAGCGATTTCTGCCACATTGTTAGTGGTGACCCCCAAACTCCTCGCGATGCCTCTAATAATTTCTCCCTTTTCATTTCTGAGAATTGCGCCTATGCCGCTAAAGCCCGGATTACCTTTGCTTGCTCCATTGAAATTTAGCTTGACCCAACCACTTGGGGGAGCCTGCCAGATTGCTGTCTTTCTATCAGCCTTCTTATTTTTTAATTTGTGGTCACTCCTATGATTAAAGTTCCATAATTTTTCCATATCCAAATCCCATTTTGACATGTAATTGTAATTAAGCCCCAAAATTCTGCTGTTGACAACTTCTATAGCAATTTGGATTTTAGTCCTGAGTTGTCCGGTCTCCAAAGCCTTCTCTTTGAAAATCCTGCGGTTCTGTTCTTTCCAAACATGCCAAACCAATAGTGAAGGACTAATATACCATAAAAGACCCCATTTGGATTTAGATGTCTTTTGGCCAAGAGAATAGAAAATCTTTCAATGTGCCATTCCTAACACCCTACCATTGAAGCCGTCCCAACAACCAATCCCAACATTCTCGAGCAATTGGGCACAACAAAAGGAGGTGATCTACTGACTCTTCATCCCGACGGCACATGATGCACCAATTGGGGCCTGAAATGCCAATAGATTTTAATCTATTACCTGTCAAAATTCTGCTATGAATAGCCACCCAGAGAAAAGCTCCAGCCTTAGGAAGGGGCCATTTACCCCAGCAAAGTTTAGTCGGCCAATATACACAATCCTGCCTGCGTCTGAGCAATTCGTAACCAAGATTTACCGTATATGAGCCTGCTTTAGTCGCACTCCATATTAGATAGTCTTCCTCATTTGATCGAATGACAATCTTGTTGAGAAGTAATTCCTGCAAACGAACACCATTGATTGACGCTGGGCCACCTATACTCCTCCAACTAGCCTTAGAGGAAGAAGGGGAATGAAAGTACATGTAATCCGCCACCCTGCATCCTATTGAAGTTTCCATATTGGACACCCATTCTCCATCCTCAAAAAAACTATCCAGCGGCTTGTCCCCTAACCAAGAGTCTCTTTAGAACAGCGCTCTACGACCATTACCTATCTGCCATGTGAGGTGTTCTGTGATGGCTTTTCTACTGTCCCATATGAGACTCCAAAAAGGGGAACCTGATTTTGCATTGGCCACGGTCAAAATTCTGTCTGGATCCCTAGAATCAAGGTACTTTGCATTCATAATTTGACACCACGGCTTATCCGGGGACTTGTACATTTTCCAAACCAATTTGGCACCCAAGGCTTTGTTTTGAAGGTCCATGCTCCTAAGGCCTGCTCCTCCTTCATCTTTGGCCAAACATGCCGTATCCCAATTAATGAGGTGGATCCTCTTGTCTGATTTCGACCCTTCCCAAAGAAATTTTTTAAAAATACCATCGAGAGCAGTTGCGGATTTCTTTGTGAGTCTGTTAATGATGGAACCTTTCAGCTTCCTGTCGGTATGAAGAAAATAAATCCTTGATTTAGAGTAGTTCATGAATTGCCCCAACTCCCTTTCACATTCTGCCAGCACCGCCTTAATGGTTCTTGCTTCCAATACCGAAGGCACTCCGAAAAGGATAGCATCATCCGCAAATTGGGAATGTGATATGGGATCCAGATTGTCTTGAAATGAAAATCTCCGCCATTTTTGCAGCCTAACATTGTGCTTAATGAGACCGCCCAACGCCTCTGCCGCCAACACAAATAGGAAGGGAGACAGGGGATCACCTTGCCTAATTCCATTAGTCGCTTGGAAAAAACCAGAGACCGAACCATTGATAAAAATGGAGAAGTGAACAGATGAAATACAAAAGAGTATACATTTAATCCAAGCATTGCTGAAACTGAAACGAGACAGGAGTTTATTGAGAAAAGGCCACCTTACTCTGTCATATGCTTTGCTAATATCTAGTTTGATGATCATACCTGGCTTTTTACTCAGATGCATGCTATGGATGGATTCACCTGCCAGAATGATGCTGTTAATAATCTCACGCCTGGGAACAAAACCATGCTGCTCTGCTGAGATGATTCTGGACAGGATAGGTTTCAGCCTGTTAACCATTGCCTTTGACAGAATTTTATACAGAGAGTTGCAAAGGGCAATGGGTCTGTAATCATTCATCAAAAAACTATCTAGCTTTTTTGGAATAAGTGCGATGACCGTGTTGTTTAATTCCTTTACAAACTGCCCTTTGACTCGGAAAGATTCCATAATCTTTAGGATGTCTTCTCCTAAAAAGACCAGCACTTCTGAAAAAATTCCGCAGGGAACCCATCTGGGCCTGACGCCTTAAAGGATGGGTTGTCGAAAGTGGCTTTTCTAATTTCCTGCAAAGAAAAGGGTCTCATCAAGTGAATGTTATCCTCCTCTGAGACTAATTTTGGAATGACGTCCAGGAAGGCTGAGGCTGAAGAAGATAATGTCATTAGACGAGCCCAAAATATCTTTGAAGTGGGATACAACTACCTCTTCAATGATATCCTCCTTATCCTGCCAATTGCCAATATCATCTTGGATGCGATTAATATTGTTCTGAGCTCTCTTAGCCTTAACCGAAGCATGAAAAAATCTGGAATTGCGATCTCCATCCATTAACCAATGATCGCGAGACTTATCTCTCCAAAAGATTTCTTCTCTATGCAGCAGTTCAGCCAATTCGCTTTTAAGATATTTTTCTTTTTCAAATTCAGCGTTGGACATACCTGAGGCAATCACCAAATTGTTTAAATCCTCCAGATCTTTCTCAACCCTGATCTTTTCCGAGAAAATGTTTTTGAATGATACTCTGTTCCAAACTTTAATTCGTTTCTTGACTTCCTTTAATCTTTTGACCATTACAAAACTCGGGGTACCTTGAAAATGATTACTGTCTCTCCACCATTGCTCCAGATTCGGCAAGAAGTCCTTATCTCTCCACCACATGATTTGAAATCTAAAGCTACCATTGGACTTCTGGCCGGAAGAAAAGATGCTTAATTGGATGGGGAAATGGTCCGAAAGCGACATGGGAATAATGCTGGAAACCAAATTGAAAGCCGAGTCTAACCAAAAAGAGCCTACCAAGAACCTATCCAATCTTTTTGAGATCCTAGTGAAGATCTTCTATTGGTCCATGTAAAGCGCCCATTGATCAAAACCACATCAGCCAGATTATTACATTGGACAAAATCTCTGAAGACTTCTATGACCTTGTTCCTTCTGATGATGCGTCCCGACTTTTCCTCTAGATCAAGAATCGCATTAAAGTCTCCTGCCAATATGACCATATTACTGTCCACACAAGAGATTTTGGAGGAAAGCGCATTCCATAGCGACAACTTATCTTTTGTTTTGGTAGGCCTGCATATATTAAAAATGGGGAATGATAATTGTTCTTTGACTATTTCCACCATGCCGAACAGCCAATGATCATGTTTCTTTAATAGAGACAACTTGATAAAAGACGGATTCCAAAGAAAGTCAATACCGCCCAAAGCACCTTTGGCTTCCTGAAAAAAACCTTCCCAATTTTTGCAAGAGAACAGCAAGCTTAGGGCTTTGTCAAAATTGAGTTTAGTCTCTTGGATTAAAACTAATTCACTCCCAAGCTTCTGAAGCGCTCAGATAAACAAGCGCTTCTTGTCAGAGGTCACTAGACCCTTGACATTCCTTTATGAGATCTTCATTTCTCACCAAGGGAGATCCCTCCTTCCTTGGCTTTCCTCGTAAATTCGAAAACGTTGACAATGCCTTTTTCCTTTGCCCTATCTTCTCTCATCCGTCTATTGGAGCGTCTGCCTCTGCCACCTTTCACTTTTCCCAGAAGATTGTTAGCCGATTGACTAATGCATCTCGGTTCGATGTTATCCAGAGCATCCATCATCTGATCATCAGAAGAGTCCCTATCATATTCAATCTCCGAATCCGAACGAGATTGCTTGTAAGGAGTAATTGCCGAGGAGACATTCTTTTCTTGAGACTTTTCCTGGCGGGCTGACGAGCATTCCCCTTCCTCCCTGGCTGCACTCGAAGATCTCAGCGGCGGATTCTTTTGCAAATTCTCTTGAGGCTGCGAAGCGGTTACTGTAACCGTTTTTAGTATATTGGCTTTCTTCCTCCAATTTTTTGCTGGTTTGACAAAAATTCTGCAATCTGATGATGTGTGGTTTTTAAAACCGTATTTCATGCATTCCTTAGGCGATTTTTCAACTTCTATATGTTGCTGCCAAATTACCTCACCCACTTTCAAGTTAATGAAGGCTGGGACTTCTTGCACCGCTGCAATTTTGATTCTAGCGTAGAGATATGAATCATTATTAATTATTGATTCGTCTATCTCTAGTAAAGTACCCAGTGAACGACCAATGCATTCCAGACTGGAGTCTCCCCAAAATTCAAAAGGTAAGTTGTACATCCGAATCCAGATCGGATTCTGATAAAACCCAAGGGGTAGTGGATTGAAATTGAATCGCCACGGCTGAAGATAAAGAGGAGACAAACCCAAAAACCAGTTTTGCTGGTTCAAAATCAAATTTCTGTCCTCATCCTGGAAGATAACAATGAAAAAATTCTTTGGAATGAATTTAATGATGACTTCCTTGTGCCAATGCTTGGAAATCCAGTTCCTAGTTTCTTCTTTGGAAATTCTATCGCCAATGAATCTACCAATAACTGCAATCTTTTCCCACACGGAAACATCCTCTTCAACCTCCTTCGGAAGAGAAATTTCCACCACCTTCTCCTTGTTTCCTTGACCAGGATGAATACCCGGATCCTCCTCCGTATGGCTCCCATGTTTCGGATCAAAACCCTGAGAAAACCTGCCATCCTTATTCCTCCTCTCCCTTCTTCTCTGCATCCCTTCCCCTGTTCGAGTAATAGCCCTCAAGAGTATGATTGTTGAACAAATTGAGGGAAAGTTTACTTTCGGGATTTAATAATCACAATTTTGGTTTTATATATATACGTGTATGTATATGTGATAAATTCTGGTGATTTAGACGTGCAGCTTTTGTGAATTATTTCAATTGGTTTCTTGTGAAATGATCGGGAGAATGCAGTTATGCCTTTTCAGTATTTCTCAACAGTCTAACTGGAGACAGTCTTAATTTAGCATGTTTGCGAATGATATAACACAGATAGTTTAGATTTTTCTAGCATGAGCATTCAATTATAGAATTTTTTTTAATAAAAAAATTGCTGTTCATTTTGATGTTCATTCATTTGATATACAAAATTTCCCAGGTGGTGTGCACAGTTGGAAGTGTGGTCTTTGTTTCAATTTTACTTCTGCGGGGAATTTGGTCTGCAGTTACATATATTAAAATAAATGGAAATAGAAGGTTACGTGGTCCAGACGATGATAATTCATGGAGTGGGGCGCGACCTGTAACTTAATTCATTACAGGGTGATTTCCAGCCTTGCACGAGAAGCATCTCTCTCTCTTGATTTTTGAATACCAACAGGTATAACAAATTTATTGGTTGTCTGAGCAACAGAAGAATTGCAAACAGGTAGAGAGTAACTGGCATATCTTAATACAATTTTAGATGGCATGATTACCATTGTTCCATCTATATGTCAGAGGAGGGAATGGGAAAAGTAAACAGAGACAAAGGAACATACATAATGGAAAGAAGATAGCAGATGATACCTCTGCTCCACAACCCTCTATTTATGAGGAAGTATCGGCAGGGTGTACCACTGTTTTTAATAATGAATGGTCAATTTTCATTTTTTCCATTCCAAGTTGGCATCTGAATGGGCACAGTTTACTGTTAGGGAGAATAATACAAGTATACACATCACAATTTCAACTACGTAAACACAAGCAGGTTTTTTCGTTACTATTGAGTACAAACATACTAATGCAAGTAATCATTTGTCATGTTCGTACGCAGTAGTGATTATGGCATTCAGAAAGGCCTGCTAGTTTATGGAATTCACATGCATGGAGCAATAATTGTTGCTTGTATAAGAATAATATCATTTAAGCTCTTCATTAGGTCTTGTACCTGTTTCTTTTTCCACTTGAGAGATTTCTTGACACATTATCCACATACACGCAGGTGAAAAAATAACTTCAGGATTATTATCATGATGAATAACTATGCATTGTATTTGCAAGCCTAGCTATCACAGCTATGGTATCCAACAAGATTGAACTCAAGTCTACTTGTGTTTTAGTTCGAGATAAAACTAAAATACGACATGCTAAACTCTACTCAGATTTGGCTTCATAAGGCACTTTTTCACACTTTTGCATGTTTATGTGGACGGAAATGATCACTGCTGTTAGGATTCTTGCATCTTTCATGTTTGGAGATGTTAATCCATCTATGCCTGATGAATGCTACATACTTGTAACTATTTTGATTCGTGTATTGCGCAGTGTGCAACTCTATTCGACTTATTGTTTTGTGAAGAATTAAACTACCTAATATTATGTAGTATGTTACAGACGTCATCAACACCAAAATGTGACGAATGCTATTATGACTTATTCGATGCTTGTTGCCCCATTAATGATGAATTACATGTATGATTACACTAAAAAGTAATTTTGTTACCTGTTTATAGTAGCTAGTACATGAGAATTTAAATCTATCAAACATTGCCACATTAATAAGGGTATGTAAGATTATGACCCAACAAAATAGTTTACAAGGCTGCATATACTATTTCTTGAACTTTTAACGTACAAAATGTTAATGACCATAACATTAACACAAGGGTGAGATTCCATGGGGAGTTTGAGGATCTATTTTGATTGAGTAGGTCCCATGGAAATAAAAAAATTATGTTATAAGATCAATTCAAATATTTTCTTGAAGAATAACAACCCGTACCTTTTAGGACTACAAATTTGAGCTGGTGAAATTGGGACGGGGCTATAAATTGTCTCACCCGTGTAGGAATTTTTTTGACGCTTGTCAATCATTAGAATTTTAGATTTCTGCCAGGAAAAAATGGAGAGAAAATGATTGATAAGTATAAGGCATTTTCCACAACAAGTCAAATTGTGATTCAACTGTCATTTTTAGTCAAATTCATTGACCCATGTTTCATGAGTAGTGGTTGACAAGAACTCATCTCTAATGAGATTGAATGAAACAATTAACACTCATTGCATCTAGGTGATGTTCACAGAGGTGAAGCACAAAGACTTCTTGGGAGTTCACCCATCTCAAGACTACTTCAACTTAAGCGCGCTTAACCTCAAAGTCTCTTCCAAGGTTAAGTCCAATTTTCTTGCAACCCCATTTGCAAAATCTTCAACAAGTGTTGTGCCTTATGAACAATTCATTATGAAGCCCCTTAAGCTCATTAATTGATAAGAGATATTTTCCACAGCAAGTCAAATTGTGATATTGCTAATAGGATTCAACTGTGTAATTTCTGAGTCAAACTCATTGACCCATGTTTCATGAGTAGTGGTTAACAAAAACCCATCTCTCATGAGAATGAATGGAGCATTTAGCACTCATTGAGCTCAATTGATTTTATGATTTAAGTTCATAAGTTATTTTTTTCAAATTTTGCTAAGAAAATTAATTGCATTTTCAATTCCAATTTAAGGTTTTCTTCACTTTGTTTGGTTGTGTTGGACTAACCTTGTTGGAGGAGACGGAGAGGGAATGATCGCCACTAGGTGAGTGAACAAAAACAAGCTAAAAACCTCAAAAAAGCGCCTAGTCTTTTCTAGCTTTGAAAATGAGGTACTTATTTTAACAAGCTTGCATTGATCAAATTATGGCAATTTCATTTATATCTAGCTAATAGGGACACCCTATTATTGTCCATTCCAAACAAGACATTAGGTATATGCTCTCAACTTTTCAAAGTTGATCAAAAAGCCAAAAGTGTTGAGTTTGGGCGGTAGAAAGAAAGGGAGGAAATTGAACCAAACATTTCATATTTTAAGAACCTCCTTGTCAAGAGGATGAAAAAGAACATCTGTGTTTGAAGTGCTTGGAATTTAAGGGAAGCAATAGGGATATGCTCTTCACTCTTTGAGTGAATCAAACTCCCAAACTTGCTTAACTTAGTTCAATTTTGCTTTTCTATATACATGCTAAATAAATTAGAAATTTAGAGGGCCTGCCTCCCGAGTACATCCTTACGAAGATGGTGAGAGGGAACTACCCAAAGTTGGAGACACTCACTTTAGCCGTGAGACTATCCGACCTACTATAAAAAAATGCACTCTTCCTTAATGGGTTGTAGTGACTAAATTGTGCTTAAGTTTCTTCACTTCCTCTAGTAGTCCTCCAGGATTGCTCAAAATTGTACTTTTGTGTGTGTGGGAAGCCCGCAAGGGGGTAAAAGAACTTTTCATAGTTTAGAATAGAGGTGTTAAATAAAACCCTGATAAGTAACAAGCTACCTTTTAGAGACACATTGTTTAAAAGCCAAATCTGACTCTAGGTATATTGTTTGGAATACATTCTTGTTCAAGACCCGTTAAAACGATCAAGAACATACACTTATGTGTTTTAGGGTTATGATGCAAACTTGATGTGTGTGTGTTGTGTTTGTATCTACATTTTCAAACAAGAATACCAATTGACATATATGATCACAGGCTTAATATTTTTAAAAAACCCTAAAAAGTGTGAAAAACCAATCTGATCTGCAAAGTGCCGCATACAACAGTTTAAACGCCACCTACAATACTTTCTGTGATGCCTGTACAATTGAAACGATGCCTATAACTGTTAAAATAACGCCTAAGTCACTGGAAACTGACGCTTGTAAACATTTAAACACCGCCTACAAGCAGACAAACACTGCCTGCAATCTGCAGAGTGTTGTGTACAATAATTCCAGAAAATTCCTATACAGTGCGAAGTCACGCCTAGAGTGCAAGGAAGTGAGGCCCAGAAACAAAGAAGGGCAAACATGGGGCATTTCCCGAGGGCTTGAAAACAATTTGATCACATTTTTGGATACCCTTTTGGAGATTTTACTTGTTAATAAGTTCAGTTTGATCAGAATCATTATTGGACAAATCACAAAATGGTTAAGGGATTGATCAATCAGGTGATTAAAAGCCAAGTTTTTCTTGATCTATGCTCATGTCGGCTTTCACCCGATCACACTACATCAAGTCTACCCTGCAATCCGACAGAACTTATCTAAGGGTGATCCCACAATAGTGGGTTACACGTTTTTGCCTAAACGGACATTGAAGTCTACATTTTGAAAAAAACTTTCAGATTCAGATGGATATTGTCGTTAAACTATTTGAAATCGGAAGATGAAGTAAACTAGAGTCTTTTACGATTTTCTGTCTAGATTCTAAATATATATATATATTTTTTGAATTAATTTGAATGGTTTTGTTTTTCTCCCACGAAAACTACTGTTGTTGAAAACGTCGTTTTCAAAAAGTTACATTGACTTCATAGAGCATAACTTTTTTCTAAAATAGATATCAATGCAATTCTTTCGAATTTGGTTTTGTAACATCTGTACGGAGGGCATGCAATTGGTTTGATGACATTATTATGATTATTGCATATTTTATGAACATTTGAAGTAGAGTAAACCATAATTTTGACATACCTTGACTACATAGCTTATAACTTGTGTATTTATCAAAATTCAAATTTTTTTTTTTGATAGAAAGTAGACTCGAAGACGGAGGGCACTGTTATTTTTCAAATTTTTTTTTTCTTTTTTCGACTATTTTTCATTGAACGTCAAAGTTGAAGGTTTATTTTGGATAAAAAACCTACATTCGATGCACGTCAAAAAAGATAGATCTAATTAATTCAAAATAATTCAAATCTATATTCGTTAGAAAGCTCATTTTGAGTACTTGTGCTATGCAAAAGGACATTTCCCTATTCATCCATTTGAGCCCCGCACTTGAGCTCCGAAGCCATGAAAACTGCAGATTTCTGTTAGCCTCTGCAAATGGCCTCTAATCAGAGGGTTTTGATAGAAACTACTTTCGATATAAAGCAGTTTCGATCGAAACTATTTAGTTTTGATCGAAACTACTTTCTATCGAAAGTAATTTCATGATTTGACTACTTTTTGACACTTTTGAAAGTAATTTAGTACTTTCGATCGAAAGTAACTTACGATCAAAAGTAACTTACGATCGAAAGTACTACTTTTTGGTACTTTCGATCGTAAGTTACTTACGATCGAAAGTATTTGTCAATTCCGATCGAAAGTAATTTATAATTTTTCCTTGGTTGCACTTTTCGGGGTGAATTCCTTCCTCCAAAAAAGTGTAACCCACTATTGTGGGTTCACCCCTAAGGCAGGGGATTCCTTTTCCTAGGGATACTTTTACTTCTTCACATCCAACTCAACAATCCAACCAAGGAGTAGAACCGAACATGACTTTCCCATTTGGAAACATGGATCCCGACCTAATCAACAACGCCAATAGAGATAACATTAATAACAATGGAAATGACGAGGTCAATAATAATGGGGCCAATGGAAGATGAATTGACCCTAACAATCAAGGGGTAGACCCTAACAACAATGGCAAAAATATTGACCCTAATGATGAAGAGGCTATCGAAGAGAAGGTCAATGAAGCGGTTCAAAGCCCATTCTTCATGAAACTCATGGAGAAAGTATTGGAACGAGATAGGGAAAAGTATTTTCTAGACCTAGCACAAGCGGGGACTAAACTCCCTCACACTTTTGATGTTGATCAATTGAAGCAAAAAAAGATGAAGCTAACCCTATTGACATCATGGATAAGCAATTTAAATTATTCCAAATGCAATTGGATACAATGAAACAAGCAAGGGCTCCTAAACCCTTTTCTATCGAGGCATTGTGTCCATTTTCGTTCGACAAGACATTAATTATGGTTTCATTCCCTAGCAATGCTATTTTTCCTAAGTATGATAAGTACGAAGGAGCATCCGATCCTCAGGATAATTTAAGGGAGTTTTGTGCATTGAGCTTGGAGTTCATGCATGACACAAAATATTTAATGAGGTTATTCCCAAGAAGTTTAGGAGGCATGGCAATGGAGTGGTTTTCCAAGTTACCCTCTGGCATCCGCACTTTTGAGGAATCGGCCTCCAAGTTTGTAACTCATTATTCTTATAATATCAAACATGAGGTTACGATGATTAATTTATGTAATACCAAGCAACGCGAGGGAGAAGGATTCCTACTTTTCCTAAAAAGGTGGAGAGCAGTATTCGCTAGATACCCTCGAAGTGTGCCCAAAAAGGAGAAGATGGATATCTTTATTAATAGCTTGAATAATGAGATGAATTATCGGTTAAGATTACAATGCCCTAGGTCTGTCCAAGACCTAATTGAGAACAAAGTTACTAGGGAGGAGGTATTAGTTAAAAGTGGAGAACTTAAACTTTATAAGGATAATAAGAGTTCTAACAACAATACCTCCAACAACAATCAAAATAGGAATCCTCCTAACAATAACCGATTTTGGATGAGGAAAAATAATAAAGGTGTGGTCAATGACGGAGTTGTGGAAGCGAATAATTTGAAGGCCACTCCTTTTACCCTCAGAAGAAGACCTATTCAAGTTAACAATGCAAGTCAAGCACCCAAAGTGCCTTTCAACAATAACAACAATAATAACAATTTTGGGAACAATCAAGAGGCCAATAAGCCTAAACCCTTCTTTGCTCCATCGCCTAGAAGGAAGTTTACGCCCTTGGGCGAATCACTTGAGAATGCATTGAGAACCCTAATTGCTAATAAGATTATTGACTTACCTAGGGCTCAACCCTACGAACCACAAGTGAAGCCTACTTGGTGGAGTGAGTCCAATCATTGTGAATACCATAGGAATCGAGGACACAAAACAAATGATTGTCTGCGCCTAAGACATGAGGTGCAAGATTTGATTGATAATGGTGTAATTAAGGTGGAAGGACCCCAAAACAATGAGGATCATACGACTTTTAAAACACCTTTCTTTAATCATGAGAAAGGTGAGTCTTCAAATTTGAATAATCATGGCAACAATTATAAAGGTAACAACAATGTCAATTTTGCTCATCATTATGACAATACTATCAATACCTTATCCGGACATGAGAATGTTGTGGTGATAAAGGAACAACCCAAAATGGAGACTTCTAATGCCATCACTAGGGGGCAAGCATCAATGATTACCCTACAAGGGGGTGCTCCTAAACCTATTGGTCCTATACAATCAACTATTTTGGATAAACAAACATCTACTAGAACAAAGCCTTATAGTTTGGTTGATCAATTGCAAAAGACTCTAGCACAAATTTATATTTTGGAGTTATTAAAACTTTCTCCCAATCACAAGGAGATCTTGGAAAAAGCTCTAGTGGAGACTAATGTTACTATAACTTTGGAGGAAGATAAGTTTCAAAACATGGTAGGACATCTTGTTGCACCACATTGCCTTTCATTTTCAGAACAAGATGATATGTCCATTACTCATCCTCAAAATTTTCCCTTGCATATATAAGTTTTAATCCAAAGGCATTGGGTCAAGAGAGTCCTCATTGATGAGGAGCTGGTCTCAACATTTGCACTTTGAACCTTGTCAAGTCTTTAGGGTTATGCAAATCATCTATTGATCCTAAAAAGCAGATTACCATCAAGGCTTATGATGAGGAAGAAATATGTTCGAAATACATGATAGTTTTACCCATTCAAGCTGGACCTATCAAGAAAGACACCATATGTCAAGAGCTTGACATGAAGTTAACTTATAATATCTTATTGGGAAGGCCATGGATTCATGAGATGCAAGCGGTGCCTTCCACATATCATCAATGTATTAAATTTCCATATATGGGTGATGAAATCACAATTGGAGGAGATTATACTCCCTTTAAATATTGCAACACATTGAAACCTCTTCATGAACTATTTATTCCTCATAATAGGGAAGGAATCATTCCTAATGTCACCAATGAAGAAGCTAAAGAGGAAGGTCCTAAGTTAACATCAAATGCTACATCTACTTGCAATCCTAATCAAACTAACTTAACTACATCAACTAAGGGAAAGGACAAAGTTAGCTATGAGGGTCTAAGTTCTAATGAAAATTTGGTTAAAACTTCTACACTAAAGGTAGAAATTTCAAAACCCTCTAAGGATGAGAGAGAACAAACAAAGAAGGATCATTACCAAAAGACGAATGAGATGATGCATAAGTTTGAAAAGCAATGTAGAATCAATTCCAAAGGAGTGGGGGAATATTTTGTTTCCCTATTTAATTTGCCAACTTCCCCAAAGACACATGGGAAACCATCAAATGTTCATCAACCTCACAAATACAACTCTCATTTTGTAAGAGAGAGTGACAAATCAGCCCTAGAAAAGGAGGACAATGAAGTTTTACAATGGCTCTACAAAGACGAAGATACTTCAAACAATCCTATTGAAAGAGTGCAACATATCAATATCCAAACCGATCAATATGGAAAGGGATTTCAAATTATGAAAAAAATGGTATATAAGGGAAGAGGACCCTTAGGAATCAGGAATAGAGGATTCTTAGAACCTATTGAACCTCCTTGGAGGTCAAAGGATGAGAAATCCGGAATAGGATATCAAGACAAAGGAGAAATTTCAAGCCCTATGCATGATTTTCATGAACATGTACACATGGTAGGATTCGAGAGTGAGGATGATTCTGGAGACTATGAGTGGGATACCCTATCCGAAGACTCTTGTCATGATAAAGTGGTTGATGTTATTCATACCTATGCTACCATTCCTAATACTAAAAGTAAAGACAATGAGAATCAAGGTTTGAATTCTACACAAGCATCAAATGTGCCTCAAGAATCCAATATAGGTCAAGCATCTAGTGGCAACCAATGGATAGGTGAACCTTGGGTACCTTCGTGGTGGGGTAATTCAAACGTTAGATTTAATCCACACACATTCTTTCCTATGAAAATTCACGAGGACTCTAGTGAACAAAATTTCGATCCCACTTCCATGGAACACCTAGAGCAAGCACATGTTATTGACCTAAGCGATACAATGTACGAACCATCAAATGAGGTCATGTCCTTGAATCCTTTGAATGACAACTTGCCTAATGAGTCTTTATCCCTTCTTCATCCCGAGCTCATTGATTGGGACTTAACTGAACCAAATGACCTACTATACTTTCCCAGCGACAATGAAATGACCTAATACCTAAACGCGGTTAAGCCACCTTCTTCCACCAATGAATATAATCCGGACATGATGATAGAGGCAGGGGTCCAATCTCTCAATCCACAAAAGAAAATAAAGAAATTCAAAAAAATGAGAAGGTCTAGTGGTGAAAACCACCATGTGGCAGTACTAGACCCTAAAAAAGTAAAAATATTGGATGTTTCCAAAGGTGAAAACCCAACTGTGGCACCTAAGGAAGAGAGATTGGATACCCTACCAGGACATGATGATGAGAGATCTCCTATTCTCATAGAGCCAATGGAAAAGGTTAACATTGGAACTGATTTGGAGCCAAAGTTTATTCACTTAACAACATCATTAACCCCATCAGAAAGGAAGGAGTTCATCGAATTATTTCAAGAAAAGCAAATCAACTTTGCATGGTCATATGCAGACATGCTAGGGTTGGACCCAAGTTTTATAATGCACCATCTTAATGTAAGAACCAACGTCAAACCTGTGAAGCAGAACTTGAGAAAAATGCATCCCCATGTAGCTTTATTGGTCAAAGCAGAATTGGAAAAGCTATTAAAGGTTGGATTCATAAGAGTAATAGCTTATGTAGAATGGATCTCCAACATTGTACCAGTTACCAAACATGAAAAATCCATTCGAGTATGCATAGATTTTAGATATTTAAACCTTTCTTGTCCTAAGGATGATTTTCCATTACCTAGCATTGATGCTATAGTGGATTTGACGGTAGGACATTCTATGTTCTCGTAAATGGATGGATTTAGTGGATACAATCAGATTCACATTGCACTTGAAGATCAAGAGAAGATTGCTTTCACATGCCCTTGGGGAACCTTTTGTTGGAATGTGATGCCCTTCGGCCTAAAAAATGCCGGAGCAACTTACCAAAGAGAAATTACCACTATCTTCCACGACATGATGCATACCTTCCTAGAGGACTATGTGGATGATATCTTAGCAAAGTCCCATCAAAGAAAATATCATCTTCCTATACTAGAAAAGCTTTTCACAAGGTTGGAACAATTTAAAGTAAGATTAAACCCAAAGAAATGTGCATTTGGGGTCCAATATGGCAAACTCTTAGGCTACATAGTTTCAACAAAAGACATAGAAGTGGATCTAGAAAAAGTACAAGCAATCATGGACATGGAAACTCCCAAAAATATCAGTCAAATGAGGTCACTTCAAGGAAGACTTCAATACATTAGGAGGTTCATTTTTCAATTAGCGGAAAAGTGCCATTCTTTTACAAGGTTGCTACATAAGAATACCATTTTTACATGGGATGATGAATGTGAACAAGCCTTCACTCTATTAAAAACATACTTGTTAAACCCACCTATCTTGATGTCTCCTATCAAAGGAAAACCCTTACTACTATATATTTTAGAAACGGAAAGATCTTTAGGGGTTTTGTTGGCACAAAAGGATAACAAAGGAAAAGAAAGAGCTTTTTACTATTTAAGTAGATCCTTGATCAAATATGAATTGAACTATAGCTTCATGGAAAGATCTTGTCTAGCAGTGGTTTTTGCCTCTCAAAAACTAAGACATTACATGTTGATGCACAAGGTGAAGTTGATTGCAAAGATTGATCCCTTAAAATATTTGCTTAGCAAAACAGCCCTAATAGGAAGAATTGCTAAATGGGTGATGGTGCTTAGTGAATTTGACATTGAGTATGTGGATCGAAAAGCTATCAAGGGCCAAGTTATTGTTGATCAATTGGCTGAAAATCTGTTAGTCTCTACTCATCCTATCCAAGTTGAATTTCCAGATGCATAAATAGTTAATGTGGAAGCCAAGGCATGAAAATTGTATTTTGATGGATCCTACACTCAAAATGGTTTAGGGGCTGGAATTTTATTTATCCCAACTCAAGGGCACACCATTCCAAAATCTTATAAACTTTTGTTCCCATGTACAAATAACATTGCAGAATATGAATCTTTAGCCATAGGCATCAAAATGGCTTTATAATGGAACGTCACAAAACTGCAAGTTTATGGGGACTCCCAATTAGTCATCAATCAAATCAATAATTAATATCAAACTAAGGATGACAAATTGATGCCATATAAGAGGATGCTGGACGACTGGAAGAAATACTTTGCCTTAATTACATTTGAGCAAATTTTGAGGGACAAGAATAGAGCTGCCGATTCTATGGCTACCTTGGTTTCATTACTCCAAATGCCTAATCAAAATGCGAGGTACAAATTCTTGGTGGAAGAGTTGGTGAAACTGGCTTTTGACCTACTTGACACCCAAATCATTTCCCTTATTAATGGACATGAATGACCTTGGTACGAACCAATTTATTATTATCTCAAAGACCAAGTTTTACTTATAGACCAAACCCGTGCCCAAAAATGACATTTTATATGACAAGCCGCCTGTTATACCTGTTAGATTTATAAAGAAAATAATGAAAATGAGAAGGAAAGAATCCAAGAGAGTATGCAAAGGAAAAGATTTTACCAAAATACTGAAAGAGAGATTTCTTCAATTGATCAACCAATAGTTTACCAAAATGCTCCAAGAACCATGACAAGAACACAAGGATTTGAAAGGGGAAAAGCAAGAAAAACCCCTTGTGAACAATATGAATATGGCTCAAAGCCTAAAGAATGAGAGCAATAAGCTCATTAAAATATTACAAGAATGAGAATGAGAGAAGAGAGAAGAAATCCAACTTAGAATCCGTATGAGAACCCTAGAACCTTAACTTGTGTGTGAGAGCCATCTCTTAAGTAGAGATGAGTGGAGGAGTTTGCATGTAACTCCCATACTCTATGTGTGCCACATT
>MU226807.1:166945-201603 GCA_018584345.1 Thuja plicata
AAATCAAGATAGTTTCTTTGTTTAGATCATTTGAGCATCTTTAATTTAAGCTTTCTGAAGACTTTGTGCTTCAGGGAGTTGAAATTACTATAGAGATTAGTGGCTGAGATACTCCAAGGACTGAAGACTTTGAGCTTCAGTATTGGATAAATAGATTAGATTACTGATTCTAGGTGAGGACAGGAGACTTTGAGCTCATTGTATCACCTAGTTTTTAGATAAATCAACCGCTGCCTCGTTTGATTGTTCTTACGTCAATCATCGAGTCACCGACATTACTGTTGCAAGGTGAACTGTATGTGCTACAGTTCAGTTCTACTTGAAGCCACCTGCGGTAAGAAGGGAGCCTCCCCTATTGCCGAGAGGAGAGAGAAATCTCACATACTGCTGCCTAAAGTACACATTTTGCAAGTTGTAGTTTTAGTGACTTGCAAAATATTTAGCCAACAGGGGGCTACACCATTTTCCTTAGTTTATGGGGTAGAAGTTGTTCTACCTTTGGAGGTTGAAATCCCATCCTTAAGAATATCTTTACATGGCTTAATCAATGATGAGGATTATAGGGTCACCCGACTTCAATAATTGGAATTGTTGGAGGAACATCAAACACAAGTTTATGAACATTTGAAGGTATATCACAATAAAATCTCAAGGAAGTACACCAAGCATATCAAACCGAGAACCTTTCAAGTGGGAGACTTAGTGTTAAGAGAAAATCCTGAAAAACAAGCAGATAGAGAAAAGACAGGAAAATGGGAAGCAAATTGGGTTGGACCTTTTTTAATTACTTCCTCTTTTGGTACGGGGACCTATAAATTAGCTGATTGTGAGGGTGATGAGTTGCAAGAACCTATTAACAACATTCACCTAAAAAGGTTTCATACCTGATAAGATGAAAGAGTATAGGAGGAAACAGTATCAGACAAGTGTCTATCCGATGATTTCAGCATCATTCTTTGTACATGAGAAAATTCAAAATCCAAAAACATGAGAAAGATCAAAATGTCAAAAACATGGGAAAAGCAGAAAAGCATTAAAAATGAGAAAATTGAGCATGAAGAAAGAAAAAACATTCAAAATAAAAAAAATGATTGTCTTGGTGAAAACTTAGCAAATAGGTGCCTTGATGATATCAAAAAAAAAAATTTGAAAAAATTGAAAAAGAGAAAAAGTGCCTTGGTGAAAACCTAGCAATAGGTGCTTTGGTAGCAAAAAAAAGAGAGCAAAAAAGAGAAAAATCAATAAACCCAAAAGGTGAAAACCTGGTAAACAGGCACTTTTTGATCCCTTAGGTCTTTCTTAGTTGCATTTGTACATATTGCCTTTTCATCATCTCATTTGTATATCCTTCATTGCATTTGTCATTTGTGCATTGTCATAATAAAGTCTCTCAGCTGCATTGTCACATACTAGGTTTCATTTGCCCAAGATTCACAATGTCACATTTATCACTTGGGGGAAAAGCATTGGTTTTTGGTACAAACGGATTCAGAAGTGCTACATTTTGGTCACATATCAAAGGGTATTTTCAAAACTTCAGAGGAGAGATATTGTTGAACCTTTGATGGATATCATTGTTCAAACCCAAACATTTAATCTTGCAACTTGATCATTGAACTTTATGACTTTATTATCAGGATTAAAAATTGACAAAACCTAATTGATCAGATTGTTTGGAAATTCTATTGAAAATCTTGATACAATTAAAAACACTTGAATCTTTTGATGATTTTCATTACATTTTGTCATGTCTTTTTAACTAATTGATGATGTTTCGACTAGATTGGCGATGATGAAGACATGATCTTTTCTTGACTTTGAGTGAGTGTTTTGAGGAAGATCCACCAACTTGTGTGAATTCGTCTAAGAACATGGTCATCAAAGAACCATCGAAGACTTTCATATAGGAAGGAGGGTTAACCTTTGTTTGTTCACGCAAAATGATACCTTGGCTATTTAGATCTTCCATATCTTAATACCAAAATCCACTTGCAACATTGAATATGATGAAACCGGTATTCATACTCCCATAGTGTTTTATTCAACTAGTGAGGGTTGTACTAGTTTCTAGATGGTTACCAGAATCGATGAAAGTGGTATTCATATCATCATGATGTGGTTAGTGATGGTTGTACTTGCTCCTAGTTCCACAATGCTCAATGATGAAAATATATCTCTTTTGCATTTCTTTCGCAAAAAGCTAATGACAGTTAGTTGCATTGCATTGCATTTTCATATTAGATTAATTGCATATTTAAAGGATTTTCCAAGTTCAAGGGGGTTAATCAATTGTCGAGGTTCAATTTCAATTATTTTTGTTCAAATCAATGATGTGAGAGTATATTTTTCCTTCATTCATAGCATTAATTATTAATCATTATCTATTATATCAGAAAATAAAAAAGAAAAGAAGCATTAACCATTATTCATTTTACATCCATTTTTAGAGTGCATTTCATATAAGTTGCATACATTAAAACTCAAAATCCAAAAAGATAGTTGCATTCATTTTACCATTGCATTGCATAAACCATTGCATTCATCATAAAATCAGAACAACATATAGAAGTAGTTGCATAAATTATTTGCATCCATTTTATCTATATCATATATAAGATAAACTGCATCCATATCATAATAAAAGTAAATGCATCATAGACATCATATATATCTGCATATAAAAAAATCTCGCATCAACATCATAACAACATCATGGGAATCAAAGAGTATCATCCAATCAATGTCCATCAAAAGATCCATAAACATGTGTATCAAGATACATCATCTACAAAATGATACATCATCAAAGTCCTGATAAAAAATAAATATGATACATCAATGCATATCTGGCAGATCAATATCAATCTATCTCACGACCCCGTAGGGGCACTTGATCCATCACCTATATCAGTACCTGGTCCATCTCGAGTACTTGTATCACCTATTCCATTGGGATCTCTATCACCTGTTCTATCCTATGTAGTCGGAGGTACCTGACTAGTGCTAGCTATACTAGGCCTCTGGGCCATCATCGTCATAAACTGCTGCATCACGCTAGCCACTTGATCAATCAGACCGCTCATCAATGTCATCCCAGCCTGTAAAGACCTCACATCTTGTGTCAAGGAATCTGTCGCCCGAGGAACCTGTGGTGCCTGTGGTGCAACATGAATCTGTGGAGCTATCTATGGTACAACTAGAATCTATGGAGCTACCTGTGGTACAACAGGAATCTGTGGATGAACCTGTTATGCATGAACCTGTCCCTGTAGATGAGCCTGAACCTATGGTCCTAGACCCTGTCTAGAAACAACTATATGTACCTGCCTCGTAACCCTCTATCTCTGATGACCCTATACTGCAGCTGGTATGGGATGAACCTGAACCCGTCTCTATCTTGGATGACCATATCCACCACCCCTAGCTCTCACATGTCCACCCCGCATCCAAGGTCCAACCTGTCCTCTGCCTAAAGCTCTTAGTACTCTAGGAGCTTGCTATCTTCGTACTCTTGGACCACCACCTCCGCCACCACCATCTCCACCATCATCATTAGAAGTATCATCCATATAAGGAGTAAGCTCTGTTGGATCAGTAAATCTCGTAAATGTGTGTTGAGAAAACCACTCTCTATACTCAGCAGACATACCAACATCAAAAACATGATCTAACATGTCCCATCAGATGAATACTAATCTCTTAATCTCAGTGCAAACATACTCATAGTCTACCTAAGATCCCCACATGGATTACTCTACTTGTACACGAACATATAAGGCCATACCCTGAGGCATATCCTGTACTCTACCATATTGTCGCAACTCTACCAAAGCAGAATCTCTCAATAACAAGTGGTGATCAACCAATCATCCAATGAGGGGAAAACATATATGGAATCTCATCATCATCCTCTCTCCATCCCTCGCAACCAAGGTAAGGTCTCCAGACGACCTGATCTATATCATCAATAGTACGACGAGTACTAAAGATTTCCCAGACAATGCTGGACAACTATACCATCATATAAAAATGCATAAGGCCATCCTCGACTTCATACTCAAGCTGCTATAGGTCTCATCACAGGGATGTGCTCCCAGGTCCATAACTGTAATAAAATAGCACCTGCTGATAAAGTTGATCTAGGCCGATATACAACCTCGTGCAAATCATGATATAGCTGTGCCAAAACACATGAGCCGCAATCAAACTGCCGAGGATGTGCAATCAAATCCTCCAAGATTCGACCCTAGCCACCTGAGAATCCACGACCTCGCCGATCAAGAAGTAATCCTCTAATCATTGCACCTAATACTGCTGGCAAAGTAGGGAACAATGCAAACTACACCCATGTAATAGTGTCATCTCTGATTGTGTCATCATCAAATAGATGTCTGCATACATTTCCATTGTAAACCTGATCGTAGTAAACCCGCTCTCCTCAAGTCGGGATACACAACAATCTATAAACATCCTTGGGAGTGATCATCATCTCGCCGAGGGGTATTTGGAAAGTATTATGGTTAGAGTGCCACGCTCTGCCATAGCTGTAAGTAAACCATGGTTCAAATGGAACCGAGGAAGCTCAAGAAGGAAACTCAAACCACACTGCTCTATCACATGTATCTCTAGCCCAGTCAACTCATTAGATAAATCAAGTATCCAGGAAGCTAGATTCCGTACATACAACTTACAAAACCATGCCTGTTTTGCAAACAAGTGAATCACATCAGTATCATTATATCAGTGGAACATTTCAAGTCAATCAAACCATTCAAATCAATCCTTTTTCTCTCTTTGAGCGCATCAACTTATTGTTCCTAACTCTAGATCTTGAGAAGGGATCAATATGATCAATTATCCTATCAATCAGTTTTCTGTCTTATTAGATTGACAAATCAAACATCCATTTATATGATTATTCTAATATCCTAAAAACTTGATACCATTACTAAAACACATCTATCCATCTTGGAAATTAATCCGGTAATCTAGACATTCAATCATAAAGCAGTTTGTTCTTTCTAAATAAGTTTTTCATCAAAATTTCATTGCAAGCGTCACCTGGCATAGTGTATGCGCCATTTCAGGCTAAGCGTCATTTAATCTATGACAGGCGTGATTTAATTTATCAGAGGTGTAACTTTACATTGTATGCATCATTTCACCATCCTACGCGTCATTTCAAGTATCCTATGCGACATTTAAAATCTACTTTTGCCCTAGGGTTTGATAGGCGACATTTTA
Organism: Thuja plicata; assembly: GCA_018584345.1. Taxonomy (NCBI): domain Eukaryota; kingdom Viridiplantae; phylum Streptophyta; class Pinopsida; order Cupressales; family Cupressaceae; genus Thuja; species Thuja plicata. Next base: position 172,190 of record MU226807.1, read on the forward strand.
TTGATCAAAGGAAAGATTTGACCTAACTAAAACGCGGTATTTTACTTCGCATAGGCATTATTTCACTACACAGACACAACATTTCATATGTCTAGGCTTCATTTAAACTATGCTAGGCGTCATTTGACCTAATTTATCTTAGAAAGCATGTTTAAATGCAATAAATGCAGTCAAAATGAAGCAATAAATGCACTAAGAGGTTCAAAACTGTTAGAGTAATAGTCTCTTGGGTTATTAATTAAATCATTATGATCTAATTACTAACTCACCTATTCACTCTAGTTGCTTAAGCTAACCTTAGGGTTTCCCTTTTAGGGTTTCGTGATTCCTTTTATAAGGATTCACCTCTTTGTATTTCATAAGGAGTTTTTCACAACACATTGTATCATCTTGAAATATATTGTTAATAATATATTGTTTTCATGTGCATATGATGTCTCTGGTTTTTTGGCCTCCATAGAGTTTTCTTCTTCTGTTCTTTACTTCTTCCATGTGACAGGGTTATGCATGCAGGTGTTCTTGGGAGATTAGGTTTCTACCTATTCTAACTAAAGGGTTTGACAGGGTTTGATAGGCGGCATTTTATTGATCAAAGGAAAGCTTTGACCTAACTAAAACGCGGTATTTTACTTCGCATAGGCGTTATTTCACTACACGGACATGACATTTCATATGTCTAGGCTTCATTTAAACTATGCTAGGCGTCATTTGACCTAATTAATCTTAGAAAGCATGTTTAAATGCAATAAATGCATTCAAAATGAAGCAATAAATGCACTAAGAGGTTCAAAACCACTTACCAGAGATCCAGTTAGGGGGTCTCTGATACCGGTGTGCTCACTCGAATTGATGCTCTCGAATGGGGACCACCATCGCTATCAATCTTAGTAGGATCAGAGCAAAATCTCTATGGTAAAAGTGAAAATGAATAGTAAAAATGGGGTTTTCAACCTATTTAAGCTATTAAACCTAATTTTGGAGAGATTTTTGACCCAGTTTGACCTAATCTGCATTTTCTTCACACTGGGGCATGTTTTGTTGCTAGGATCATCATCAATGTTTTTCAGAAATGAAAACATCTTGGATCTATTTTTAATCAATCTCATCATCTTTTCCTTCAGGACATCAATCTGTTTTCATTTCTGAGGGGGCAATATCACAGTATCAAAACAGGATCTACATCAAACATCAATCTAAATATGGGGCATTGAAATTTCAAACATCATTAGTGGGGCATTCTGCATCTTATCAAATCAGTTTCAAATCAGGGAATCACATCAATTTTTAAATCAGGGTTTCAAAGCAGTTGCTGCAATCAGTCAATCAGGTTTTTACCAATCAAATTAGGCAATCGGTCAATCAGGTTTTTATTAATCAATCAGGCATCAAATCAGTGATCAGGACATGCAATTTTCTTTGAATCAATGTGCTTTGCACATCAATTCAAAGAGGGGCATTTGTAGACACCTAAAACTGGGCAGGTGTTCTATTGTCAAGCAAATATGCAAATCTGAGCAAATTGTATCAAATCTCATCAAAATGGACTAAATCAAATTTAAATGGACATTTATTAATCAAATTGGGACAAAATCATTCAAATCAAATGATTAATTAATAAATGACATCAAATGATTAAATATAAGCCTAAAGGGATTAATCAAACTATATAATTTTTTTTAATCAATTAATTGTATAGTTTAAATCAAAAATCAAATTGAACCTATTCCCCCACATGGCTAAATTAATTAATTGATTGAATTTAATAAATCCTAATATCTTTCAATATGAATTTGAGGAACAAATGATAATTGAGAAAGAAAAGCACATGGACCACTCTTGATTTGCAATCTCAATCACTCATTTTGAACTTTCAATCTCAATCACTCAAATTTGTCTCTTTGTCCCAACCTTTGAGACAAGCATTCAAATTATCCCCCCATTTGAAACCATCTCAAAGCCTCTCACTCAACCAAGGCTTAATCATGATTAATTAACTCTATGCCCTACACTTGGGAAAATCCTATAAATAGAAGCCATTTTACAAGCATCATATCCTAGAAAATTTGAATGCAAAACATCTAGACTATAGCCATTTTCATAGCAATTGAGAGCATTTCAAAGCATATCAAAGCATAATTGATCATTTTGCATGGCAATTGAGAGAACTTGAGTTCATTTTTGAAGCAATTGAGAGAATTTGAGAGTTAGATTGTCAAATATTTATCATATTTCTCATTCTAGGACTATTATTAGTAGGGATTAAGGTTGAGAGATCTATTAACATGCTTAGATAGAGAGCCATGAGATGCTTATTGATTTAATTGCAATTCTTAGCTTAAATTGTCTTTATTATTCTATAGAATTGTAGTTAAATAAACTAGTCTCATGAAGGTGTAAATCATTCACACAGGTTTGAAACAAGCACCCCGAGCATGGTATGAGAGATTGAACTTTTATCTAATCAAAATAGGATTTCAGAGAACAAGTGATAACAATAATGTTTACTTGAATTATGACAGTGACAACAAAGTTTTGATTGCTGAAATTTTTGTTGATGATATTATTTTTGGAGGTAATGACACCTTATGTAAAGGATTCGCTAATGAAATGAGAAAAAGAGTTTGAAATGTCAATGATTGGAGAGATTAAGTTCTTTCTAGGTCTACAAAAACAACAAGTTACTGAAGGGATATATATTACACAAGCTAAGTATATCAAAGAGATCCTCAAAACCTTTGGTATGGAAGATTCCAAGCCTGATGGAACACTTATGGTTACTGGGTGTAAATTATCAAAAGAAGATGAGACACAAGAGGTAGATAATACTCTTTACCGATCCATGTAATGCCCCGCCAGGGAACCCCAGAGAATTTAACCTAAACATGCAACTAAGTTAACCAGCTTTTTTTAAAATGTTTACAAATGATAATGATACAACGCGGAAGAAAAATAATGAAACACATAACATACTCATAACTCAAAAAAAGATTACAAATCTCGAGGGTTCGTTGACATAGAATTACTTAAGAAAACTAATCTACGAAGAACAACTATAAAGAACTAACATAAAAGATACATCAATTAAATCCAAAATTCATCTATTATAATAAGATCACATATACAACTGATACCCAAGATATGCATAAATGAATTAGGATCCATTGCACAAGTCGTAGGGTATGCAATAATAAATAACAATACTACACATCCTCCGAATGGATGCCAACCAAAATACAGATATGGTACAAGTGTAACTCATGAAACTAAACAAGTCTCTAGAAGAATAAGAAGGTATAACTGCAATAAGAATCATCCAAGCAAGAACAAGAGCGTTAGATCTCAAATGGTATAATAATCACTGCCACCTGACCTCGTGGAACCAAAGGTTCACTCCCACCATGCTGAGGAGATAACAGTCAGGCCCACACACACGGGTACACAACAAGAAAGACTAAAGCTAAAGTACAAAGATAGGAAAGATCAAGACATACCAGGGATCAAAGATCAACACAAGGGTACACCATCTAGAAAGATAAGAACATACATAAATTAACCAAAATACCAACATGAACCAACTACTGAAACCAAAAAGCCAAATGTCAAAACACAACCATCAAAGGTAAAGAAGGACCTATGGAGGAGACTTAGGCTACATACTATGGAAGTGTCATCACATGGTCAATCACTTGAGTTACCCTGGACTGGTCTCTCTAGACCCCGGACCCTCAACATGACTCATGCGAAACTATAATACCCTCTCATGAAGATGAAGAATCTAATCATACCTACTCTCTAGGTATCATCCCATTCTCATCTTTAGCCTATACAAGCGCTCAAGGCATGAGCGAGGCATTATGAACAATCTTGTATTTAATGTTAACGCCAAGTTTTATTATTACATTATCACTTATTAATAACTTACGATAGGTTACCCTAGATCTAGCCTCTTTGGGCTTTGGACCCGTGTTGTAAGCCACTCCCCTAAAATGTACCTAATATACCTCCCCTAGGCTCAAGGTCATATATACACATAAGACTCATAAACTGGAAACTGTCCATACAAGAACTATTGGTTCTCCATTAACCATAAAAACATGAGGAACTTTCAAAAGATCACATAATAGGAGTTCAGACATACTACGTTCAGTAAAAAGGTCGAACAACTGATTTGAAACACCCCAAAATAATCACACAAAAACAACTGGCAATAAAATTTCAACACACCCTGGTACAACATCCTAAGGGTCAACTAGTCCCAACATATACTCGAAATAATATAGATCCATAAAAGAGAAAAACACATAATCTAGTTAATAGTCATCTAGAAAACGTCATTGCATGATAAACTCAATTTCCAAAAGAATTAATAAAACATAATGATAAACCAATTTATAATAGGCATTATACAAATTAGTTTATCCAATAAAATTACTAACAACATTTTATTTAAATCTTCAAGAAAGTGCAATTTAATTCACCTATAGGCTAATTAATAAGACTACCATGTATAAATTAATCTATTTAATAATTACTAAAACTCAATATAATTACAAGAAGCAAAAAACTAAAAATATTATTATTAAATAAATACTAATATTAATCTCTTAGTATTAATACTTATTAATAAAATTATTAATAAAGCTACATTAAAAAAACTATAAAAGAAAAAGCATATTAATATTAATTTTAATATTAATATTAATTAAAATAGTTAAAAAAAACTAAATTACTTTAATAAGTCAAAATTTACTTTAGAAAAAAAAACTTTAATTAAAAACATATATATAAATTAATTTAAAAAACAACTTTAAAAAAATGCTTCAATTATTTTAAATTTTTTTTTTTTGAAAAACTATAAAATATATTTTTTAAACATTTTTTTAAACAACTTAATCATTATTATTTTTGAATAAAAATAATGTATTGCCAAGGTATATATAAGAAAAATATCACAAGAAACATAAACCATGCATCTAGGTAATATATTTTAAAGCAATATATTAATTATTATTATTTTACAAAAACAATGAATTTTTAAAGGAAAAGATAGTGAAATCTTTAAGGAACATGCAAATTACTAAAAATAGAGAAATATGCGAATATTCAATTATATTGAAATATTATTCTAACATACAAAAGTTAACCCCACTATTCTTTTGTTTCCCATGTAGATATGAAATTGGGGTTTTGGACAAGAGTCTGGTAAAAGAATGGTTTTCTTTTAAAGGTAAGGTATTTTTACAGGTCTGAAGACTATTATCCATTTTAGAAACAATATCAAAATTTCTCACAAGGAAAATGTCATTCACAAATTTGAAACCCTAATGGTAAATTTGAAAACCAATACATATCAAATGAAACCCTAATGCACATTTTACAACCGAGATAATTTAATGAAACCCTTAAGCCCAAAATTACAAATCTGACAGCAAGACATGAAAGAAAACATACCCAGAAAGATCAAATTACCTATTACTCAATTTAAACAATTTAAAACACACAACTTCAAACAAAGAAGTTTCAGACATATGATCCCAGCAATCCAGATGCATAGAAGACATGAATCTGGAAGGCTGGAATTAACAAGCTCAAAATCCTACCTTAGTAACTGATGAGAAGAATTCGATACAAATCCAAATCAATCACGAATCTAAAATACTCCTAAGCTTTCCACAAATCTCTAACCACCCGAATTCTCCTTCCACCTGATTGAACTGCCTCCAAATGACTTTCAATTCAGATATATAGAAAACTAGGTAATTAGGTTTACGAAAGTGCAACCCTAATGGAATATTAATTATTAATTAAAAAAAAATATAAATTTCAATTTCACTTAAAACAATGCAGAGCTTAACTTTAAAATAAAAAATCAAAGTCATAAATATTAAAAGTATGAGAATATTTTAATTAAATTAAATAAATTAATCATGCAACTTAAAATAATATTTAATAATTCAATTTGCACAATTAATTATAATTTTTAGATTTAACATTTATTAAATCTTAATTATTAAATTAAGACTTAATAATTAAATCAATTAATTAAATATAGGTATTTAATTATTATATAGCCATATATTTAATATTTTAACCTTATTAAAGGTATAATAATTAATATTAATAATTACCATAAATTAATCATTAAATACACAAGGCAAAAGCATCATAAATCCAACTGAAAACCATCTAATCAGAAAGACGACTAAAACATAAACAAGCACACATAGATAGGCTCATGAATCCATGTCACCTTGACAGATTTAGATAGGATAGTCAGTCAGATTCTTGTCAATTTCTAGGAAAAAGTAAGAGTTTAGGGTAGGGATTTAGGCCTGAATATTATCTCCCCTCTTTTACCATTGAGATATTGCGATAGGGCACACTCACTCTTGCCAATTCAGGGAAGACGTTGCCCGCAAAGACGAATGTGCATACATATAATATAACAAACAATGGTTGAGACCAGTTTATCGTGTGGATCTTGTCGAAGCAAGTAACTACGACTCTGTCCCATACCATATCAAACACACCAAGCAGAAATGTAAAACATACAAATGATCCATGAACATACAATATAATGTCAGTATTGTTAGTGTAATCACCTAAAAATGGTCATCAAAACCCTAGACCCCCAATTTCAACAATTAATCAAGAAACCCTGATCTTGATTATTCTAAGTCCTAAATCAAACATGCAATTCATCGAATTTGAACTAATATGACCTTAACCCTAGGTCCTAATTGATCATCTTACTTGATTAATTAATTAATCCCTAAAATCATAATACATTGGCAAGTAAACTTTATATTAATCATTTAATTAATATTCTAAATATTAATTAAGTAAAAATGATAAATGGTCAATTAAATAAAAAAGGGAATTAAATTAATTAATAAAAACAAATATGCATTCAAAATCATTTAAATTATTAAAAATGCATATGACATCATCAAATCCAGTTAATTGATTTATCATTTTGGAAACAATCTAGTTCTACTCAATTAATTGATTTTCCACTGTTTATCATCTTGGAAACATTTCAGTTAACTAAGAACTGGATATGGAAGTTTCCAGAAAGACTGATCAGTCAAGTCAGTCAACTAACTCTCTCGACCAATCACATCGCTTGCACATGGATTGTGCTTCTTCAATCGAATTTGAGCCACTCTTTTCTTTCGATCTCGACCGTCAATTCGAGAGAGATTTCTATAAAAGAGAAACTCTTTTCTTTCACAAAGGATCCTAATTTTTGATATCATTATTATGCTGCATCTTGCATTTTAGCTTTCTTTTAATCATTTTGCATTTTAATTGTTAATTTCTTTCAAGCATGCAAATCTAATCTTAGAGCACATTTTCAATTTTGGTGTTTTAAAACTAAATCTTACATATTTCAATTTGGTGCTTTAAAACTGAATCATAAGTAGATTGGATTAACCACAAATCTAAATTTTGCATAATCATTTTATATCATCTAATCATAGCTTTAAAATCCTTCATTTAGGTTATCACTGTAGTCATTGAGTTTGCGATGACCTAAGAGCAAGCTCGTACTCCTGCCTACTAGAAGGCAATGGGTCATTGTCAGTTAGTGTAAATGGTTTATTTTTATTTCGTATTGTCTAACCCACTAACCATGTAAAGACTTTATTGAAGTGTGTGTGTTTGTGTTTTCAGCTTGCAGGTATCGACCATAATTCATGCATACATTTCTGGCGCGCACCATGGAGACATTAAAATTGACGTGTATTCAACCGTAAAAAATAATGATATTGGATTTTTTGTGACGTGCATAAAATCGTCAAAATTAATTGTGAGAAATGATGTCAGAAATATTTTGAAAATTTGCAGCCTCCACCATTGGAGTTTTAAAATTTGCAGTCCGACTTCAAACCCCTCTAACTTGCTCTTATTAAGTCCTTTTTCCGAGCATTTTTTTTTATTTGGGATAGAATTTCGTAACAATCATGGTGGTGGGATTAGTTTTTAATTTTGATTTTTGGATTTGTCATAAATCAGGGTTTTTGATGACTGCACCTGCCTAATCCTACGTTTTGCAACTTTCAGAGCCTCGTACGGGCTCATACGGTAACATTTAAGGATGCATTTTTTTTGAAAGTGCATTATTTTTTGTCTAGTTTTTGAATATGCAATTAGATTTATGATTTTATGATTTTTCTAGCATTGACAAGTTTTGGGCTTTGTTATTTTCTGGCTTATCTTGTTGATTTCAGCTTAACTGTGGTTTGCAGGATGTTGAAAAAGAAGACTAAAACACAAACTACTAACGAATCGTCTTGCAAGTTGCCTTGATCGATAGAACGCTAAGCATTGTGCTTGCATATTGTTTTTGTTTTATTAAAATAGGAATGCACATGCAAGACTTTTTAAAATGAACTTCTATTTGGTGTTTTAGGGATGACAATAATGTTAGGAAACTATGCTCTCTCCCTTTTGGGATGAGTAGAAATCCAGAAACATTATTGTCATTCGCCATTCGAGATCTGAAACTTTAGAGGGCCTATCTAAGTGGGAAAAAATACTCACCCTTGGAGAATGACCCAAGTGAGAACAAGCTAACGCCAAGCTTCTTCGACTCACTATAATAAAAATGCTTCCTCGAGGCCAAAACCTCAAAAGATAAGTGGCATTTGAGCTTATACTCGACTCTCGCCTAACACAAAGTAGGGCCTCTGGGTCTCAATCACGTATCCTGAACTGTTTGTGCTAAGGTGCTCTGTGGGGTTAGCAGCCTGAATCACGCTTGTACGGACACAGAGGATACACTTAAACAAAGACGCTTACTAAAACCTTTTTCAGCTAGTGACCAAAATCCTTTTCTACTTTTTAATACAGGCATTGTGAGATGCACATGCCTAAGAAACCTCTCATGTACCCCTCTTGTTGAGACAATAAATTTATCAGGATTCTCAAATCTTGAGAAATTCGAAGCGTGGTAGGTCCGAGAAGTGTGTGCCGTGGAGGGGAGTTAGTGTTGCCAAGCTTCTAACTGTCCAACTTGAATGGGTATTTTATTGTAACAGGATTCAAACAAGTATTGTCTGTTTCTCACCACCTAGGAATAGGGTTTGCTTGATTTGCTTGAATAGCTAAGGGATTCTTGATGTGTCTGGCGTGAGTGTTCACTGAAACAACAATAAAAACAACGATCAAACAATCTACAAAATTGTACACTTTAGGTACTTGTTTGTCATATCTCGTTTGAAACATCAAATCAAACATCAAAATGATCAACGATTCAAAATATGCACTCTCAGTGTTAACTGTAAACTCTTGTCCAAGTTTTCTGCATCTTCTATCAAACTCTGGAAATCTATCAACTTGCTGTCCAATTCTGTATTCTGCTATGAAGGTTCTGTCCAAATTTTCACAAATTTGTGTTCTCATCAACATCACTACTAGTCTGTCTTTGACTGCAATCTGTTGACAGTCTGACTCATTGTTGTTTTGAAATCTGATTTTGTTGTGCTAGTCCAAGTGACTTGCAATCTTATTAGTCTTTGTGCGTGCTATCCTTATTCTGGGTTGTGAGAGTAGGTTAGTTAACCTTGATTCAAGATCAAAGTTGTTGCTTCTCTCTCTCTCTCTCAGTTGGACTTTATCTCCTCTGTCCTTTGGTCTTGGACTTAATCAACACTTTAGATATCACTTCAGCACCTGACAGTCAATCAATCGATTCGTCATACCTCCTCTTCAATCTTCTAAGCAAGCGCATCAAGACAATCTTACAATTTCTAAAAGAAAATGGGATAAACCTTATGGTCCTAACAACGTGCAAGAAAAGATTCTTATGGAAACTCTATCAAAACAACTCCAAACTTTGCAATCAGAAATCCAGGAATTAAAGGGAGAAAATGATACACAATCCAACAAATCCTCATCAAGCTCAATCTATCCTTTTCTATTTGATCATGATCAAGCGGGTGGCTCCAAAGCCCTAAAAGCTGCTGAAAACAACACGAAGTCTCCCTCCAAAGGGATTAGTAACCTCATGAAAGAAAAACCTTGGGTTAAACGCAAGAGGGACTTCACTCCTTTGGGACAATCTCATGAATCAGCATTGGAAGACCTTCTAGAGAATGATCTTATCACATTACCTCAAGTCACATCATGTGGATTGAGATGATTGAGTACCTATTATGCATATCATCGACACAATGAGCATAAAACTCCATCTTGCATGGAGTTGAAACATAAAATCCAAGATCTCATAGATGATGGCATAATCAAAGTGGAAAATCCTAATGATTCATCTAATCTCAAGCATGATCATTATCAGGAATCCATGTCTAGCAACGGTTCCCATACCACGTCTACTTCTTTCACCATTCCTCCATCTCCTAAAGCTTCAAAACTAGCCACACCATATCTATCAAAGAATGAGCCTCATTACGACTATGTCTACCCTCAAGGACTATCTCTAAAAGAGATCCAAGCTAATCAACATACGACTGCAAGTCTTTCTCAGGCTTCAAAGATCATAGACCCAAAGCATCGATGTGCTTCAACACTGATTATGCCTACTCAAAAGGATACTCCATCAGCCTATCAGGAATCCCATATGCAGATCAAAACTCCTACCTCATCCTTAGAAGTGGCTCCATGCCAAGAGGGTAATCTAAAATGTGAAGAAACATTTATCATTAATGATCAAGATCAAGACACCATCCATCCTTATCCAATGGTTGACCAGAGTCACATATCCCTAGATTCTGAGGATGATCCTCTCATATTCTTTCATTCCTTCTAAGAAGATATCCCTCCAACTCAAGAACTACATAGCCATCCATCTCCCAAGAAAGATCAAGATATCCTTTCTGGCATCTCTAATGGGCCTATTGAAAATCAAGAGAAAGGTACCCTTTTTACACCATCTAAATATCCTTGTCAAGATCAGAGCATCCCATCATCTCCTTTTCATGCTCCTCCATATCCACCTCAAGAAAACATCGTTCCTCCAAATCCTTTGCAGAATAATAAATCTCCTCAAGCTTCAGTTGCTCCTATCAGAGCTACTCATGCTCCTATTGATATGAAGATGAATTCAAAAGATGAGCCTTGGCAACACAACTCACTCTAAAGATGTTGATATCCCTTCCACACCTTATCTCCCTCCATTCAAACGTAAGCATCAACCTTTTCTATCCTCCAAATCCATCCTTAGTCCCTATATCCCAAAGCTGAAACCATCAAACCTTCCATCTATATTGGGTCCTTATATCCCTCCATCCAACATATCTCTCACTCCTAGCTTGTCATCCACTTACCCCATCATACCTCAAGATCAACAAAGACATGCATCCTTGAAATCTCCCTATCAACCCATCCATATGAACCATCCATATCGGCCCTATTCATCCACAATCCCCAAGTCTTTTGGAAGTAATTTGGATGTACAACGAAGAAACCAAAAATACAAGAATCCACTTACATATGAAGATCACTATGTCCAGTCTAATCGACATGTGACTATGAAGAAAAATGAAATATTCAAGAGACTGCAAGGGTCCACTGAGAAAAGAATAAAATCAAAGCAAATATGGGTTCCCAAATCCATCATGGAAGAATTGTGTTCTCCATCTAAGAAAAGAATAAAATCAAAGAAAATATGGGTTCCTAATTCCATCATGGAAGAACTGCGTTCTAAATCATCCAAAAGCAAAGGAAAATCAAAATTTATGTGGATTCCCAAGTCTCTCTTAAAAGACTTGATCAAAAAGGAAAAGTAAGAGTTGCCATCCAAGCTTCCAAAGTCTTCCACTTCATCTTCAGCTACACATCTCTCATCTTCTAACTCTATTTTGGGTCCTCATGTCCCAAAATACATTACCTTGAATACTTCATCCATCTTAGGTCCTTGTGTACCAAGATCCATATCCACTCATACATCAAAGTCTCAAGCTATTCCATCCACTTTTCCTCCATTTGTCCACTACCCTTCAATGGGTGTGTCAATGTTGATCCTATCACCATACCCTATCCAATATCCTGCACCAATCTCTTACCCATCCATATCATATCCTTCCATTCCTATTATCCAATCCATCACATAAATCCTTGGCTACCATCTCCCTTATCCTCCATATCATTTTTCCCTACCATCACCCTATCAACATCTTTGAGCATACTTTCAGTGGTCTTGGCCTATCATAGCATATCTTTGAAAGGAGAATTATCTAAATAGCAAGAAGCTAAAGTTCCTTCATAAAATTATAAATTACCAAATAAAAAGAAATAAAGAAAAAAGTGCCTTGGTGAAAACCTAGTAAACAGGCACCTTGGTAGAAAAAGTAAAGATAAATCAATTCATCCTATGGTGAAAACCACTTCTTGTGGCGCCTTGGATAAGTACCATGATGAAAACTAGGCAAACATGGATCATGTGTAATTCCTCCTACTTGCACTCTTCACTTGGGGGAAAGTTCCTTCCATGTCATCTTATCCATCATATCTTACATCCATCTAGCCCATGAGCATTGATGTTCCTTCTGCTGATCTTGACAAGTTTGAGCCTCTCCATGAACACATCATGTATCCTGATGTGCATTATCCTTTCCATTGACTTATTCACTTTCTCTCATCCATGGTACCGTATCATGATCTTTCTTATCCTAAGTCGATACTCACTATCCGTTAACATCCTTTACACTAATCCCAAAACATTCACTTTTACCTCCATCACCCCTTATCCCGATTGCACTATCATAGCTATATCTTATCCAATTGACCCCTTGATCTTGATCAAAATTGAAAAATAGGTTCTTAGAAGTCTCTTGACATGTCCATTCTTTTGGACTGCATGTTTTCATGACATCAGGTCATTATCCTATATGCTATCCAGCACCGCTTAATGAGCCTACATTGCTATATTCTTTTTTTCCCTAGCTTGGGTAATCTTGAGGAAACTATCTTTGAGGGTCACATTTACCCTCTTCATCCATAATTGTTTGTTCACCTCATCCATCAACTTTCTAATCCATCTATAATGACCTCTAGCTTACTATACATTGGGGGCAAACCAATGTGATCTTTCTTGAGAATGGGTAAAATCTAAAAAATCTAAAAAATTGGAAAAATCCTGAAAAAATGATCATATTGGTGAAAACCTAGCAATAAGTGCCTTGATGCATCAATAAAAAAAATTAAAAAAAGAGATAAATAAAAAAAATTAAAAAAATAGAAAAATACAAAAAAATTGAAAAAGAAGGAAAAGTGCCTTGGCAAAAACTTGGTAAACAGGCACTTCTTGTACTCATCGCTCCATCTATCAATGCTTAGTCTTGGAAATCCTTTGCTTCAGTTTGTACATAGCTTTCAGTCACTCTCATGACATTCTAGGTCTTCTGAGAATCCTCCTGGCTTGAAACCGATCCAGAGTCATAACCTGGGGGAAATCAAATCTGCTTTGTCCTCTCAGTATGAGTCAAGTCAGTCATCACCGTTTGCTACTAGGGGCATGGGTCCCCAAATTTAATCACATCTTTGGCTTACACCAGAGTCAGTAATCTTGTCATTTCTTAAGGACAACTCGCTACTGACACAAACATGTGTTTTTCTCAACACCACAATCAAAAGTGTTTCTTAACACTATCTTTGGACGCATCTGTGTTTATTAACACACATTGGATATCACAAAACGTAAAAAATAGATTGATAACACTCAAACACATTGCACTCACAAGCACAACGGTGTTTCTCAACACCTCATACATATACACATCTGAAATCTTTAAAACTAGCTGAAGTATGCTGAAATTCTATTTTGTATGTTGTCTGTTCTCGTTGATTTCGTTAATCTTTTCTTTGTCTACTGCTTGTTGGTGTGGTCCTGATGATCCTACAATGTTAACTAAACAGGGTGTATGTGGTAAGAGCTCTTACATTAAGGCATAAAAGCCTCACATCCCTCGGTCCTATTTATTTGTACGCCAAGGTGAGGTCGGAACCATCTCCTTGACTGTTATTACTCTGCTTGTTTACGCAAGATCATGCTCATGGTTATCTTGGATTTGAATGAATCGATACTGGTGTACTCTTGCAACATCAACTAGAAACAACGTTCTAGTCATCTCGGCTGTTGTGCTTTGATGCTTACGGTGGTTTCCCATATCTTATCCAATGAAAGTCATATTCATATTCTTATGGTCGCAGTGGCACCAGTAAGGATTGTATCGACTCTGATATTCCAAAAACGCTCGATGATGAAAATTTTCAACGCTGAAGCTTCAGTGACTACCTTAGGTTGCATTCATGTTAGTCTTGCATCTACACCTGCATCTGCATAGTGTTGAAATCTGCATAATAACTTTATCTCTCTCCAATGTGAAGGATCTGAGCTTCTTATTGATCAATCTTCCTTTCATCAAGTGGTCATTTGTGCGTGAACGTGACACCTCTTGGCTAATTTGACTGTCCTAATTCCATTTTCAGGATCAAAATTGAAATATGACGTTTGAAGTTTTTAGTCATCTGAAATTGACCACTTGCACAAGTAATAGAAATATCTCATGCTTTTCTTCTAATAAATTCATGTATCTTACTTTTGGTCAAATCTTAGTCAAACAAGACCTACCATCAAGTACATCTTCTGTCCTAACCACGTGGGACCTATTTCTTATCAGATCAACTTCTTGCATCATGTTATCAATTGAATTGCTTCTCATCACTAGGGCACCTAGCCATATTTCAATTTTTCTCCTGAGGGGGTAGGATCAGGACATCAACATTCCAGTGATTACGTCTTAATCAAAACCCCATCGCTTGGGTAATCTCAGCTTCATCACATCAAATCAAGTTGAGATCATCTTAAATCAAAGGCAACCTAATCAATGGTCTTATACAGTGCTGAATACACTCGAAACTAGACAAGATCAGTCTTATACGGGCTATTCACTATTGAAACTCGATACATTGATCAAATTGGCTTCATCACTTCAAATCAAGTCAATTTTCTTGCTAATCAAATCTCTTAAAGGTAATTAGTTTCATCACTTCAAATCAAACTGGTTATTCGTTCAAACCAATCAAAAGGTTTAAGAGTTCCTAACAGAAGTTCAGTTTCATCGCTTCAAATCAAACTGAGCATTTTGTTTTATATATTTTGATCGATCTTCGTCTAATCAAGCTTGAAGTCGGTCTTCTTCTTCAAAAGAATGGTTTCATCACTTCAAATCAAACTATTCTGTGTCTTCTTGCTAATAAGTCTTTGAATCAATGCGCTGATCGCACATCAATTCAAAGAGGGGCAAATGTAATCACCTAAAATGCTCATCAAAACCCTAGATCCCCAATCTCAATAATTAATCAAGAAACCCTAATCTTGATTATTCTAAGTCCTAAATCAAATAGGAAATTCATCGAATTCAAACTAATCTGACCTAAACCCTAGGTCCTAATCGATCATCTTACTTGATTAATTAATTAATCCCTAAAATCATAATACATTGGAAAAAAAACTTTATATTAATTATTTAATTAATATTCTAAATATTAATTAAGTAAAAATGCTAAATTGTCAATTAAATAAAAAGGGAATTAAATTACTTAATAAAAACAAATATGCATTCAAAATCATTTAAATTATCAAAAATCCATATGACATCATCAAATCCAGTTAACTGATTTATCATTTTGGAAACAATCCAGTTCCACTCAGTTAACTGATTCTCCACTGTTTATCATCTTGGAAACATTTTAGTTAACTGAGAACTGAATATGGAAGTTTCCAAAAAGACTGATCACTCAGTTCATTCAACTGTCTCTCTTGACCAATCACATCGCTTGCACATGGATTGTGCTTCTTCAATCGAATCTGAGCCACTCTTTTCTTTCGAGCTCGACCGTCGATTCGAGAGATATTTCTATAAAAGTGAAACTCTTTTCCTTCACAAAGGATCCTAATTTTTGTTGTCATTATTATGCTGCATCTTGCATTTTAGCTTTCTTTTAATCATTTTGCATTTTAATTGTTAATAGCTTTCAAGCATGCAAATCTAATCTTAGAGCACATTTTTAATTTTGGTGTTTTAAAAGTAAATCTTACACATTTCAATTTGGTGCTTTAAAACTAAATCATAAGTAGATTGGATTAACAACAAATCTTCATTTTTCATAATCACTTTAGATCATCTAATCATATCTTTAAAATCCTCCATTTAGGTTATCGGTGTAGTCGCTGAGTTTGCGATGACCTGAGAGCAAGCTCATACTCCTGCCTACTAGAAGGAAATGGGTCTTTGTCGGTTAGTGTAGATGGTTTATTTCGACTTCGTATTGTCTAACCCACTAACCACGTAAAGACTTTATTGAAGTGTGTGTGTTTGTGTTTTCAGCTTGTAGGTATCGACCATAATTCAAGCATACAGTTAGTATTTCCATAATCAAAATAACATCATAGGATATCAATAAGCATCATCAAATAACCATAAATCTAATGGAAACACAAGATATAACACAACTATCCAAAGGATCAATAATATAATAAAAATTAATACATGAACATCCTCAAAACCAACTGAAATAACCAACACACACCTAAAGAGGCCTAAAAGAGTTTGGCAACAGAAAGTAAAAAGAAAACTAAGGGGCGGGTATTACAATTCATGATTGATAAATTGCAACATGTTGTTCACAACAAACCTGATATAGCACACGCTGTTGAGATTGTTTCAAGATTTTCTTCTAATCCTAAGGAAACACATATGTCTGTAGTAAAAGAATTTTGAGATATCTGAAAGGCACAAAAGAATTTGGTTTATTGTACAAGAAAGTAGGTACATTTGATCTGCAAGTCTACACTGATGCAGATTGTGCTAGAAACATTGATGATAGGAAAGGTACTAGCTGAGGCACATTCTTTCTAGGTGAAAGATTGGTCACATAGCTAAGCAAGAAGCAAAGTTTCATTTCACAGTCTACTGCCAAGGAAGAATATGTTGTTTCTGCTATGAATTGTGAAAATATAGTATGGATTTAACAATTACTTACAGGTATGCAAGAAGAGATTAAAGATCTAATCACCATTTTTTGCGATAATACAAGTGCTATTAATATATCAAAGAACCTAGCTATGAATTCAAAGACCAATCACATATATATCAAGTATCACTACTTGAGAGAACAAGTTTAAGAGAAGAATGTGAGATTGGAATATGCCAATTTAAAGGAATAATTGGCTAATATCTTTACAAATCCACTACCTAAAGTTGATTTTGAGTATCTCAGAGGTAAATTAGGGTTTCTTCCCGTATCCAATCTTCACTAAGAAGCATGAGGCATGCTGCATCAATTATATATTTCATTTGAATATCTATTATTGAATTGATGTTAGTGTGACACACTTTAGGAGTTTTCTGAAGTTGTGAGATTTTTGTGTGCAATTTTTTATGAGTATATGTTAGGTATAATCCACTACTGGAACAATGAGTATGAATTTTTGGCATTGTTGTCAAAGAGGGAGAGAATGAATTGATGACATTTATCCTTAAGGGAAATATTGATGATAGAGGGAGACAATGAATTTCTACTATTTACTCATGAAGGAGAATCAGAATGTATGCTACAAGAATCAAAAGATTTATCCAAGAGGGAGATTCATATTGAGAGATCAGAGATCAAAGTGGAAACATAAATATAAACTCAGAGGGAGTTCAGTTATGTATTTGAGTATTGCCATCATCAATTTCTATAACATTGTTATAGTGGTTTCCATCAATACCAAAGAGGGAGATTGTTAATCAACTGATGAAGGCTATTGAGATGATGAAGACCGAGTGATACCGAATATCATGATTGTAGAAATGGTTAGATCAATTGTTGCTTTGTCATTGATGTCAAGCAATTGATTATTGATTTTTATTATGTTACCATATCTTAAGAGAAGTTAAATGGGTAACAAATTCAAATAAGAAAATGATGAAGTAATGTTGATATAGTTGTTTTCTACTATCTATTTGATGTTATCAAATTGGTACAATTGATTGATTAAGTCAAAAATTACAAAGAATTAAGTTATGACTCAAAGAGTTACTTTATCGAGATAGACAGAGTCAATCGGTATATAAAGTTATGTAAGTTAGTCACAGTTACCGAACACCGAGAGAAAAACAAGCACCAAGGACCGAAGATGAGTTAGACACCGAGCAATGAATGAAGACAGTTACTGAGTTGCAAAGTAAGTTTACCAAGTACAAGATATTGATTGTAAATGATTATAAGATTGAATTTAATGTGAAGCAATGATGAGATGGATGAGGATATGAATTAAATTAAGTTTTTTAGGAGATCTATGAATGTGAAAATTCAATGAGAAGATCTAAGGCGAAGATCAAGTGGTTAAACATGATTATGTGAGTTCCAAGAAAATTTCAAGTTTTGAGGTAAAAGTGAAGTGGTTTACCGAGTTGAGATTTATGAAGAAGATGATCGAATGATATAGCGCAAATGATGGAAAATCTAATTAAGAAGATTAAGAGGCAAAAATATGTCTATATAAAGGATGAGAATAAACAAACAAAAGATACAAACATGTTGGCAATTTGAATAGAGAAGAAGAAGCTGAAGAACAACATTTATCGAGAAGAACAAAGAAATAGAGATTGAGGAATCTACAGTCTGAGAAAGAGATAAATGGAGTATGTGATGCCAGTATTCAATTGAGCATAAATGATCTGACACAAGAAAAGGTAGTTGCTATATTTACAGATCAAAGTTTATACTATTGCTTATTAGTATTTGTAACATAGAAATCTCTTAACCGAGTGGATTTAACCATCCTATTTATAAATCATAGAAGTAGGTGACATTCCAAAAGAGTGTTTAAAGACCTCTAACAAGGCGAATTTTAACAGGGCGAAGATCTTAATAGATCTGAGGTAAATCCCCTAATAGGGTCACATTTAGCAAATGTGTTTGTAATCTTTAACAAGATAAGTTCTTAACCGAGCGTACTTCAGAACGATAAATTTTAATTGTGGGTCACTATTCCCATGAAGGTTTTTCCTCGTTAAATCTGGTGTCAAATGAGTTAAATATGATGTTAATGAGTTTGAATGATTGATTTACATATTTGAGATGTATGGTTGTTTAAGTTATTAAGTTGTTTGGTGAATAAGTTATTACTGTATTCAGTTCCACTGAGTGAATCAGTGAGTTGAGTTTTGAGCATTAAGATTTGATTTTGTCTGATTCATCCCCCTCTTAGTGGACCAACACAATTATCCATTTAACTAATGTAAAATTAATTAATTGTGAGACCATGGGTAAAAGGGATAAATAAATAGAATTTATTTATCAAAGCTTAGGACTTAGGACTTAGGAATAGGGGATAAATTAATGGTTGTTTACTCCTATAAGGATGAATTTGATTGATGGATAAGGTTAAAATGATCAATGATAAAAAATGACATGATTAGACATGGTAAAAAAATTAAATCGATTAGGAAAATGATGAAGATTAAGGGATGAATGTTAGTGTTTGATGACATGAAATAATGACACAATATTTTTGAATGATAAAGATCGAATGTGTAATATAGAAGACATGTTAAAGAAAGGGGGCCATAGGCATTCAACCATTTTTAGCATCTACACAATCAATATTATAATATGGAATGACTAGTGCCTTGAAATTCTAATACATACAAATGATCACGTTACTAGAGCATTAGTATTCCATTAGGCACATTTTATTATTATTATTATTATATGTGCTTCGGCTATTTATATTGTGAGAAATTGTACTTGATGTTTATGTATTTCTTTGAACAGGTACCAGACATCATTCCACCTGAATTTGAGGTTTTAAGTGTATCTTTATCTCCAATAATGGCATAGGAGATAGTTTCACCAATCGTTCATTATTGAGCTAATATCATCCCTGTATGGGTGATGTATCTTATTATCATATTTTATCCCTTCGACATATATTGGTAAATCCAAATTTTATATGCGTTTGTGAAAGACCAGTGATGTGTCTGTGCATTTAGAATTCTCTTAGTTGTCGCAGTTGAGTTAGGATTAAAATGGCTTTTTTAATGTGTTTAAGGATTTAATTGTTATTTTGGCTAATTTTCCATAGTTGAATTTCACATATTTGGAATTGATTTATTTTTGAAAGTGTATAGTTCACTTAATTATTTAAGAGAATTTTATTTTATTAGTCTTTTTGGCTTTTTGGCAAAAAGTGATTTATATTGGAGGAAATAGAATTATTCCTCACTGGTTGTTTTGAAACTTTGTGGTTTTGCTCCAAAATTGTGTGGAGAAAATTACTATTTTGTTGATTGGATTTGATCCATGCGTCAAATCCTCATAAGTAGTGGCTCGTTGGAACCGTGCCACAATTGCTCTCGTTCCTATGGAGCCATTTGTGATTGTATGGATAGTTTTTTCTTCTATCGATTTCAATATCTTTAGCTTGGTGAGAGGTAGGGCTTCTTGTGTTTTATTCATTCCTCATCGATTTCAGCCAAATTTTATTTTCTTTTTCTTTGTGGGATGGTAATTAGTGTTTTCCCCACTTTCCTTTATGCATTTATCAACCGATTGGGTTTGTACAATATATGTAGGTTTTTAAATTAAGAATTTCCGCTGTGAGGTTGTCCATTTTCTCCCACCATGTTAGATTTTGGATTTTATTATATTTTTGAATTAGTTGGACCTTATGAACAAATGGGTTTATATTTCATAGCTTGGCTTTGAGTTTTATTTTTGGACTTTTTGTGGGTGCATAGTTTTGCGTACCATCTAGAATTTGTCTGTCGCCATGTTTGAAAAAAATAAACTACTGGATATAGTAGTACTCCAAGTTTGTAGTATGATTGTGGAAGTGGAATAAATTAAGGAAATTTTGGGTATTTGATATCGCAATCTGAGTTTACCCTTCTGATGTTTAAATGCCAATTTTCTTACTTTGACTTATTTTGTTAGAATTTGGGTATTTTATTGCTTTCAAGTTTTTTGAGCCTTTCTCGTGTCATAATGTGATTTTTGATGGATTCCATGGGGAATCATGCTCTTGGAAAAGTGGCCAATCAAATAATTTTTTATTTGGCTTAAGTTTGTGTTTAGTTGGCTTGCATGCCTTGAGTGTTTTGGAGTGGATTTGTCCTCTAGTGATTTCCTTCTTTCTTATTGATTCTTATGTACTTCATGTACTTGGTGTAGACCAAGTAGACAATGCATCTTGTGTTTGGTCCTCCATGTAGACCGAGTGGACAATCCTTAGGTTATACCGCCCTTAGTGTAAATCAAGTGGGCAAAGTCCTTATTTCACATTCTTGGTGTAGACCATGTAGAAGAAGTGTTTTTCTTATGTCCTCGATGTAGATTGAGTGGAAAAGCTTCTTGTTTGGTCTCCATCATGATTTTGAGACATAAGTCTAGGTATGTTGAGTAGGCATGGGGAGTAGCTCCTCATGTGGACCCTGACCTAGAAGTGGCTGTAGTGCATGCGTCAAGGAGCTTATTAAAAAGTAAAAACATAATAAAATTAATTGGGTATAAATACTAATCAAGAGTAATTGGAATCCCTGAATGTCAAATATTGACCTGGGAGGGTAGTGGAATCCATTAAATCCCCAGATGTCACAAGTGACTTGTGTGGGTGGTATATGGTAATTGAGCCTTAGATGTTAGTATTGGCCCGTGCGGGTAGAGATACTCCCTATGGTTGGCACTCTCGTTTCTAGGTCCTATAGTATTGATTAGTAACTTGGGTGTACTGCGATTACGTGGTTTCTTGGTTGTATTTGGTTATTGGATCAAATGATGATTATTCTCTACGTTTTATTGCATTCCTCACCTATGTATTACATTAGACCTCTGTACTGTCCTCTGAGATTATGTACTTGATTGGCGTGTGTGATAGCCCTTCTTGTTGTGTGTGTACCTTGTGTTTGTAGCCGGGTTACTTTCTCTACAAGTATGGTGGGGTGGGCCTGAGGGTTCCATATGGTAGAGTGGAATTTCACTTTACCACTATTGGGGACTGGTGTATAGGTGGTGGATTCCTTGAGAGAGATATTTTGAGAAGAGTGTTCAATTCTATCCCCTTCAACTCTTTGCATTTATATGTATGCATTCAATATTTATGATCTTAGAGTATTCATTTACGTTTTATGCATTTGTGATATTGAGTGAGTATTACCTCAATTTATGTGTATCTGGTACTCATCGGTGTGGATAAAGCCTTGCATTTAAGCTGCACATTAGTGTCAGAAAGCCTATCCAATTGTCAGACTAAGAGAACCTTGTCTGGATGAGTTTTTAGACCAAGCTGAGCTTTGCAGGGAAGCATAGCACATATGCTACATAGAGTGGCACATATGAGCCATAGAATGACACATATGAGCCATATAATAGCGAATATAATAAATATATTAGCGCATATGATCAACATTTTAGTGCATATGATAAATGTTTTAGAGCATATGTTTCAGCACATTTAAAACAATGGGTACTTCACGAGGGTCTATCAAAAAAGGTAAATTTATATTTAGATACCCTTTTTCCCTTGGATATTTTTCATATAGTCACAGTCATTTTCCTGATTTGGTTTGTTGTTATTATGTCCACTTTTCCTTATTGGGTTTAAAATGAATCTTGTTCTATCTTTCTTTGAGGATGAACTTGTCTCCTTGATGGATGACCATTCACATTGGTCTAGTCATGATCCATGAGGTTTGTGGAAAAATTCTAGATTCTCATGTGGTGGCTTGAACATGACTTAGCCATTCATTCTTTTTTTGAGATTTGTCACGAAACCTTTGGTTGAGACCTTTAGTTTTCCTCTTGTGCATGACCTTTTGAGGGTCGTTGTTTTGCATCTTTACTTATGCTTACTGGTTTGTATTGCTCTTGTAATTTGATTTTATATCCTTGTGTTTAAATAAAAAATTGTTAAGTGTATATTTAACCCTATGTTCCAAGGGTTCTTTGGTGGGGCATTAAATCCTTATCATCTAGAGTGTTGCCAAGATTTCTGATCTCATTTACAACATTGTCAATTTCCAGAAAATAGTTTTCTATATCTTATCCTTTTTCCATACTTAATTTCTCATATCTTATACCTTTAATAGTCTGCATCTTAGCTATTTTAACCCTTTAATCCTTCATAGATGTTTTTCAATTTTTCCCAAACTTCATATGCAGTTTCTAATGCAACAACCTTCGCCAATTCAGTTTTAGATAATGCACTAAAAATAACATACATTTTATTCATAGGAATTGACTTCATGCAGAGTAGTAGGTTCATTTGTTGACACCATATATTTATTCTCCACAAATTTCCAATTCTTGTAACTAAAAAATATAGATATAATCTCATCTTCACTTTCCATAAACCATAGTTGGATCTATTAAAGGTAGGAAGAGTAACTTTATGCGCCATTGGATCTCCGAGAGTGGTTAAGATCACTATCTAGGGAAGAAGTCTATAATACCAATTATTGAATATCATAGACAACTGAGAGGGGGGGTGAATCAGCCGTGGATTAAAATTTTATCAATTTCAAAGATCCATATCCAATAAATTAATTCTTTATCCACTTAACCAAATCAGATATAAACATGAATAAGCACACACATGAACCATACACAATGAAAATTAGATTTGTATGTGGAAACCCCAAGATGGGAAAAACCTTGAAGAAGCTAATTCTAGAGAATAAAAAACACCAGTTAAGGTGACACTATTAAGGTGATTCTTACAAAAGGTGTCTCACTACTAGAATTCTCATTGTAGGTGGGCTCACTACCCAAAAGGGCTCACTTCCCTAAGAAAGAAGAATGGAAATGAAATCCACCATTGAAGTACAACTGCCAGAAGAAACCCTTGGCTCACTGCCTCTGTTGTTTAACAACAACACACATTCTCTGCTCACAACCCAACTTCACACTTTTGCATAACCTCACATAATATTTGACAGATCTTCTTTTCAGACAACTTCCATACCATTCCATCACAATCATCCTCTTATTTATATTGATCATTAAAATATAAAATCACCAAGTCGGCCATCAAAACATAATTTAAAATAGGTCGAGACTAAACATTCATGTGATAGGGAATAATGAAAAGTGGACCACACCACACACTACCGTGACCAAAACAAACATTACCCAAATAAAACAATAATCAAAGCCCAATAGGAAATATCATTGTTGACAATCACGCCTCCAGATTGCATCAACTTAACCCAAACAAAGAATATCAAAAGTTAAAGCATTGAGTGATATGAAACCAAACTACCAATACCATATCTGGAATAACAAAGAATTTTGGACCACTGCCAAACACAAACATCATTGAATACATCATTGGAACACATTTTTCAGATCACCAACCTTCTCGAGCACCAGCCTATGAACCAATGTTAGAAATATTAAGAAAACAAATAGAGATTGGGAAATAGGAAATAATCTAAGAGAGAGTAGAAAGAAGAAGAATTTTACCATAACCAAGTGAAAGAATGGAGATTCAAGAACTTACACCAAAAACACCAAGAAGCTCAAGATCAACACCAAGACAATGTTTTTGAAAGGGAAAAACTAAGAAAACCCCTTGTGCATATGAATGAGGAAAGAAGCAGAGAGAGAGAGAGAGAGCTCATTATAATATTGTAAGAATGAGAATGAGAGAAGAGAGAATAAATCCAACTTATGAGAATCAAATTAGAACCCTGTGAAAACCCTTTTTAGAAGTGTACGAAAAGCATCTCTTAAGTAGAGATGAGTGAAGGAGTTTGCATGTAACTCCCATACTCTATGAGTGCCACATTCACATTAGGTGCGTGCCATGTGTAGGAATAATCTTAAGGAGGAATATCTAATTTCCTTATTAAAGGAAATACAAACATGTGACATGTCCTTGGTTTATCCTTTAATTACATAGTTCACCAAGAAAAGATTAATTTATAACAACCAACAGATCCTCAAAATTACATATGTAACATATCATAAATACTAAGCACAAACCAACCACTAAAGTTGTATGTTGTCATCAATTAAAACTATACTGACACATCAACTCTACAACATCAATAACTAACACATCAACAACTCTACAACAACAAGAAGCTCCCCCTTTCAACAAACCCTTCAAATGGACTACGCCAATGTATGGACTCAGGGTAGTTATAATTATAAATCTTTCACCCCCTTGTGATGCATGAGATGCTAAAGTCTTGAGCATATATATTGAATGGAGACATATTATCTTCAAGATACATTTAGTAATTGATATCAAGACATTTTTAGAAGGTTCTAAAGGAAATAAACTTTATTTGGAAGATTGAGAAGTAATCAAGGGTACTTTTGATAACTTAGAATAGTGGATTTTTTATTTCCAAGGATGATTGTATTCACTACAAGGTGTTAGGGAAGGTGAGAATATTCCTCAAGTACTATTCATTCAATCCAGATTTCATTCAAAGCATTCAAAAGAGTTTAAGAGCTAAAGATGAGAAGAAGGAATTCAAATTTCTTGCAAGAAAACCCTAGCAAATACGTTCTTAGACACTTTCTAATTTCTTGTGCAAGATCCCTAAGAATTATCATGGCTACTACTAAGGTTATTGATATCACTGAGGAAATAAGGCCAAAGTTCAAGAAACGCCCATTTAAGGCAAGAGAGGTCTATAAGGATTGAGCCTTCTCTTTCATTCAAGTGGACGTAATATATATTGAAGATGACTAGATCTATATTCATGCACCATTAAATTAAATTGATAATTTAAAATTCATGGAGTTAAGAGATCAAATGTTGTATGATGATGACTTGTACAAACCTGAGTATGCCAACATTCCTTCCAAGTGCCTAGATGTTTGGAAATATTTTTTGGATTTCAACATGGAGCATGAATAGTTATATATGTGTTGAGTAGAGTTCACGAGGAGTTAATTCACCTTGAAAAACCCCATCTTATCACAAAGGATGCAATTAGGGAAACTACAATATTATGCTATACTAGAATAGTTATGGTGATTAAATTTTTAAATAATGATAAGGTTATGGACATAAAAAGGGGAAAGTCTAATAAAAGGACCTTAAATGTCAATGACATAATTGATCCATGGGTCAAAAATGCTGCTATGGGCATTGTCTAAAATGTCTACAATACAAATAAAGAAGGTTCCATAACCACTACTACCATCTACACTACATATCAAATGGCTAAGCAAGGAAAAAAACTTTAATTTGCGTGAAGTCACAGGGGAACAATTGTTGGATAACTTGAAGAGGACAAAATAAAATGGTTATAAATTCAAGTGTGGATCCTTCATCATCTACCTCATGTTCTACTTTCTCAATGAGCTTCTCAGTTTTAAATAAAAAATATTAAAATAATATATCCTTGTTGCTGCAAAAATCAAAGAGCATATTGGAGTTTTAGGAATGAGTAGGAATACAAAACAATATATAAGGGATTCTTGAAGAAATTTAAAAATGATATGTAAAACAGGTATAGATTTCCCCTTGTGGTATTTTTCAATGATATAAGAATGAAATCACTTTTAAGGTAGACAAAGATAATATTTATATGGAGTCAGTAGAGCCTAGGATTGTTTGCCTTCCTAAATTACCCGATGAAGCCTCAAAACAAGAAGTGAAAGGATATGTTGATATTTTTCTTATCAATTCTAACGATATTACTACTAAGAGGTTTGGCACCTATGATGAGACCACTAAAAAGCTAAATAAGAAGGGTGCGAAGGATAATTTTGATAATTATAAGGATAAATTATATGAACAATGGGGAATTCAAAAAAAAAAATGCATTTACCACTCCACTAAACCAAATCCCCCACAAACTTCTCAAGGACCTAGGAGAACCTGTAGATCCACTTCTTCCACCACTACTACACTAAAACCTTCCAGAGCTCCAAAAACTTGCTCCAGTAGAAGAACAACTTATAAAGACTTAGAGTAGACCAAGACTGCTGAAAATAAAAATAAAAGACCTAAGCAACAAGAAAAAAGAAAGAAGGTAGAACCAGTAAATGTATAGGATGAAGAAGAAGAAGAGGAAATAAAAGAAAACTAAGAAGAATCCTCCCAAAGAACCTCCACATAATCCTTTATAGATTGAAACAATCTTCAATGATATTGAAAAATTTGGTATCCTACAAGAAATTACAAATCTGTATATAGAGGTGCCTCCTATTGATGACATGTAACTGATTGAATGTTTGACAATGTTAAGTTGAATATAATGCAAGGCATTAAATTAGTTAATCTATTGTATTGTCATTAATGTTTACATAATATAATCTGTATGGTCATGTAAACAATGCCAAAGACTTCAGAGAATCAAAGGAACCAAGGATAAGCTATTAGTAATGCATACAAATCAAGTATTCACTAAGTGACAAACAACACTGATGGAGTGCACCCGACGAACAAAGAAAAAGAACGAAGTCACAGTGTTGCCCGACGAGAAAAGAAAAGAGTAACCCGACAGAAGAAAATATAGTGTTGCCCAATGGATGGAGATCATGAAGCTAACTGGAGTCTCACCGACGGAACTGTCAATTTTCACCAATAACTAACTACAAAGGTGACCGACGGAACAACAAGTTCAGAAAATGACAAAATATCTAGCTGCCAGAGCTAAATATAGACTTAATTGGTTGTCTACTTTGTTTTATTCAACCAGAGATAACTGATTTATTTAAAGATGATTTGTACAGTTGGCAAGAAGATATCTACGAGACAAATCAGGAGTTATGCTTTAAATCTAATTGGATGGATTTCTTTTCATGCCAGGAATCAAGAATCAAGAAACAATGAATATTATGTCTATATAAGAGACAAGCTTAATTCATTTACGGATGGGATTAAAGGGAGTGAATAGAAAGAGGATGCTGAAGAGAAACTGATGAAGAACTACTTCATGTAGTGCTGATCAAACAAGCTGAAGGAAGAGCTAAGGAATTCTGCAAACACTGACGAACAGTGAGCATAGCATCATAGAACAGAAGGTATGGAGCACAAAGGATTGAATTGATACATTGGTCAGAGAGGTAATGTACTTGAATAGATATGAAAATATTCAATTCAAATTTGCAATATGAACATGTCATAGTATTTTAGTTTAACCATTGAAGAATCAAGTCTCTTAACCGAGTAGGACTTAACAGTCTTCTATATATTGAGGTACATCTCAAGGAGTGCCAAAAAGGTTGATTCATAAAAGTAGCATTGGATATGCCTGATGCCTATTGACAATTTAAGAGAGGGGCTGATTCAAGGATGGCAGCATTAGATGCTTGATACTAAGTGACAACCTCTATGTATAAAATCCTCTAACAAGGTCACACCTAAGAGTGTGTTTGTAACCTTTAACAGGGTTGGCTCTTAACAGGGCTCACTTCAGAAGAGAAAACATTTGGGGTACCATTCCCAGTGGTTTTTCCCTTAATAGGGTTTTCACGTTAAAAATCCACGTGCTATGTGTGTATGATTCAGTTCTTTACTATTTTATATCTTACATAATTCATTATGGATTGATCAGTATACTCTGCTTATTTACTGAGTTTCGATAAATAGTTATACTGCTTATCGGTAATCAAGAAAGAATAAGGATTGACAGAGCAAATTGACCGATAGTTAATCATTATTAGTATTTCATGGCATGCATCTTTTAAGGACATAATAATCTAAGGTTTATTTATTGGTGGTTAAATTTTGAAGGATAAACTTTTGAGGCCACTGATTCACCCCCCCTCTCAGTTATTACTAACAATTGGTATCAGAGCTTGTGTGCTTAGAAGGAAAGTTTCAATACCTAAGCCAAAGATCACAATATGAATAGACGAGATGTGACCAAGTTGAAAAAAGATAATTTTTCTTAATGGTAGAGCAGGATAAGGCTCCACTTATCAGGTATTGGTAATGATGTTACTCAATTCCTAGAAATTGAATATGTGTTGCCCACAGGAGCACCAACAGTTGAACAAATGAGAGAGAAGCATGAACACAATGACATGATGATAGAGCTTGCTTCCTTACTCTCTGATGCTGAATTTGAAGATGTCAAAGAATGCAAAACCACAAAGCAGATGTGGGACAAATTGAAGCTTGTGCATGGTGGTGACAAACATTTTTTGAGAGCCAAGGCAGAAAGCCTTAGAGGAAAGTTTGATGATCTCATAATGAAAGAAGGTGAAAACATCACTCAGTACAACACAAGAATCAAAGAGGTAGTCAATTCTATCCGAGGAGTTGGAGGTGTACTCGAAGAAGATACAATGGTAAGTAAAATTATAAGAACCTTACTGCCTACTTATTCTATTAGAGTATCTGCCATTCAAGAAATGAGAGCAGTAGAAAATAGCAATGTTACTCTAGACAGTTTAATTGGAAGACTGATTTCATTTGAGATGAATAACTT
>MU226807.1:214925-242101 GCA_018584345.1 Thuja plicata
TTCCATCTGTAAAAATATCTGATTTTCAGCATCTGAGAACAATCTGATATTGTTCTGTCTCTGAAAACTTCCGGGAATAAAACATGGATTTGCAATAAAATATTAAAATCCCCTTTGAAAATCATTTTTGTGTATTTTTAAAAGCCTGAGTCTTGGCGACTAAGTGCCTCTGCATCTTCCTTTTCATTTATTCTTTCATCGCACAGTCGCTGGTTGTTTAAACTGACCTTTAGATTCTGAGCAACTGAGCGACATCCATTTCTTCATTGCATACTCTGTTCGGTCGCACACTCGCGCCACCTTTTAATCTGTTTTCATCTCGTTCGCGAGTGGGCGATGACATCCGTCTTCTGATTGATCACCAACTCACGAGCTGATTTCCTTTCATCTCTACTGACGGGCGACTGAGCGATGACTTTATTCTTTAGCTCGTCCTCGCGGGCTCCTTTTCTTTCATCTGAGTTGATCGGCGACTGCGCGATGAGCTTCTTCCTTCAACTCGTCGCACACCTGCAAGCTAATTTCCTATCACCTGAAAACAACAGCGAGTGAGCGATGCATTGAACAATTCCTTTGGTCGCTCGGTCGCGGACCTTTATGAACCTTGAAAATTGCCTGTGCGACTATGCGATGTATCCCTTTATATAGCTCATTGCATACCCGCGAGCTCCTTCTCTCCCATGTTCTGTGGACTTGCGGAAAAATAGAAATAGGGTGCATTTCCTTGCTTGCGGAAAATCTCTCTATGGGTGCGAACTCCGCAACATGTGAAAAATCTTCTCTTTTTTGCCTTTGCGGAAAATCACCTTCGCAGGTAGAAATCCGCCACGGAGAATCAGAATTTCAATTCTCCGCCTTGAGTCTTTTTTGGTTCTGGAAAATTGAAAAAGTGCTTCGTAAACCCATCGTGGGGTCCACCACAGCACTCTTTCCTTTTCATTTCTTTTGCGGAAAATCTCTTGAGAGGTGCGAAACCCGTACAAGGAAAAATTCCACTTTTTTGGAAAATCACCTGAGAGGTGCGAAACCCACAACATGTAAAAACCCTTCACTTTTTGCCTTTTCGGAAAAATACCTTTGCAGGTAGAATTCCGCCAAGGACCTTGGTACCGAAAATCGGTAACAGTGATAATACAAGTGCAATTAACATTTCCAAGAATCTAGTCATGCATGCTAAAAAAAAGCATATTGCAATCAAGTATCATTATTTAAGAGAACAAGTTCAGGCAAAAGAGGTGATACTTGAGTATGTGTAATCAAAGGAACAATTGGCCGATATCTTCACCAAGCCACTGCCCAAGGATGCATTTGAGTACTTGAGAAAGAGACTAGGGGTCAAACCCTTGTCTACCAGTCAATAAAATGACTGAAGGCTACATCAACCTACATATAATCAGAATATCAATAATGTTGATGCAAGCAAAGAGATGAACTTCAAAGCTACATCTATATATAGACAGGTATATATTAGCACCGAGCACCAGAGAATATTGACATATTGCTAATGGATAAGGGAAATTCAAGGAATATATTATAGATGGAGAAAAAATGAGTGTTTGACATGAATGTTAGATATTTGTAAAATATTTGTTTGGCATTGTTGTCAAAGGGAGAGAGATTATCCATATTATAAGATCTTTCTGGAAAGGGAAAGAGATTATCCATTATCACATAAACTCCAACATGGAGAGATTACATCCTTAGGGAGAGAAATTATATGGAAAGATTATACAAAGGGAGAGTTGCTGACAAGAGGAAAAGACATCAAAAGAGAAAGAACAATCAAGGGAGAGAAATTGACACAAGGAGGGAACTCAACACATTAGAATATAGAGAGCTGCAAGAATCAAATCTAAGCTAAAACAAAGCTTACCGATGGTTAGACATTTATCGGTTATCAAAACAAAAGATTGGTAGTTTGATGAATCTCAACTGTTGTATTTCATATTGTATTATAAATAGTATAGTGTGATAATATAGTATGTTACCATCAATGCCAAAGGAAGAGATTGATGACATGTAACTGATTGAATGTTTGACAATGTTAAGTTGAAGATAATGCAAGGCATTAAATCAGTTAATGTATTGCATTATCATTAATGTCAACATAATATAATCTGTATGGTCACATAAAAAATGCCAAAGACTTTAGAGAATCAAAGGAACCAAGGATAATCTATCAGTAATGCATACAAATCAAGTATTTACTAAGTGACAAACAACACCGACGGAGTGCACTCGACGGACAAAGAAAAGAACAAAGTCACAGTGTTGCCCGATGAGCAAAGCAAAGAGTAACCTGATGGAGGAAAATATAGTGTTTCCCAATGGATGGAGATCACAAAGCTAACTAGAGTCTTGCCGATGGAACTGTCAGTTGTCACCGACAACTAACTGCAAAGGTGACCAACAGAACAAAGAGTTCAGAAAATGACAAAATATCTAGCTGGCAGAGCTAAATATAGACTTAACTGGTTGTCTACTTTGTTTTATTTGACCAGAGATAAGTGATTGATTTAAAGTTGATTTGTACTATTGGCAAGAAAATATCTATGAGATAAATCAGGAGTTATACTTTAAATCTAATTGGCTGGATTTTTTTTCACGCCAAGAATCAAGAATCAAGAAACAATGAATATTATGCCTATATAAGAGACAAGCTTAATTCATTTATCCATGGGATTAAGGGGAGTGAATAGAAAGAGGATGCTGAAGAGAAATTGATGAAGAACTACTTCATGCAGTGTTGATCAAACAAGCTGAAGGAAGAGCTAAGGAATTTTGCAGACACCGATGAACAATGAGCACAACATCACAGAGCAGAAGGTATGGAGCACAAAGGATTGAATTGATACATTGTTTAGAGAGGTAATGTACTTAAATAGATCTGAAAATCTGCAATTCAAAGTTGTAATATGAACAGGTCATAGTGTTTCAGTTTAACCATTGAAGTATCAAGTCTCTTAACCAAGCAGGACTTAACACTCTTCTATATATTGAGGTACATCTCAAGGAGTGCCAAAAAGGTTGATTCATAAAAGTAGCATTCGATATGCCCGATGCCTATCGATAGTCTAAGAGAGAGGCTGATTCAAGGATGGAAGCATTAGATGCCCGATACTAAGTGACAACCTCTATGTATAAAATCCTCTAACAAGGTCACACCTAAGAGTGTGTTTGTAACCCTTAACATGGTTGGCTCTTAATAGGGCTCACTTCAGAAGAGTAAAAATTTGGGGTACCGGTCCCAGTGGTTTTTCCCTTAACAGGGTTTCCACGTTAAAAATCCATGTGTTATGTGTGTATGATTCATTTCTTTACTATTTTGTATCTTACATAATTCATTCTGGATTGATCGGTATACTCTACTTATTTACTGAGTTTCGGTAAATAGTTATACTACTTATCGGTAATCAAGAAAGAATAAGGATTGACAGAGAAAATCGATAGACAATTAGTCATTATTAGTATTTCATGGCACGCATCTTGTAAGGACATAATAATCTGAGGTTTATTGATTGGTGGTTAAAGTTTGAAGGATAAATTTTTGAGGCCACTAATTCAGCCCCCCGCCCCCCTCCAAGTTATTACTAACACCTATTGACAAAAATTTTATTGAAAAGGATATTGCGATGTATATGATGAAAGATAATGAGGGATGAGATTATTGATCAAGTTTTGAGAAGCCTTGAAGATACAATCAGTGATAAGAGGAAATAAATGAGGATACTAAGTTGAGACAACAAGTACTAGAAAATGTTGGATTCTCTATTACTCAATAGGAGAAGGATAAAATTTCTCAGAGACAAACCCAAGTGCTAAGGACCAAAAAAAGAGTTAATAATCTAATGATCATGGAAGAGGAGGATAGAAAAAAGATAGAAAGAGAAACAAAGAGGAAAAGTTAAAAAATGTTGGAGGAACATAAAAGAGATGATGTGGTTATAGAAGAACAATATTCTACACCTCCTCTGGATCCCTTTGATCTATAGAAATCGCCTGACTTGTTTTTACAAGATAAAAATATCTCATCCTTTGATGTTTCCATATTAGAGAATGTTAAACCTAAGAAGAATGATGAGAAAGGAAAGGAGATTTCCCCTCCAGTGAAAAATGAACAAGATGCAAGGAAACAAGGAGATTTCAATGTTTTTCCTTTGGGGAACATAAGAGAAGATGAAGAAAAATGCTTCTCCTCCGGTGAGAAACAAACAAGATAGTGATGGAACCAAGGTTGATGTCACCAAGGAGACTCCTAAAATGCTCAGGATATTGTAGAGAAGATAGTGGAGTAGAAATTTGATGATGATTCTAAATGTAGCTTTGAAATAGATCAGAGTTCCTCATCCCCTCCCATAGATTATTTTAATAAACTATTGGTTTTGAAAATAAAATTTCAACCTATGATGTCACGACAATTTCTACAAATACTAACTCATTAGGGACATGTTAAGTTGTCAAATATATCTCCTCTCCATAAGATATAAATTGGTGATATTCTTCACTCATAAGAAAGGAGAGAGATCCTTTAACATCACTTAGGGAAGAAAGAGGTATTGATCATCTTGTGAAAATAATTGAAGAAAGTTTACTAGAGGTAAACATTGATTCACTCTTACCTCTAGTACAAAATTGAAACTTTAGATGGACTCGTTCAAAGTCCATTCATCACACTTCAAAGAAAAGGTAGAATATGAAGCATTGTTGAAGATAAATGAAAAAATAAAGGCTTAAGACTTTGGTAGGTTCAAAAATGCACACAAAAAATTTGCAAGAAAATATTAAGCACATTAAAAAATTCTTGGAAGATGCCATCATGTTGTACTGATTTTGTTCAAAATGGCCAATATCAGCAAAGAGCATAAATGACCAAGTTGACTCTATTGAGTAATAGGTCACTCATATGGCTAATATATATGTTCCAATGAAGGATAAATATGCACAAAAAGAGAACAAATTAGAAATTAGTCTGCTGGATCAAAGAGAACATACCAAATTATACATAGGTGTTGACCGTAGTGTTAGCATGATACAATGATAGGGACAATGAGGATGAGGTCCCTCTCTTGAAAAAGAGGAATTAAAAACTTCCAAGGTTCTAAGAGGTTAGGTCATGATGACATTGGATAGGTTAATGAAAGACAATATGAAGGTTCACAAGGCTGGCGTTTGCTAGTTCTAAAAGATGATTGCTAGACTTTACAGTTTGAGTTTTCTTTTCGTTGTTGTCATATGATTTTCTATGTTTTTTTAGAGGTTGATACTTGCAATTATGAGATTTAGAAAGTAAAAACTGATTTTAAATTAAATTAATCACTAATCTAATGACAATTTTCAAATAAAATGCAAAATAGAGCATATGGATGCAAGCGATTGAAACTAAAATTAATAAACTATTACAAACAATGATCATTCAAACACACATTTTCTACATATGGATGGTTAGATTGAACCAAAATATATGTAATCATAATTTGGAAACCTATAAGTTATATTGACACAATGAAATCATCTATGAGAATTTAAACAAAATATGATTTCTCAGAATTCATCAAAAGTGCAAAGCCATAACCATGCACATATGCAAGACAAATTTATACTCAACACACAAATTAAAATGATTCAGCCATGTTTTGGATAAAGGTAAAAGCAGGTTTTGAAGGGGCCCTGAAACCCTGTACATAGCTGAAAATAAGGATAAGGCACTGAAGATCCCCTAAAAAAAAAAAAGATCATCCAACAACGCCAACCAACCATCAAAACAAAGAACATTTCTGCAAAAGATAGAAGCGTTCTTAATTGGCATCCCAAAGTCAAAATCCCAAAATTAGGATTTAACGTAATCACCTGAAAATGGTCTGATAAACTCAGAAGGCCTAATCTAAAATCAAGCCCCCTAGGTCCAAACCAAGAGTATCAATTCAAAGCTTATCAAGATGTCATACATGTCCAAATCTCAACTCAACAATATGGGCATGGTCTACACATCATGCAAAGAAAGAGATATCAAGGACAAGGACCCCTAGGAAATAATAAGGAGGGTCTCGTTGAACCAATTTTGACACAATTTAGAGATTCCAAGGACCAAACAGGCATATGGTATACAAAATAATCACAAATACCCCTCATCCGAGATGGACCAATTTTTGATGAAGAACAAAAAGAATCTGAAGAAGTTGAATTCACACCTTAATCATATGAATACTAATTGCATATTCATGATGACAATCCTCATTATCATGGTGAATGCTACATTCCCTCATTTTTGGGAACTCAAGAAACAAAGGAGGATGAAGACACAAACATGTCATTTCTAGAGAATCAAACCCTTGACAATAATCAAAATGAGATTCAGAAACATGATTCTAATGAGGAAGTCAATGGACAAGAAAACTGTCATCTCAACTAGGGGAAAAGGGTAACAATTACTCATGTTCTAGATCTCCCTCATTCCATTGAGACAAATTCTAATGAGTATGAATGAGACTTGTTCTTTGATGACACTATGGATATAGAGATAGATGTGATTCATCAATATGCACCTCAACTTGAGAGAGGAGAAAGTTCCAATGCTGCCAATGTCCAAACATGGCTACAAGATCACAAGATATCATGATGCCCAACATTATTGATGCTGACACAAGACTATTGATAGAACCTGAAGACTTTCAATGAATCCTAGCAAAATCCTATCTCAACAATAGAACAAGACGTGAAGAGGGACAAAGCTCAGGTATCCGACCATTCAAATTTGATTCCCATAATATTGATGATGACTCGAGTGAGAATAGTGAGGAGCTTCTTGATCTAAATTTTTTTTAGGTAGGTACTATTATAGACCTCATTGATACATTTGAACACGATAATCACAATTCGATCCTAAATCTTGAAACTAGTGAAACTTACCCAAACGATGCTCTTCAACAAGTTTATCTTGACCTAATTGACTGGATCTTGTCTGAACCCATAGATATACCTATGTTCCTTAATGACCATGCTATAGCTTGTTATATGAACGTGATAGAACCCGTAACATATTCCACTAGGAATTCTAATGCTATGGAGGATATCAAGTTTTCCAGTCACAAAAGGAAAAAATAAATCAATCAAATATCTGAGGGTGAAAATCATTCTATGGCAATCTCAGATCATAAAAAAAGAAAAATAAAGGACGTATCCGATAGTGAAATCCTCACTGAGGTGTTGCAGGATGGGAAACTTGATATTATCCTAAATCACTCTCGGGAACGGTCTGTAGTGCTCATTGAACCTACTCAACCAATCAATCTTGGTACTGAGGAGAAACTAAATCATACATATTGCTCAATCTTTATTTGATGAGGAGAAATAAGAGTTCACAAAATTTTTTAAGAAAAAAGAAGATTAATTTCATGTGGTCTTATTCTGACATGCCGGGGCTTGATCCTGATTTAATGATGCATCATTTATCTATGGCTCCTGGATTGAATCTTGTCAAGAAAAAATTAAGGAAGATGCATCCACATATTTCTCTATTGGTGAAGGATGAACTAGAAAGATATTAAAATTTGGGTTTATAAGAGCTATTTCCTATGCAGAATAGATATCTAACACTATCCCTGTATCTAAACACAACAAGTCTATCAGGGTGTGCACCGATTTCCAAGATGTTTATAAAGCATGTCCAGAGGATGATCTTCCTTTACCAAGCATAGATGTTCTTGTGGATCTCACAGTAGGATATGAGATGTTGTCGGTAATGGATGGATTCTCTAAATATAATTAGATAAAAATTGCTCTAGAAGACCAAGATAAAACAACTTTTACTTTCCCATGGGGTACATTTTGCTGGAACATCATGCCCTTTAGACTAAAAAATGTATAAGCGACATATCAATGAGAAATGACTATAATTTTTGATGATATGATGCATAAGAACATGGAAGATTATGTAGATGACACTTTAGAGAAATCTCATCATCATAAAGATCATCTATAGGATTTAGCCAAAATCTTAGACAAGATGGAGAAATTCAAACTTTGATTAAACCCTAAAAAGTGTGCATTTGGAGTTACCTCAGGAAAGCTGCTAGGGTACATTGTTTCAGCTAAAGGAATTAAGGTTGATGTAGAAAAGGTCAAATCCATAATTGAAATGCCGCCACCTAAAATGATCAATCAGGTGCACTCACTACAAGGAAAGATACAATCAATCCATAAATTCATTGCTCAATTGGCTGATAAAGCACAACCATTCACCAAGCTTATGCATAAAGGTATATAAAATAAATGGGACGAAGCATGTGAGACATCATTTAATAAATTAAAGGAATATCTAGAAAATCCACCCATCCTGATGGCTCCAATAGCAAAAAAACCATTTCTATTATATGTTTGCGCAACAAATACCTCATTGGGGGAACTATTGGCACAACAAAATGAAAACGGGAAAGAACGAGCAATTTATTACATTAAAAAAACATTGGTGCAATACAAAATTAACTATGCATCAATTGAAAAATATTGTCTCACAGTGGTATTTGCATCTCAGAAATTTCAGCATTATATGATGGCACATTCAATCAAGTTGGTGGCCAAGATTGATCCGTTGAAATATCTCTTAAACAAAGCAACCTTAACAGGTATATTGGCTAAGTGGGTGATGATACTCATCAAATTTGATATCAAATATGTTGAAAGAAAGGCCATCAAAGGACAAGTCATCATAGACCAATTGGCAAATGCACCATTATCAGGAGATACTCCTTTAACCATTGATTTCCTAGATGAATCAATCTTAATGATAACTGAGCACACCTGGAAGATGTATTTTGATGGATCATTCACAAAGCATGGTTCTAGAGCGAGTATCGTATTCATATCACCTCAAGGATACACAATACCTAAGGCCTATAAGATTTTATTCCTATGTACTAACAATATTGCAGAATATGAAGCTTTGGTAAATGGACTCAAGATAGCATTAGAATGGCAGATTATGAAACCACATGTCTATGGAGATTCTCAGCTTGTCATAAATCAAATCAATAATGAATATCAGACAAAATATGATAATCTTGTACCATACAAAAACATGGTGGATGACTTGAAGTAGTATTTCATGGGCATAACATTTGAACATATTCCCAGATTGAATAATCAAGTAGCCGATGCAATGGCTAATCTTATGTCTCTTATACAATTGTTAGATAATTAAGTGTGCTATGAATTCCTAGTGGATGAGTTACCTTATCTTTCCTATAACTATCCTGACTCTAAGCTAGTATTCCAACTTTGTGGGTAGTGATTCCCCTCGCTATGGACCTATCCTTACCTACCTTGAAACCAATGTTTTACCTGAGGGTATATCCAAAAACCAAAAATGAAATCTTATTCATCAAGCTTCCAAACACGTGATTATCGTGGATGATTTATATCGGAGAGGTTTCAATGGTACTTTACTAAGATTTTTAGATCTTGAAGAATCAAACAATGCTTAACATGAAGTCCACAAAGGTATTTGTGGATCACTTTTGAATGGTCTTACTCTGGCTAAGAAACTCTTGCATATTGGGTACTATTGGCCTACATTGGAGAAATATGTTGTTAAGTTTTCAAAATCTTGTAAGAAGTGTCAGATTCATGGCACCAGCATGAGAGTTGTTACCCTTTATCGCACATTGGCCTTTTCAGTAGTGGGCCTTTGATCTCATTGGTCAGATTTAGCCATCATCCTCTAATTGTCACAAGTTCATCATTACAACAACTAAATACTTTACCAAATGGGTTGAAGATATACTCTTAATCATGGAAACATGAAAAAAATCTCACTGTTTATCCTCAACTATATCATTTGTCAATATGGTCTTCCCTCTTCAATTGTGATAGACAATGGGAAACAATTCAAAAACAAGGATGTGACAGAACTTTGTAAATTTTTTTAAATCACTCAATATTTCTCCTCCATCTATTATCCTCAAGGAAATGGATAGGCAGAGGTGAGCAACAAGAACATCCTCAAGATTCTAATCTGAACGGTCAATGATTCTTGATGAGATTGGTATGTTCAAATCAACCCAGCTTTGTGGGCATATCGAACAAGTATCAGAACACCAACTGGAGCTACGCCTTATTCTTTGGTGTATGGGGCTAAGACAATTCTTCCCATTGAGGTAGAAATTCCATCCTTAAGAGTATCTTTAAGAGGATTGGTCACAGATGATGACTATAGGGTCTCACAGCTACAACACCTAGAACTACTGGCTGAAATACCTCATGATAATTTTGAACATCTACAAGGATATCAAAGAGAATTACAAAAGGCTACAATAAAAATGTAAAACCTCATGAGTTTCAAGTGGGAGATCTAGTGCTATGGGAAAATCCTAAAAATCAACAACACAAAGAAAAGAAAGGCAAGTTTGAGCCTAACTGGTTGGGGCCTTTCATAATCACAATAGTATTTGGATTTGGGGCTTATCAGTTAGCTACCACAAAAGGAGACACACTTCCTAATCCTATCAACTCCAATCATTTGAAGTGATTCTATGCTTAAGTTGTTGTTAGTGGCCAAGTACAATGGAAATGATTATGAAAAAACTCAAAAATAGTGGAAAAAGTCTTGCATAAATCCTAAAAAGTAGAAAAAGAAGTTGGAAAATGATTATCCTAGTGAAAACCTAGTAAACAGGCACCTTGGTAGAAAAATAACACTCATACGAGTGGTGAAAACATGCTAAACATACATCATTTGTCATCTTATTGCTCTGTCTATCAGTGCTCAGATATCGCTTCTGCAAGCACTTTAAGACCTTTGAGCCAACACAAGCAAGAATGCATTCCTAGTTGATTGTTACATCACTTCCCAAAATCACCATGGCTTGAAATCCAA
Source organism: Thuja plicata (assembly GCA_018584345.1). NCBI lineage: Eukaryota > Viridiplantae > Streptophyta > Pinopsida > Cupressales > Cupressaceae > Thuja > Thuja plicata. The sequence continues at coordinate 225,796 of MU226807.1, forward strand.
TCTTATCTTTCTTGCAAATGAACAATTTCAGTCTGCCTCAAGGAAATTGACCATCGATCAACCAAAGGTATTTCTTAATACCACCCAATCAAACAAACAATGATATTTCTTCAATACCACCAACAAAGAAAAGCTATTTTTCAATACCATCAATCAAGTCACATCTCATATCAACAGAGAAAATAGTGTTTCTTAAACACTCATATTTTCATCAAGTGATCATATTGAATCTATCAATCAGTAACACAAGTATAGAAATGACCAGTCCTATAGTATGCTTGCATGAACTCTAATTTCTGAGTGACTCTATGATGTATCTGTACTAGAGAAATAAGGAAGGAGTTAGGATATTCTTTGAATGACTGTTTGTTCATTATCAAATTTTTTCTTATCATATCTCTCAAGTTCTAATGATGCTCTAATGCTAAGAAACACAAGGATAGGGGGCATGATATTTTCTTTGATTTCTTCTTGTGCTCTACATTAGTTCTTAACAAGGTCTATGATGACAAAGCTAAAGCTACATGAAAGGCTCTGATTCTGAGACCAAAGCACTATGTTAGATAGGATTGTTATCTTATCAATTGATGATTATCATATCTCCGGAGATATTCCATGAGTCATTGTACTAGAAGATCAAGGAAGGAATATGATATTTTCTTTGTTTGATGTTTGTTTTTGGACGTAATTGATGCTTAGGACAGCATGATCTTTCATATATTGATGCTTATTTAAAACATTAACGCATTAGTATTCATATCACAGAATAAATTAATTATTTGTGGTGGTTGTACTAAGTCAAACATCTAACACAAGTAGTATTCATATTATCATGGTTACCTAAGCACCAGTGATGATTGTACATACTTGTATTTGATAAAAATGACATTCATACTTGTAACTACCTATATTTGGTCTTCTCTGAACATAAACCCTATTTTCCCTAAGTGTGATCATACCCCCAATTATGTCCAGACAACTCTTCAATAGGCTGGCATAATTCATTCAAATAAAATTTAATCTCCTAAGCGATTTAATCACTAAATTTTATTAATCACCTTAGCCAATCAAACCAATCAACTCAATTCAACTCAATTCAAATCAATACCTGGCTAAGGTAATTAATTTAAAGGAATTAAATGAAATCCTAATTATACCTCATCACTTACAAAATCAATCCCCTAGCCTAATTGATTCAATTTGGCTATAGTCTTAATTAATTATTACAAAGAAATTTAAAGCTTAAATGATTAATTAGAATTCCTATTATTGAGTGAATATATTATTACAACAATTCATTTCATTAATATTCCCTCTAACCTAACCAATCTCAAATACCCAACCATGAGTTCAAACTCATCCCAACCTCTTCTCACATGCTAATTATTCTTAATTAGTTAATTAACCCTAATTAGCTAATCCCCCCTCCACTCATTCTCTCTCCTCCCATCTCTATCTCCTTAATCACCTATCTTAAACCTTGATCCTAATCCTAAGCTACCCTTAAGCTTGTCACATTCCTAAATGTGTGATTAGGAATTCAACCCTCCCCCTAAAGTCAAAGCTATCAAGCTTGACCTTAAACCCTCACCCATGCTTCTTAAACCCTCACCCATACCTCATTAATGCTTTCATAAATGAAGCATTGATGGCTCTTACACATTCTCTTCCACACTCCTCATTAATGAGTCTTACACCCTTATTAATGGAATCCCTTCTAGAGTCTTCTCCCCTTCCTCCATTTCTTCTATAAATTGGATGGATTTTGAGCTCAAATGGCCTTGAATTTTGAAGTGTTGAAAGCATTCTTATGCTGCCCATATTTGGAAAATTGAAGGAGCAAACTATGTTTCTCATATTTTAGGGACTTTCATATTGCTTTTTAGCTTATTTCTTAGTTTTATTGTTATAACCTTCATTCTTAGAGCTTAGGATGCATGTTTCTTAAGCACAATTCTTATGATTTTGGTCATATTTAAGCTTTACAGTTTCATTTGAATCTTCCATTCTTAGGTTGTATATGTCACTGAAATATGCATAATCTGAGGGCTATTATGTTATTTTTCATACTCCTCCTAGATAGGAAGCAATAGATCAATTTTGGTGATTGCTATGCTTTCTAATCCCTTGTTTTCACTAATGCAATGATCTATTGAAGTGTTGTGTCCTTCTTAACAGGTACAAAAATCACACACACAATACTAACATGATTTCTTGCGTATCAATGTTGGTTGTATCAAAATGGGGGTTCACTAAAGCTCAATGATGAATCTAAGAACATGATCAGGACAAGAATGGAAGTTGCATTTGCATTCTAGCATTGCATTGCATTCTAGGAGTTGTATGGGTTTTTTAGGAAATGACGCTGTGAAAGGCTGTAATAACATCAATTTTAAAGAGGGAAAAGAAAAACTTCAAAATTTCAACAAGATATCATTTCTCTTATGATTGAGTATCTTTAATCACTGAAATAAAACCATCATTTGCATAATAATGTTCATTGCATTTTATTAACTATAATTAAATCCATACATGTGCATCCATAGCATTAATCTAATGTCACATATATATGCATAAAAGATACATAAAAATAAATGCATCCATAGCATAAGGAAATAAATAAAAGTGCTAAAAGCATAATCATAATCATCTCACAAAGCATAATATATCAGTGACAAAGATACAATGAAATCATAACAAGAGAGTGTCATCATATATCAATAGTGTCCATGAGATACATCGTACAAATCGAGCAAATTGGTGCTAGATCACAGTAATATCAATACATCATCATAAAAAATGTAGATAAGGCTCAAAATGACTCATGAATGACTGCTTGTATCATCCCCTAGTGGTTCTCATGGGGGAATATCAGATTTACTAGGTCTGAAACCCTCTGACTGTGCTGACGCTCCTGAAAATGGTGTAACTCTAGCAATAGGATCTGGTACTGCCGAGAAATATGCGGCCTAATAATATGATGCCCTACTATGCTACAAGGAGACATCTCTCTATGCTATGTCCAATGATCTATCTCCATCTTCCAACTGAGCCTTTTTCACAGCTATCCAGGTCTGTAGTTGACCTCTCTCTCTGCGGAGCCGTGAAATCAATGTTGCATCACATGTACCCTATGTTGGTATACTTGTCGGTCTAGGACTGGGTACCTATACACCTATGAGACCTATCTACCCTACTCTTTGTTGAGGTGGGGTACCTGTCTGTGATCCAATATGCACCCCTAGACAAATCTCTGTGCTAGTGGTCCTCATCACTCTCACCCATGGAGGCACCTGTGCAGACATAGTAACATGAGTACCAAAAGGCATCTGCAATAAGGATGGCATCTGAACCGAAGGTAATCCTTGTGATATCACTGACATTTGTGTTATGTTTGGATTTTGAAAAAAGTAACCACAAGAGGAACCTGTGATGAAGAAGGAACCTATGCTGAAGAAGGAACTTGTGATGTAGAAGGAATCTATGTAGAAGAGGGTGCCTGAGTAGCTACTGGCTATGTAGGACCTCTGTTACATAACTTGACTTGTCTCAGCTGACCACCATGACCTCTACCACCACTCTCATCACTACTACTAGAGCGTCTGTGAGAAGTATCCATAACAACTCCACTGCCTCTGTCATCATCATCATCATCATCATCATCCCCCTCATCTACTATCATAGGAACTGCCTCCTTAGGAGAGGTCAACCGTGGAAAAGGATGTTGCATAAAATATGCTGAAAAATCTGCAATCATCACTGCATCTATAATATCAGGAGCAAGTTCCTACTGAATAGGTAATAACCACTGATGCTTAATGAGTGCGGTATCATATCTCAGTCTTGGGCCCCACTGCGTCTCCTCATCTCGTGTCCTAGCATAAGATGCTATACCCTGGGGCATCGGCTGTGCCATACCATATTGCCGCAAGACACATGTCACTATGAATCTCTCAACAATATATGGAGTGTGTCCAATCAGATAACGCTCATCAAAAATAAACAACATCTCTCACCTGTCGCTCCGCCACTCCTCACAATCTAAATATGGTCGCTAGATCACAATAGTCATATCAATAATAGCTTGCCTCCAATACTCCAAGTTGCCTAGGTAGGGCTGCACAATATCTCCATCATACATGTAAATGTATGGGGCATCTCTCTGACGAGATCGTGCTACTACTAGCCGTGTCACTTGGATGTTCTCCCAGGTCCAGATCTGTAATAATATAAGACCAACAGACATAGATTTATCCCGGCGATAGACTACCTAATGTAAATAATGGTATAAGTGAGCTAGGAGATAGGTACTCCAGGCCAAACATTGAGGACTCTGTAGTAAACCCTCCAGTAATCTGCTCCATCCAACACAAAATCCTTGGGCATTCCTATTAGGTACAAGGAAGCCTCTGATCAACCCTGCTAGCACCCCCGAAAGTGTGAGACCCTATCTCTCTATTTGTTACCGAGTAGTGTGGTACTCTACAAGTAGTGGATCTTGAAATACTCAGATGACAATATCGATACAAGAATTTCTGGCCGAATCGTAGTATGATAACTCTTTCATGATCGGTATGTAGAGAATCCTCCATACATCCTCTGGAGTAATAGTGATCTCTCCAATGGGAAGGTGAAAGGTATTATTCTAAGAGTGCCACCACTCTATCAAAGTGGTCAACAACCCTCAGTTGAACCTATAATCAAGAATCTCTAATAAAAACCCTAGCCTTTAGTGGGCAATATCTCTGTAGTCCTTGGATGATAACAATCGGATCATGGATAATACTCAAGGATAAGGTCCTAGTGTCAATAAAGTGCCTCTATCAGCCTACAAAGGTAAACACATGGTAAAATCAAATTTGGGGAAAAATAAGAAAGTAAAAACATGACACATTCAACACATAACTCTTCTAAAAGGTTCATGCAGATAAACACATTTGGACTTTGCAAATTTTCAGACTTAAAATCTAATTTTTAAGCTCACTGCCCCAAAAATAACATTTCAGGGACTTTAGGTGACGTTTCTACCAAAAATGACCTTTCTCCTGGCAAACGATCTTTTATTTCCCGTAGATGACTATTGTCCCCAGAAATGATCTTTCACCGATGGGAAACGATCTTTCACCGACTAGAAATGACTATTTGCTGGAAAATATCCTTGACAAATGAGAGATGATCTTCTAAAAACTAGAGGTGATGAAACACCCTAGAAGCGACACTTCATTAACCGTAAATGACTTTCTACGCTAAAAGAAATAAATTTGAAAACTCAAAGCAAAAACATTCATTAATGAAAAAATTTATAGGAGGATTTTGACGACATAGCAGTACTGGAGAGTAGTGGGCAGGTTGCTGGTGTCACCGGACAGTCTTGAATTGATGATTATGCACGGGGATCGACATTTTCTCTCTAAGCTCTGCAATTATCTCACTGTGAATAGTAAAAATGAATAGTACTTTTGAAATTTTATCCTATTTAATCTCATTTTTGGGGTAATTAATTTCAAACTTTTAACCCAAACTATTGCTCATTCATTGCACCTTTTTGGCTCTAACTTCATCCTACAGAGTCTGATTTTGACCAAACAAGAAGCAGTTTCTTCGTGGTTCTTGCCACTATCTTTTCTATTGGAATCAAAATCTTCATTCCAAGCTTATCATTCTCATCCAGACATTTTCACATGGAAATCAAGACAATCTCATGTCCATTTTGATTCTAAGGGGGCATAATCAATCATTCTAATTAAGTGATCACACTACCAAATATTTTCAAATAACTGGGGCATTATCAAATTCTGACTTGGCTCTATATTTCCAATAGCTGGGGGAATCTGCATCAGACATCATATCAAGTCAACCATCCTAAATCACCAGATCATTAAGTCTTAGAATGAGTGATTTCAATGCTTCACATCAAATTGCTCGCTCTTATCAAAATTCAAGTTGTAAACATCAAGGGAGATATGAATTTCAACGCACCGCATCAAATTGATAGTCTCTTCATTGGAACATTAAGAGATAAATGACTTCATTAGGACCCATATCAAGTTAGTTATCTCAATCAAACTCACAAAAGTGATCAGTTTAAACGCTTCACATCAAATTGATCATTTTTTTCAAATCTTTGCTAGAAATCAGTTTCATCGCATCACATCAAACTGGTTGTCGGGCCAATATTTCTGAATTATGTCTTGAAAGATATCAGTTTCATCGCATCACATCAAACTGAGTATCAGATCAAGATTTCAGACATCAATGTAACAGTAATCAATTTCATCGCTTCACATCAAATTGAATAGGTGTTATTATCCTCAATAATCAGACAGTTAATTAGTATCATCACTTCACATCAAATTGATTATTCCGATCTCAATCTATCATCTAACATCAAAACAAGCTAAGGCATCAATTTCACCGCACCACATCAAATTGATTCCCTGGTGATCACATCGGTTTCCTCAAGTAATCTAGAAATCTCTAGCAGCTTCAATCGCTTTTCGTTCAATCAAGTTCGGAATTAATTTCTAATCGAGAGTAGTTGCATCACTTCATATCCATCTATTCGATCGCTAGTCAAAACTAGATGTTCTTTGAATCAATGCGCTGATTGCATATCAATTCAAAGAGGGGCAAATGTAATCGCCTGAAAATGGTCTGATAAAATCAGAAGCCCTAATCTGAAATAAAGTCCCCAGGTCCTAACCAAGACTATTAATTCAAAGCTTATCACAATTATGTAATTAAACTAGATCGGTTTAAATATATAATTCATCAAAAATATAGAATCTAAGATCACTCACCAAGAGGCATTAATTCTTCAATTAATCTTGGTCATTAAATCAAAAAAAATAAAATATGGCTTAAGAAATTAATTAAAAGGAATTAATTAATTCAAAACATTAATATTCCTTCAACATTGCCTCAAAAGTTAAACCTCTAACCAATAAGAGGTAATTGCATGGATCAACCAAGCTTCCATCTTATCCATCCCTCATGGATGCATCTCAACCGTGAAATTCAAATTTGAATTTGAAGCCTTTTCCCTCCAAGAAAAAATCTATATAATACAGCCTTTCTAGCTCATTTCATATAGGTGCATAGTGAATTTTAGCATAGAGCTAATGAAAATTTTATTCTAGCAAAAATGTAGTTCATTTCATCAATCTAATCTAGTTCAATTTCATGCATTTGATCAAAATGGAGCACAATTGAACATGTTTTGATGTATTTTAGGAATTCTTGATTGAATCTTCCATTTCATGATTGTCCATTCAATGATCTAATATGTTAATTTTGAGAGCAATAAATTAGATTACAATCTTCGTGACTAGGAAGCAATAATTTGATTTCATTTGGTTTTCTATGTTTTAAATGAATTTGATCTTACTAACCAATTGATATAATGAATTAGTGAGTGGTTGTGTGCATCATTATTGCAGGTACAATATTTACACATACATTTACATTTAGTCCCCTTATTGTGGGACTGAAGAAATAGTTCAAATGAGGGCGAGGACCTTTTAGATTTTTTTCCTTTTACCTCAGTCCATTTGTCTTCCACTTTAGCAGCCTCAATCTGCCACTTCAGAATAAACCCTCCCCTAGCACCCACAATAAGGAGGAAATCAAAAGCACTAGCAGAGCCATCATCAACAGTCTGATCAACAGAAGTCCTGTTACTATCCAACATAAAAATATCCACATTAATTCCACTAGCTACAAAAACAACCATCTCTCCCCTTGGTGTAGGGGGACAAGGGGGAGATCTAGTTGAAACACCTTCATCCAACATTGGGTTAGCCGTAGTAATTCTAGTAGTAGCAATATCAGTAGTCTTCACATCCCAAACACATAAAGGTCTAGGGATAGTTCTAGAAGAATCCTCATCAGGAGCCACACCAGAGGTCATTTCAAGGATGACAACAATAGTGCCAGCATGACCAACATCAGAATCTATAACCCCGGGAGTAGAAGCACTTGAGTACCCCTTCTTTGAAGAGAGTTTATCAACCGTATAATGCTGAGAAGAGGCACCAGTCCACCATGAAGTGGGCTTCTTCGATTTCCTCTTATCAATATCACATTTAGCACCAACATGTCCTATTTTGAAGCATCTCCTACATCTGAAGGGGATACCTTCATAATCCAACAACTATATCCAGCAACCCTTAGGATACATCAGCTTTATTTTCTCAGGTAGTCCCTTATAAGTATCAATGTCCACAAGGATATGAGTGTATGTACAATGAAAGAGGTTAGAGGAGTTCTCATCTCCCACCAGAATATCTCCCAGCACCTCACCCACTTCCTCCAAAAAAGAATCCAGCCACAAATGAAGAGGGAGATTTGGGAGTCTCATGATTTAGCCATGTTATCAAACACAAAATACAAGTATTTGATAATCAACACCAACTACATTTAATGATTGAGAAACACTAAGGAACACTACAAATGGCTCTTGAATTTGAAAATTTTATTCCAAATTCAAAAATTTAGTAGTTATACACACTGAGATTGCAACACCAATTGTATTTTGTATTTCAACAAAGAATTCCCAACCATTTTTACAAACAAATCTAGGGTTTAAATAGATTTTACAGTTGAAATATGCCAAACTTGTAACTAGGGTTTCTAGGTATTATTTTTGGATAAAAGAAATTTAAATATACAAATAAACTAGATAAAAATACCTATAATCTATCAAATAATGGTTAGATAACTCCTACACTACGTGTACAACAAGAATGGGGCCTTATTTACACCAAAATGTGCCCTAGAATTTCAAGATTTATCTCCAATTCTGGTAGTGGAAGTGTAGCTCTTCTAGAGCCAGTAATTTAGAGATTTCTTGGAGTTTTCCCTTAGATTTTTACATTCCATCATCAAATTGACCCTTGGGGAGATTTGTAGACACATTGGCATTGATGTGGAGAGATATTTGATCCTCGAAAATACCAAAACTTAGCAAAAACAAGACTTCATTGTTATGCTACATTTTTATTTGTTAGATACCTGAAACTTTCAACTATTTGCACAAAAATATATCAACATTTCTTACCATTGATTCATAAATTTTCTAAAATCTCCAAGAAAGTAGCGTTGAAGGCATTAACGACTATATTGAACTCGTTGACATCTAGGTTCTTCATGTATTTCAGTGTTACCTGTTGATTCTTCTTGAAAGATTTCAGTTTCTTATTGACATCTTAGAACTGAGGCAATTCTTTCCTCATGCTCACCGATTCATGTTTAACAATCATCATCTAATCAATAGTCTCATTTGTACACTCTCCATGCAAAATGCATTTGCACTCTTCTATTGCTTCTTCTACACTTTTCATATCTTCTTGTTCCTTAGACTAGGAAAATGAGCAAGAAAGTGCCTTGACAAAATCTTTTTCATAATGCATCAACACATTTATCATTTCTCCTTTTTCCAAAATGATATTTCTATTCCTTCTATATTTCTTCAAAATTATTTTTATGGCCTCTAATCATTTTGTGGGCTAAAAAATGAATGCTACTAATAACTTATTTGTGCTTGTCTTCTTCATGATTTTAAAAATTGGGATGCAATCCTCCCACATCAACATGGTATCTTCTATTTTGATACCAGATTCCTTAGTGACCATTTCCTTCAAAGATTTTAGTGGCTTGGACATGGACCTATATAGAGTAAACAATAACCTTATTAATTCTTCTCCCATTTCTTCTATTTCTTTCTGGCATTTGATGTACGTTGACAAAATTGGATCTGCCTTAGAAAATTGACTCTTGGCTTCTAGGATTGCTTACAAACTGGAAGAGGGGTCTAAGGGATGAATATGGGTTACCAGCTAATGAATGTAACCTTTAAGCTCTATAACCCATGTTTCTAGGTTCTCCTAGGTGTCTTCATCCTTCTGCATTCTCTTGGAAAAAACTATAACAACCTGGTGAAGTAAAGTCTTCTCGCCCTCTGTAGTTGGGACTCCCAATTTTATTTCCTACATCTAATAGTCCTCTTTCATCATTTATTATTCTATTTTTTCTATGTAAGGGACTATTATTTGAGATTTCCAATGTCCTTTGAATCCTCAACTAGATGATATATCCTACAAGCCTTCCTTCTAGACTCTTCCTCGACAAAAGCTCTCCCCAAAACTAAGAAGTCTTGGACTTCTACTTCCTAATACATCCTCTTTCTCTTATGCACAATATAATATAACCACATAGGAGTGGTCCCATATTCTAGTGACTTCTCCCAATCCCTTTTCCACGCACTCCAAGAGTCCAAATCCATACGTTTAATTCACAATTCATCATTTTTTTTAATATTCACAAGTTCAAAATTAACTCAAGCCATTGTCATGGAAATATATTTGAATACCATAATTTTAAGTTAAATTTCCTAATATTCATTATACATGGTGAATGATAGATAACCAATAGTGGATTGAAACCCTAGCTTCTGATCAAAGAGTTGAAACTTTGGATTTTGAACACAAGGGTCTCAAAGATGATGCCTCTGCAATGAAACTCTTATGTTGTGAAATGATTCTATCAAACTGTTTGTGTTTGATATGATCAACATGAATTGAAACTCTAGCCTCTAATCATTGGAGAGACCACTACCAGTTTAGATATGTAGATAGTCTTCAACAAAGCCTGGTATGCATGGGAGAGGTAAGTGGTAAGTACCCTCCTTTTCATCATTCAACCTTTTCTGTTTCCTTTCCTTCTTGTGGTGTCTTCTTTGCACGTGCTATGGTTTTCTCTAGTATTTTGGTTTTATCTTGGTGGCATTTCTGTGTAGGATTGTTCTCTAGAGATTAGACCTTCAATAGAAAAGCCAAGGGTACCAATCAACCCTGACCCTGGAAAAGGGGATTTGGATGACACTACCCTAAATAAGTTAAATGTTTTGTGGAAGCACTAACTAGCTCTAAAACTAAGGTATCTCCATCTGCAAAATTTGTTGTTAGCCAGTATGGAAAAGGGCAAGGGCAAGAGGGTGGAGACAAAAATTTAATCCCACTCTCTGCACTATTATTACTCTTTTCTTTCAGCCAAATAAAAAATTTTCCATGGTCATATTTGTGGAAACTAGTAGACTTAAAGAAGTTTCTATTTTCTTTGTTGCTACTCATATTTCAAAAATTCTTCACGAAATTTTTTTTATGACTAGATTTACAAAGTGTGGATTAATAAATTAGGCATTTACTTTAACTTTTTATAGAATGAATAGAAAAGGGATTTTATTAATATTTTTAATGATCATAAGGCCCAATCCATAGTGGTTGATAAACAATTTGGGTTTGTATGGAGTTGTAGTTTGAGAGCCATCAAATGGTCCCCAGACTCCATCTGTGAGGAGGTGTTTTCCCTCTCCTACCCTAGATGGCTTGTGATTAAAGATGTGTCTATTATTCTGTGGGATTTTATCTCACAAATAATTTAACCTCTTGTAAATATCATTAGGATAGATGGTACTAGAATGACCCTTCCCCTATGGATATCAGGGTCTTGGTTTCATTGAACCTTGGGATTGATGTCCTCGATGTGTTGAGTTTTCAATTGGTTAATGGTATTCACTACTTTCATTTGGAAATCCTTGGGGGCATCAATGTGTTATTTGTATGTAGAAGAGAGGTCCATGTTAGGAAGAGTTGTCCCATCATTAAACAACAATTCAAGAAAATACTGGGGGTTAACGATTCTTATATTATACATAATGTTGATTCAATTGGGCCAACCCCTCTTAGTTTGATGTTTGAGGGAACCATGGAGCCCCTTTAAATGTTGATTCCATTGGTATTGATAAGCTTCCACCTTCTATTGGAAATAATACAAATATTTTTAAGTAGGATTATGTTTCCCTTGGTAACCCACCTGCTAGTGATGTTGATTCCAAACTGAATGATCCTTCCTTAAAGGAAGTATTTGTGCTACATGATAAAGGGTCTATCCTTGCTGAAGAATCTCCCACCAAATTGGTGGAAGATCCCCATAATAAAGGAGCACCAAATTCCCAACAACTAGTAATGGGGTAGATTAGAGAAAACATCGCTAAGAGGAGTAATAAGTGCAAAGGTTTTGGTAGTTCTATGAACCCTTATGATTCTGGATTCAAGAATGGTGGCATTTATGATGAGTATGGTCTTGCCACTATTGTGTCTAGTTCTTGTGGTATCCCCTTGCTTCGAAGGTTAGAGACCCGGTCTTTGATTTTGAGAATGGCAATATTTTTAGTGCTCTTGTCATGAGTGGGGACCTTGGCTTCCCCCACACTATGTATACAATTTTCCCAACTAATGTAGATGTTCCCAAGGATTTTTATCTACCTTTGGTGAGTGAATTGGATATGGAGAATGGTATGGATATATAGGTTGGTTGAAGGTTGGATCCCCCCTATGACCAAACTATTGAAGTTAATACCACTGTCAAGTCTTAAGGACTTGCGGTCCCTCTGAGCCCCCAATGGCTCATGATGAATCTCATGTTGCTGATGAATGCAATATTCAATTTGACCTTGATGTGGATTCTACTGAGTTTGGTGAAATCTTGGAAATGGTTTAAGGTTCTCCTTAAAATCATGATGTTATTAATGACATTTCATTACCCATTAGTAATGATGATATGGTGTTTGATAAGGATGTTAATGAGGAGGAGGGAAAATATTCTTATACTAATAAAAAGATGTCCCAGGGATAAAGAATGAAGAATTGATCCCTTATGTTAGGGGAAAAGTTAGAATTACTAAGAGTAGTAAAAGGAAAAAGAACAGTCTTATAATTAGTGAAAACCTCTTCTAAGAAGATTGAGTTCATCTATAAGCTTCCCTAGTGTTTCTACAAACTCGAGTCTTCTAGTGAGAAAAATGTTAACAAGGTTAACCATGATGTTTAAAACTATCTTTTGGAATGCTTGGGGATTGAGGACTCCTGATATAAAGCACATTATTAGGATATTTTTGAACCTTGATAGTTGTAAAGATGTTATTTTTCTCCAAGAGGTCAAAGCCATAGGATTCATGCTTGAAGCATGTCTTAAACTCATTTGGAAATATGCCAATAAATTACCACTAAGCATGATAAGGGCAGGGGTGGCATTGTCATTCTCTTGGATCATGGGGCTTCCCCCTACAATAGAGTTGTTTGTTGTATTCTGTCTTTGGGTAATCTAAAAGTGGGTATGTGCTTGATTTATGCCCTCAATGATCACAGAGAGAGATGTAATATTTGGAGTTGGATTAGAAATCTCCTTGATGTACCTTGGATCATGGGAGTGGACTTCAACACAGTTGAGTCCCATAGTGACAAATATGGAGGGACTGGTATGAGTTGGAAAGGTAATGAACAATAATTTATGGTGAGATTCATTTCCAAGCTCAACCTTTTTGATCCCATGGAAGGAAAGAGGGATGAATGCTCAGGTGTTTTGTTCACATAATGTAACCTCCAAATAATGGGAAAGATGATTTACTATGGATTAGATAGGTTCTATGCTAACAGGGATTGGTTCAAATTGGTTAGTTCTAATAATGCAAATGATATGCTTGAGGTTTATCCTTACACCTTATCAAAAGCATCATTTCCCTTATCTCTAGTGTGGATAATAGTAACAAGAAGCATGAAAAATTTATACTTAATAAGTTTCTATTGAGTGACGAGGATTGAAAATCTACTATATTTACTTTGAGGGTATTCAATAAATTGATTTTTTATGGAAAGAGTGAGATTGAAGTATGAAACCGGAATGTATGGGGATTGAAAGCTAGTTTCTAGACCATAAGAAAGAAATATGATAAAGATAGGAGGTACATGGAGAATGTACTGCAAGAACACTTGCCCAAGACTAAATAGGCCTTCCAAGAAGACCCAAAGAGTCTTCGGTTAAGATTAGATTTAGAGAAGGGGAGGAATGAGCTTAAAAGACTGCAAAAATTTAAAAACCAAGATCTCAAGATCAGATCAAAGAATAATTGGATTAAAAATGGGGATAAGGGACTAAATTTTTCTTTATATTTCTTAAATATAAGAAAATCAGGGAAAAGGTTGAAGATATTAATGCTGATGGTCAGATTGTTACTGATGAGGAGGAGATTAGATCTCAGTTTTTCTCATTTTATAAGAATCTTTACATCTAAAGATAACCTTGTGTCCCATGGTAGAGCTAGAACCCTGTTTCAAAGAATGATTCCAAGATTCATTAGTGAGGCAAATTATTCTCTACTAAAAGAGGAAATAATTGTTAAAGAGATCAGAGAAGCCATTTCCTCCCTTAGTATTGATAGATCTCCTAAAGAAGATGACCTATCCATTGAATTTTACAAGGCTAATGTGGAGAGGTGAACCCACAATAGTGGGTAATGTAATTTTTTGAACATCCTGATTTTTGTTGAAATCGCACATTTTTAAGAAAATATGATGATTTAAGCCTTGAGAGGTCCCATTTGAAGGAACTAATTGAAAATGGTTACATCAAAGACTCTTAGATCAAACTCTCTTTGATATAACCTCTCTACTACTCAATCATACCTGCAATGGAGTCTCATTTGCACCTATCAAAATGTCAACAAAAAATCATTTTGACATTATCTTTTTGGGGATCAAATGAATTCATTTGACAAACCCAAATGCAGGATGTTCCTACTCAAAGAAAGCTTTCCAATGATTATGTTTTTAATATTGAGTTTATTGTGACGTTGTATTTTAATTTTTACTAAACATAGGTTTTGCACCATATACCAACTTCCATGTTCAATGCTTATGGAAAAATAGTAAACAAAGTAAAAACAAATTGAAAAATATCTAGGCACTAGGTATTGATGTCCTCTTTCTAACAAAAAAATAACAATTGAATTGTCATACATATAGAACAAGTTATGGATCCGCAAGTGAACCTATGTCTAAATTATAGTTAATGTCACTACAAAACTCAATAAAAAACAAAATATTTAATTTAATCAAATGAAACCAGTTCCAATCACTAGATATCAATGTTACAAATTTAAATTTGAAAGAAACACTTTTTTGTCCCTATTAGATAAAAATTATGGAGTAGTAAGTGAATGTCACTCTTTAAAAATGTTGTTTTCTGTTAAAAACGAGTTTTCAAAATAGATGAAAAAAGGATACAAATCAATTTCAAAATTTTTTAAAAAAAAAATGTAGAATATACACACAAAATGCTAAAAATCACTAGTTTACACCATCTTCAGATCCCTAACGATTTAGCAACTATAGGTGTCCAAAAATATATTTTTTAGAATGTTCATTTCAGTGTCAAAGTTGGAAAAAAAGTGTAACCCACTATAGAGGGACCACTAGAGTAGATTTGCACAGATTTCTTTCACATATATAAGGAAACATTGAATAGGGTACGCTTGGTAGGGATATGAACAACGACATCACCAAACTCATCCCCAAAGAAGGTGATAAGTCTCTCATTAGGAACTAGACGACCATTGCGTTATTGAATGTATCTCATAAAATTCTTGCCAAACTAGTGGCCAAAAGAGTAGAGAATATTCTTCCTAAATTTATCAATAGCACTCAAACGAGATCCATAAAAGGAAATTATATTCTTTAGAACCTAATCAAAAGTTGGGAGGCTTTAGATTGCACCAAGAGGATGCTATGCTTTTACTAGATTTTGAGAAAGCATATGACATGGTAGAATGTGTTGAAAAACCTTAGACAACTGAGAGGGGGGTGAATCAGTTATCCCAAGATTTTTTTAAACTTTAACTATACCAGTAATAAAGTTAATTCAAATTGATAAATAATGCATTGATAATCCTGAAAGCAAAAAAGAAACACCATGCACAATGAACACTGGATTTATGTGGAAACCCAAGATGAGAAAAACCATGGAGAAGCTAATTCTCATGAATAGGAAGACCTTTTAAGGTGACATTGGTTAAGGTGATTTTTACAATGCTCACTGCAGGTAAGTCTTACTGTCAGTTGGGCTAATTTTCCTTAATAAAAAATGAACATCACAACTAATATAAAAATTTATCTTACAAAAAAATAATTGAACTGATGAAATTGCATTTGCACATGCATGGATTCAGTTTTGGTGACTAGCACTATTACAGTCAGCAACATATTCAAACCGAGATATTATGCTAGTCTTCAATATACTTTTGTAAAACCTTTCTGACACCACATTTTCTATGCTATCAATATTATCTTTCACTCTTCTTATTTGGCTCACACACTTCACCACATAGTCATACTTCACATCATACCATCTTCAACATTTTTCTCTTCATACTCATATTCAAATCTAAAAGATCTTATATATATATATATATATA
>MU226807.1:277288-293078 GCA_018584345.1 Thuja plicata
TATATATATATATAAACAACTTCTAAATAAAAATGTGAAAGTTTAATATTTTCCATGTAAGGGAGACTTGAGAAAAAAATATGATAAGAAGAAAAGGAAATTTCCTAAACAAATTTTAGAACATTTAGTTCTCAAGCAAGTATTTAAGACTACAATTTGAGCGAATGTTGGTGGGAGGATTGGGAAGTTATGCATGGGGAAGAGCAGGAGGCAGATAGTTAATTTTGGTTTTATTTTCTTTTTGGGTTAATAAAAATTATATTTGTTAATGGATTGACTTGGCCTTGTGAGGGATAGGCTATTTATTTTGCAAGAAAAGTTGCAGATTACATATTTGAAATGGGATCAATTGAGTCACATTTTGTTACCAATCGTGCCTGTGAGTTAAATTTCATTTCGCTATTTACTTTTGAAAAAAAAAAATGCTCTATATGGATGCTAAAAATGGGTTTTTTAAAGGTATAATACTATTATTTGAGAAGAAGGGTAAAAATTTGCTTTTAATTATACATGTAAATATGTTCGTGAATATAAAAGAATGAATGATTGAGTGAGGGAAAAATTACAGAGCTTTATAGTTGTTATATGTTTGCATTTGATGATCAAGAAACAACTTAATATTATTAGTATTAGTATTTATTGCTGCATATTGTCTTTGAGATTTTGAATTTATAATTTATATATACAAATATTCATATGTATATGTAAATATAAGTTTATATTTCTCATTTGACTATAGAATGAAAATACAAATTATATGTAATAAATATCCATTTCCTCATTGAAATATTGCAAATTTGAATAAATCATTTGATTTTAAGTGGAATTACTTTCAAATATAAGAGTATTGCATAATCATTCTTCTATTGATATAGATTAAATGAAAGTAATGAAAAGAAAAAGTTTATATAAATGAGAAAATGATTTGAACATAGTTTAATCTTTTACATAAATATAAATATGTGTATTTAATTATATATACATATTTGTATACACTTATGTGTTCAATATTATATAACTTGTATATGCTCATTTATGGTGATTTTTCTCAATTGAGTTATTTGTTGTCTTTTGAAACAAACCAGCATGAATATCATTGGAAAACATGAAAGATAGATACTCAAATCTGAAAATGTGATGGTAACATTTCCTTTCTAGGTTGTCTTTAGGGTTTCTGTACTACTAGCTTTCCAATTGTTTTCAAACCGCATTTACTACGAGAATTCACTAAGCCTTTTTAATGGCTCCAACTAGCTTTAGCACAACATTTTTTGTTGGTGCTGGATTTTTCACGTTGGGAGATCATGGCTCCTCCAAGAAATCATCCCCACAAGTTTTCCCCAAAGATTTTCCATGAGGTAAAGCTTATGTTATTCCAGATGTGGTTTTACCGGTTTAGGATTTTGATAATGCTTACAATTGGCATGAAAATTTTACTTTAATAGGTTACTTTGTTGGTCATTTTCCTCCTGAAAGTGTGTTGTGTGATTGGGTTGCCAAGGCTTGGACCCCTCATGGGTTATGCCTTAATGGAGTGCAAAATTTGACTAAAGGCATTTTCCACTTTCATTTTGGGAACCCTTCTCATGTGGAGGGTGTCCTTAAAAATGGTCCCTAGTTTGTTCATTCATCTCTCTTAGTGTTTCAACCTTGGTCGTGGGACTTCTTCATCTTTGATGAGGAGAAGCTAAAGGTTCTTGTTTGGATTGAGTTCCCTATTCTTCCCTTGCCTTGTTGGTCATTTCTACAAAATATTGCTTTGTTCCTTGGTAGGGTTGTTTGCATAGAGCCAGACTGTTTCTTCCATGTCCGCCCTCAGAAGAGGGTTTGTGTGGGAATTGATCTTACTAAGGAGCTCAAGAAAACCATTGACATTTAGGTTGGTGGGCAATGATTTTCTCGACCAATAATGTATTTGAATTTTCCCAATGCATATTTTCATTATCAATATGTCGATCATAAGATCAAGGATTTCTCTTTGACGATTCCCAAGAACAAGTCTCCTCCCAAAGAGTTTGTTACATCTCGAGCGCCAAAAACCCCCAAGGTAGATGCATGTTGGAAAATAGTGTTCTTTAAAGGAAATCACATAGTAGCCCTTCAGCCTAAGAAGGACTCACCTTCATTTGCTTCACCACCCCAGGATTCAGTGTCATCAAAGACTTCCAAGAGTGTTTCTCCCCCATGGGGAATTTCAAACCCTATTTCTTAGGGGACATCTTCGCCAGCCAATGTGTCTCCTCCCAAAGCTCAGAATGATTTTTTTTCTCACTCACCAAGAGTTTGTACTCCACAGTAGACTTCTTTGGTTTCTGGTTCTTTGGCTTCCTTGCGTCATTCTTGTATCCCTCCATGGAGGGATGCGATTGAAAACAAAGGGCCTGGGAAATGACAGGTGATCCTAGGGGACCTTTATCATGTCTTCCACTCAGATTTAGAAATCTTGCATAATATTTTCTCCTCACTTGGAAACAAGGACAAAATGAATAATGCCTCAGAATGAATTTCATTTATTAAAATGTTTGAGGTCTCACAGACCTCTCACACAAGTATTTGGTGTGAGATGTTCATCATAAGTATCCTAGGCTTGATTGTTTTTTTTTCCCTTTAGGAAGTTAATATTGTTTCTTTTTTTCTCACTGCAGCATGTTGCATTATTTGGCCAAATAGTCTAGTTTTTTCAACAAATCATGAGGTTTCTCGTGGAGGGGTGGTTACCCTTCTTTCACCACGTTGGAAAGATGTAAGTGTTAGTCATGGTGAGGACCCATGCACAGATTAGTTTGGGTACTCATGTAAATTGGCAGCCATGGTTTTGGAATAATTAATGTTTGTGTTGCCAATGATGCGGTGGAAAGCACTTACCTATGGCAGTGGATAGTTGATTCATTACCTCTAGAAACTTACGTTTTGTGTGGAGAATTCAATATGGTTGAGGTGACATCTGAAAAGGATGGCATTTCACCATTTCAATAGACAGCTGGTGAGAGAGAGGCTTGGTTTTGCATGTGTAATAAATTAGGTCGTTTATCCCAATACTAACTGTCACCTTTTGCATGTGGTTTGGCATACTTGGAGTAATTTTTGAGATGGATCTGATAGGGTCTTTAAACACCTAAATTTTTCCATGGTCTCTTCTTGATATTTTTTTCATTTGGGAAAGATTAGCCTTTTCCTTTTACCTTTACCTGATGTCACCTTGTCAGACCATTTTCCTATTATATTTAGAATTGAATGGTGTGCTTCCTTGCCACATTCTATTAAGTCTCAATTCTTTCTCAACACGTTACTACTGAGTCATCCTCCTACTCTAGTCCACATTCAGTAGTTTTGGAATTTGGAACCTAGACCCACTCAACCCATAGGTTGGATTTTGTGGTGGAATGATGTAATTCATCAAACAACTAAATTCCTCCATTTTTATGGGAGACAGCTAGCCCAATTCCATCAGTATTCTTATGCTTAGATTACCAATGAATTGTATACCATTATAGATAGTTTGATAGATCATCCTTTCTCAACTAAGTTATAGTTAAAGGTGGCTACTCTCCATCATCAAAAGCAATTTTTTGATAGCTATGCAGCTAGAGGTGCTCAGATTAAAGCATGTATGCATTGGCTGAAAGTTGTTGATCAAGCCAGTAAGGATTTTTTTCTCTTGTCTACATGTTCTACTTTCTTCTCCAGGTATTAAAAGGATTGAATAAGGCAATTCAGTTCTAATGGAACTTCCATACATTCTTCAAGCCTTTGTTAATCATTACCAGAAAGTTTTTATTGCTCAAGCACCTACAATTGCCAATCAACAAGCCTTGGAAAATTGCCTAGAAGTTGTTCCTTCTCATCTTTTTGCCTTCCAAAGGACTTTCTGTGATCATCCATTGACCATACAAGACCTTAAGGTAGATGATTTCTCCATGGCAGATAAAAAATCCACTTGTTGTGATGGCTTCCCATGTAAAGTTTACAAGGCCCTGTGGAATTGTGTTGGTTTTGAAATGCATCAAGTTTATATTGAAGCTTTCAAAATTGGATCTTTAGGCCAATAAATAAACAAGGGGAATATTAAGTTCATACCTAAAGCTAGTGACCCTAAAGACATTTGCAATTGGCATCCCATTACCTTTCTTAATGTTTCCTACAAAATTATAGCCAAAGCTCTTGCTTTAAAAAATTGCCATCTTCTTCCCCAGATTGTGTGTCTGGAGCAGACTAGTTTCATCCAATCCAAATTTATTCTAGACAATATTATGATTGTTTGGGAGGGCATAGAAAGGGCTCGACGGTCAAGCCAGAATGTCATTTTTTTCTAAAAATTGGTTTTTCCAAATCTTATGATCACATAGAGAGGCCTTTCATTCTAGCCAAGATAAAATATCTTGGTTTTGGGAATCTCTTTATTCTTTATGTCCAAATTTTGTTTGCAGATACTTATGCTTGCATTAATATTAATGGCCATCAATCACACACTTTTGGCTTACACAGTTCGATCCATCAAGGTTTCTCTCTAGCTCCATCTTTGTATGTCCTTATAGTTGAAGGCTTTGGTTATTTTCTTACATATGTTATCTCTACTAGCTGAGTTTGGGGTATTTCCCTCCCATACTCAACTTCACAGCTTGTGAATGGTCATTTTGCCAATGATTCTCGCCTCACCCTCATTAAGGATAGACAAAATATCCAGAATGCACTTCAATGTTTAGAAACCTTTTGTTTGGCCTCTGGTTCCACCTTTTAATGGCACAAAACCCTTTTTTATCGACAATCATTCTTCCCAACTCCATAATGGATTCTCTATTACGGCTGAAAGTGGATTCACCTCGGCAAAGTTTTCCATTTTATGGGAATCCCATTTTCCTTTAATGGTTCGGCACCAGAGATTTGGAATGCAGTACTTTTAAAGATTGAAACAAAATTGGATTACTGGTTGACCAAGCCACTTTCCCTTTCTTGGAAATTTCAAATATGTTCCAAAGTCCTTGCAAGTGCACATGCTTATTATTCTTCATGTTGGATTCTATCCAAATCTTCACACAACAAGCTTGAGAATCTTTTGTGTGATTTTCTATAGGCCTTGGATACGAAGAAACATGGTTTTCACAAAGTTTCCTAGGATTATTGTTGTCTACCCAAAAACTCTGGCAGCCTTGGTCTCATTTCTACCTAGAAAAAAGGTCAATCCATGTGTGTCAAATGGGTTTTTTTCTCCATTTCAAGAAATGAGGCTTGGAAAATTCTCCTTCACCATTGCATCTCCTCTGGGTTTCCCTTACACGATCCCTCTTGGAAAATAATTGGGTTTCAAACCCTTCTTCTCATGCGAGAGCCATTGCAAATTCAGGGATCTTTTGTTGCTAAAAGAATTTTGCGAGCCTGGGAGGAAGAAAAACCATGTCTTCATTAGGAAGAAGCTATAGTTAGAGATGGTTTATCTTTAAATCAGCATGATTTATGGTGATCTTCTTTAATATAGGTGCAAGTCCTTCCTTTGGCTCGTCTCTCAGGAATTCATACTCTTTGCTTTCACAAGCGATGCACTCGGACCCCTCGAGACCTTTTTTCCATGACTACAATGTCTTTGTGCACTTAGGAGAATTCGCAGGTCCAATTTCATTTGACACGCCAATATCGTCATACTTTTGATATGCTTCTCTAAGCTTTCACAGTGGAATTGCTCCATAATATTTTCATTTCTATCATCAAGCCTTGGTGGAAAGACTAGTGTTGGTATCCATAGGTGACATTTTCCAAATATCAACTGCGGTAGGGTTATCATTGGCTTCCTCCTCATTTTCCAATGGTCCAGGTTCTTAACCAGCAATGGAATTTGTAGTACTTACATTCAACTTGGAGAATGTGGTTCCACTATCTGGTCTGCTATAAGAAAAAAAACCAAAATTGCTCCTTTTTCCTAGTGTATTCTTTCCAAGGCTTGCCTTCGGGACCCCTCCTTTACCATTTAGGCATTCCTGACCCCCAATGCCATTTTTACGGACAATGTGAATCCTTCCTTCATATTTGTTGTTTTTGTAGAAGGGCTCAGAATTACTGGGTATGGATTAATTATTTCTTTAGCCCATTTGACCCAGAATTTTTCTCCTAGCATATGGCTCTTTTGGGTGATACCCCTAGATTCTTGTCTCTTTTTTTGCAACTTGGGAATACTTTCAAGATGGAAATATTATTTACTATATGAAAGGATAGGAATGCAATGGTGTTTTCACATGCCTATATTGATACTAATGCTTTATTTTTTCTAAATCTTGCATTTATAATAATGTGATGTTACATATTCAAGTACAATCTAGAAAGGTGGCTCTTGATGTGGCTCACTTACAAGACATTCTGCAACATTGGGAAAATTCCCCTTGTATGTTTTTCAGGGTTCCACTAGATAGTTTTGTTGTTGGTGGTTGTTATCCTTCCCGTGGCCTCCATCATGGTCACAGTTCTTCTTCCAAGGGATCAAGCACACCTTGTTCCCAACCAGTCGTTCATTGTGCAGATGATCACAGGGATTCCCCTCATAGGCGGTATGGTTACCCCCCTTGTGGGTCCGCGTTTGGGTGGCCCGTATTGGTGGTCTTCATCCTAATCCTTCAGGTTGGCCTACCTCAGGCAGAGATTCTAGTTGGCCTTCCTCATCAAAGTGGTTTCCTAGATTGTCCCTATAAATTTCTCCTCACAGGGAGGAAAAGGAGATTGAAGAAGATAATGCAGATGGGTGGACTCTTCCAGACCTTGAGCTAGATCCTATAGACGACTGGGGGAAGAAGGATGATCAAGACCCTCCTCCTTCTATTAGTACTTCTTTGGCTGCTTAGAGGTGTTTTGTTTTTTGGCAATGTCCATATGTTTCTTTTTTTGCTTGTGTTTCAGGAAAATGCCCTCATGTTTTCTTGGTTTCTATTCTCCGAGCAAGGCCCGTATGCTACTTTAGTGCAGTGATTTCCTTTTCCTCCCGGACTATTCTTATGTACCTATGTTTTTAATTTAATATATGGTTAGATATTTTTATCAATTTTTTTTTAAAATTACCATGCATTAACATTTGTTTTAGGAAAGGAAACTGCATGGTTTCAATATTAAAAAGTAGAAACAAGATACATATAGGCAAATTATGCATCAAATAATCATGATGAATTTATTGCATGAGTTATGGCATGGAAATTATATAGTGAAATGAATACATTATAGTGATTATGATATGCATGAAAGCATGATGAAATATTTTAGTTTTTATGCATGTGTGTTTGGAGAAATCTTACCTTTCGAGCTAGGGTGCCAAAGTCAGGAGTTCATCGAAAAAGATGAACATAGCCTAGAAAATTTAATTAATAAATTTTTTTTGCATATATTTATTGTTAGACATTAAATATCAATGTTATAACTTAAATGAGAGTATATCAGGCAAGTTCCAAGATAACCTCTTCTTTTTTTATTTATAGGTTGCTAGTCTCTTTGTGCGGGGTTGGGTGTTCTTCGTGTTAGGAAGAACTTTGGGGAAGCATAAGACTTTATGGTTGGTCGAAAAAGTGCATCAACCATGTTCTTGTCTCTTGATTTGCAGAGGATCCTTGAAATTTAATGACAATTAAAGACTTCATATTTATATATCAATTTTATGTATCATTGATGATTTTTTAATTTTATGTATAGATTTGTTTACATTGCATGAGAGCCAAGATGTACCATTGTCTTTGTATATATGTGTTTGCACTTGGATCAAGCACAATTACATGCGAAATATTTTTTTCTCATTTATTTTTATGTGAAAACCATGTTATTTTGTAAATGGTGTAAATTTGAACATTTATTTATTGTAGAAATTGTTTGGGAATTGGGTAAATTTTCAATAAACCACCTCAAAAGCCTATAAATAAGTGGTTGTGTAATGTCAAAGACATAATTTTGGAATTTTCTCTTTGTTGGATAATATAAAGAAGTGGATGGTTGTTTCTCTAGTGGATGTAGCCCACGATTGTTGAGCCATGTTAAATCTGTGTTATTGTGTTTTGTTATTTTTGCCTCTCTTATTTTGTGTTTTATTTTAATATTGTTTATTTCTCTTGTCTTCCTTAAAAATCAAGCATATGAATCCCAAGTAGCTATGTTTTTAAGATGAATTCCATGTTGCACTTAATCAACGGGGGTCATGCATGTACCTATTCCAAGGTGATCAAGAACAACATAAGATCAGATGGGTCTCAACATAAAGAGGGAGAATTGTCTCTAGTCTATCAAAGCATAAAAGACTATTTATCAATTCAAGCATATCAAGTGTACCATGAACATAGAATATAAAATTTATGCATGTAAGTTAAATGAGACAATCTATAGCATTATGTTTTTGAAATAGAGAGATAAGTAGGTCTATGTAGATCTCCCAAAGGCAAGTCTAAAGTGTGTAGGGACAATCAATGTTTGCTAAATCATACATAGTGTCAAGATCAACACTAGACAAAATAAATCTTACAACATGGTTAATGATGATCCTCCAAGTATACCTACCACTCCATGTGGTTGGTTTAGGGATGATTTCTTATACATAAGGTAAAACATCAAGCTACCTTTACAAAGGGTCATAATTACCCTTTTCCATGATGATAATATAAGGATGATAGAAAAAACCCATTATACCACCTCAAATGAGCTAATTAGATCACAATAGCCTCCTTGTATGTAAATTATATCAAATAAATCCAACTCCCACAAAAAAATACTTTCAAGGTACAAAAATGTCCAGGTAATTGACCAAATAATGAAAACACAAAAATTTGAATACGATGTATTTTAGTCATATTTTAGAAAAGTACATCTATGAATTCGAAGAGCTCTAAATCACCTTCCAACTTTGCAAGAATCATAGAAATTAAAGATATTCGTGAAAACATATGAGCTCAAAAAAAGACAAAAACATGTCACTTCTCACGAGAATAAAATATGATGTAGAATCTAGAGATAAAATCTTTACCACTAGGTATTTCTCAAAACCATCTTTCCAACAACATCTTGTCTTCCTAATTTTGAAATGTATGGAAAAGTTATGGCGAAAAGAAAAACAACCAAATTTAGCTTGTCGATAACCATTAGATACAAACCTTCCGATCTAATTTCCATAGAATTTACTCTTTGAACTGAAAACCTAACAAATAACCAAATGATGTTTTAAATCTACAAACAAAACCCATAAATATTTTATCTCAAAAATTTATACGTAGAAATTTATGTTCAAACCTTGTTTCTTTTGTTTTTTTTCCACAAAATTTGATAAAACCCTATAAATTTATAGATATCAAGATATTTTTGTATCCACAATCAAAACCCAAAAATTATTTTTTTCCAAGACAAGTCAATTTTTCTCCTTGAGGTTGGATCTCTTAGGAAATAAATATAGTTATAGACTCAATCCTTTAATACCATGTTGGAGTTGATAGCTATACATATAGCTCACATAGATCACCAGCAACCAAAACACTTATCACATTTAAAGAGAAAAAACCATGACTAATGTTATTCAACCTTGAGAGAGATTGGTCCAAAAAGTAATATAATATTGAGATTAACCTATAAATGAATTGGATTGATTACAATTACAATGGTGCTTAGAAAAGCCTAAATATAAAATCTTAGATCTAAATACTACGACAAGATTAAAAAAGAACTTGACAAATGTCCACATCATAATGAATGGTACATCATATGCTAAATAAATCTCAATGTAATAAAAGGAAAATCACTCCTAAGTTCAGCTTATATTTAATAAAGTAATAAGTGATCTAATTAGATAATTAATTAGGTGATTATCCTAATTAATATAACACTTGAAACTAATCTAAAAAGGAGATAGCTCAATATTTCAAGAGATGACCTTTAAGATAATTTTTCCATGGTCTAAGAGGATTTAGTCGGATCTTTCCTTTGTATATTAGAAATTTTTAAGAAATAATGTTCACAAACCATGTATAACCATTACAAAAGGACAAATAAATTCTCATTTCAAAAAAATAGCAACTATTCACTGATAATATGTCTAGATAACAAGGCACATTTATCTAGACAAACAAAAAAATCATAATGATTCTAAGTCTATCTTCTTCTTTTTCACCAATTCCACCATATCACGATTCAATTTGACAACTAGGATTTTAGTGCAAGACGACTCCCTACTAATCTTTTATTCCTCTATTGTTTGTGCTTTACCCTTAAAAATGTTGATGTATCTATCATAACAATAACTTGCTGCAAAAATTTTACTTAGTGAGAATGGAAGAGTGCTCTGCAAGTTTATGGTCATGTTTCCTTGCTAGGTTGTCCTTAGGGTTTTTGTACTGTCTACTCACCAATAGGTTTTAAACTACATTTACTATAGGAATTCAATATGACTTTTTAATGGCTCTAGCCAGCTTTATCACAGTAGTTTATGTTGGTGATGTAGATTTGGCATTAGGATACCATGGCTCCATGAGTAAATGTCCTTACAAGTTTTTCCCGAAGGTATTTCATAAGGTAAGGTCTCTTCTACCCCTGATTTGGTTCTACCCATGCAAGATTTTGATAATACATGTGATTGGCTTGAAATTTTTACTTAATAGGCTATTTTGTTGGTTGTGTTCCTTTTGAAAGTATGATGTGGTAATGGGTCGCCAAGGCATGGGCCCCTCATGGGGTCCCACCTAGATGGAGTGCAAAATTTGACCAAAGGATTTTTTCCTATTCCATTTTGGAAACCCATCTCATGCTGAGGGTGTTCTAAAAAATGACCCCTAGTTTGTGTGTTCTTCTCTTCTGGTTTTCCAATCTTGGTCTTGGGACTTCTTTGTCTCTGATGAGAAGAAACTTAAAGTCCCCATTTGGATTGGACTTTCTGGTCCTCCTTTTCCTTGTTGGCCATTCCTATAAAATATTGCTCGGATCCTTGGTTGGGTAGTTTATATGGAGCCAGAACGTTTCTTCCATGTTCTCCCTTAGAAGAGGGTTTGTGTGAGAATTGACCTTGCAAAAGACCTTAAGGATGTCATTGATATTCAGGTTGGTGGGAAGTGTTTCTCTCAGTGTGTGATGTATTTGAACTTTCCCAATACATGTTTCTGATGTCAGTCTGCAGAGCATAAAATTAAGGATTGTCGATTAGTAGCCCCTAGGGTTAAACCTCCTCATAAGGAGATTGTTACATCTCGAGCTCCAAAAACTCTGAAAGAGAATGCTAGTTGGACTACTATCATCTGTAAAGGAAAAAACACTTTGGTATTTCAGTCCAAGAAGGAATTTACTTCTTTTTCTTTGCCATCCAAGGATCATATGCCTTCCAAGGTCTCTAAGAGTGTTTCTCCCTCACCTCATAATTCAAACTTTGCATCTCAAGGGACTTTACCACCCAAAGAGTCTCTTCCCAAGGATTATAATACTTCTAATCAAGCTCAACAGGAGTTCAAACTCCACAATTGGCCTCATCAGTTTATGTTTCTTTGTCTTCCTTGTGTCATTCTCGCAGCTCTCATGGGAGGGATGAGTTTGAATATGATGGTCCTGGAAAACTACAATTGATCCATGGGGACCTTTATCCTATTTTCCACACATATTCTAATTTTTTGCATAAAATTTTATCCTCTCTTGGGGACGAGGATACCATGAATGGTGGTTTAGAATGAATTTTATCGATTGGAATGTTCAAGGTCTCACATACCTCTCACATAAATTCTCAGTAAGAGATGTGTTGGCATAACTAATGTATATATTTTTGAGTGTTTATTGGTATGGGTTTGATGATAGGAAGATCAGTTATTGTGTTGTCATTAATGTCAACTTGATGTTGTATCTGTTGTGAGTGTTCCTGATGTGCTACTAAGTACTTGTGCAGATGAATTCTATGTTGTAGTAGGATTTGGAGTGTGTGATCATGGTTGGAGACTCAGGGATGTCTCTAGATGCATTCTATATGATTTCATATGATGGGAACAAACAAGGAGAAAGTTATGATTGATTGAAGAGAAACAGGGCAGACAAAAGAATAGATAGGGAATGATTTGATTGTTTTATCAAATTTGCATGCATCCAAGTGTTGTGGTCATGATATAGATGTCTTAACTAGGATATGTTATTGATACTATTATTTCAAAAGTATTGGAGTACCAGAAGGAATCATTTTAGTTGACAGAAGATCATTATGTGCTTGATAGAAAAATATTTGAACCGGTTTAAGCAGTTGGTGTAAGATTGATATACGATGGTGATGCAATTATTTGTAATGGATGTTTATATAATCTAGGTGTCAAGGTAACGTAGCATAATATATTTATAATGATTAATTTCTATTTCATTTCTCGAGGTGATCGGATTTAATCAAGTTTTGGAAGCGTGTTGAATAAGTCAATAAAGTTTGATTGTTCTTGTTTCAAATTGATATGTGATGAATCTTATGGCTGACCTGAGTTTTTTAGCAAATGTTTTAGATTGGTAACACATTTTAGGGTTCAAGGATCGAGTGGGAAATTTTTTAATATGTTTTGTAAGGTGGTTAATTCTCTAATGAACATGTAAGGTATTTATATATAAATTAATGAATTATGCAAGTGTAGATCATAGATGTGAAGATGCAGTCGAGTGAAGAGAAAAGATTGTCTAGAAGAAGAAGTGTTGTGCTTAATTGGATATGATCAAGCAAAGGAGAAGTTCTACACCCATATAATTGTACTTTTTTTAATCCTAATAGGTTCTGAAAGAAAATCCCTTAGCTGGGTGGATTCTAATAGGTCTTGATCATTAAATCCTTTAACTAGGTGACTCTTTAATTAGGGTTTAAATCCTTTAAAAGGTTACTCCTAATAGTGGTGTAGGAGCACTAGGGCCAAGAAGAAAGGCTAAGGAGGAACACTAGGGTCACTCATGGATCCTAGAGGATTTAAAGACTGTAGACGTCCAAAAATATTAATATTATTATTAATACTAAATTCCCTCTTATTCCTCTAACTATTTGATTTAATCAATTAAATAGTTTCAATTGCTATTATTTATCAATGATCAAATATTATTCTAATGTATTTTATTTAAATACATTTGTCTCACAAAAATCCCCTTTTTAATAAATTTATATTTATTAAAATTTCTCCATATTCCTAATTCTTCTAAACTATGATTTATTCAAATCTAGTTTGAATTATAATCTAAACCCTAGCTAGGAACCTATTAATCCAACCTAGAGACCTACCCTAAACCTACCCTATTCCTACTCTACCCCCATCACCTCACTTCCTAAGCATGTTTCCCTACCTAACTGTCCTCTAATCATACTTAAAGGGTGATTCATAACCTTTTTAAGGCTAATGGAATGTTCACCCACATGGGGAAATTCTCTCCAAAATGGGCACCCATCCCTCTTAAATTCCTCTTACAAGTTTGTCTCCCACTTGGAAATCTTGAGCCATTCAACATTTAATGCCAAGTTTGACTCAAATTTATCCATCCCCTCAAGCCTATGTGTCCCTTATGTGGCTCTTATGTGGATGCCACATAGATGCCACCTCAACCAAGCCCTCCTCTTCTCTCCCAAAATTCTATAAATAGAGGCCTTCTCCTATTCATTTTTCATCTCTCATTGTGCATTGTTATTATGCTAGAATTGCTTTAGATTTTCATAGTTGTTTTAATGCTCATAGTTTTTATGCTTAAATCACATAGATATCATATGCTAGGGTAATCTTGGTGATTCAATCATAGTTTCTTTCATTGTCTTGCATTTCAATCATAGTTGTGTAATCATTTGGAGAAGTTTGAGACTAGTTACTCCATACTAGTTCATGAATCCTTCTCTCTTCATCCAATATTGCATAAATTTTAATCATTCCACTTGGGGATCCATTGCATTTGTGTGTTTGAGAGAGCACACCCACAATCCATATCTTGAGAAAATCAAACAAGTTAAATAGGGTGATAACTTGTTTTAAGCTCAATCTGATGTTACTTGGTGTTCTTTGTTTCTTGCTTTCTCTTCCATATGATTTTGAATTGATTATATGTGCTAACCCACTAATCTTTCATGTTTGAGCTTTCTCCCAACAGGTTTTTAACCATTAAGAATTCCTCATACACATTCCTCCTCTCTCTTCCTCCTGCCCATTGCGTCCTTTTTTGAGAAAATCCCATGATATTGTCTTTGTTGTGTTCTTTTCTCAAGGGGGCACAACCCTATATCATTGTTGCTTCAGCACGACTCCTAGAAACCCTCTTCCTCTGGGGCAACTTATTTTCTTGTCTTTGACATAACGTCACTTGTGACACCACATCAAAGAGGGGAAAAATGTAGACGTCCAAAAATATTAATATTATTATTAATATTAAATTCCCTCGTATTCCTCTAACTATTTAATTCAATCAATTAAATAGTTTCATAGTTGGTATTTATCAATAATCAAATACTATTCCAATGTATTTTATTTAAATACATTTGCCTCACAAAATCCCCTTTTTAATAAATTTATATTTATTAAAATACCTCCATATTCCTAATTCTTTTAAACTATGATTTATTCAAATCTAAATTGAATTATAATCTAAACCCTAGCTAGGAACCTATTAATCCAACCTAGAGACCTAGCCTAAGCCTATCCTATTCCTACCCTACTCCCATCACCTCGTTTCCTAAGCATGCTTCCCTACCTAACTATCCTCTAATTATACTTAAAGGGTGATTCCTAACCTTTTAAAGGCTAATGGATTTCTCACCCACATGGGGAAATTCTCTCCAAAATGGGCACCCATCCCTCTTAAATTCCTTTTACAAGTTTGTCTCCCACTTGGAAATCGTGAGCCACTCAACATTTAATGCCAAGTTTGACTCAAATTTAGCCATCCCTTCAATCCTATGTGTCCCTTATGTGGCTCTTATGTGGATGCCATGTAGATGCCACCTCACCCAAGCCCTCCTCTTCTCTCCCAAAATTCTATAAATAGAGGCCTTCTCCTCTTCGTTTTTCATCTCTCAATTTGCATTGTTATCATGCTATTTTAATGTTGGGAGTTCATTTCTAGTTTCTCATGCTTTTATGTTTAAATCACATAGAAATTACATGCTATGATAATTTTGGTGAATCTATCAAAGTTTCCTTTTTATGCATTGATTTTCAATCATAGTAGCTTAATCATTTGGAGAAGTTTGAGGCTAGTTGTTCCATACTAGTTCTTGAATCCTTCTCTCATCCAATCTTGCATCAATTTTAATCATTCCAGTTGGGGATCCATTGCATTTGTGTGTTTGAGAGAGCACACCCACAATCAATATCTTGAGAAAATCAAACAAATTAAATAGGGTGCTTACTTGTTTTATCTCAATCTGATGTTATTTGGTGTTCTTTGTTGCTTGCCTGCTCTTCCATATGATTTTGAATTGATTATATGTGCTAACCCACTAATCTTGCATGTTTGAGCTTGCTCCCAACAGGTTTTTAACCATTAATAATTTCTCATACACAAAGACATATGAAGATTAAAAGTACCTAAAATTTCTAAAATATTGTAATTTGGGTCATTAGTGCCTATGAAATGTAATGAGGTCATAAAATGTAAAATTGCCAAAGTTGGCTAATAAAGGCCTAAAGGGCTAATGTAAGGGGTAATGGGGTAGATATAATAGTTTGGTTAAATTATGGTTTTATAATTAAATAATAGTCCATTTGGATGTAATGAAATAAGAAATATATCATAAAGTGCAAACAATGATGTAAGTTGTCTCATTGACAACAAAGTTGTCAATGTTGACAACATAGAGATTAGTAAACAAGTTGGTTCCAACTGA
>MU226807.1:321918-334460 GCA_018584345.1 Thuja plicata
TCATGCATTGTTATCATTTAGATTAATTTCTTTTCATGCATTGTTATCATATAGAGTAGATCTCATTTTCATGCATTGAATCTCTCATTTCATGGTGTACTTGCATGGGCACTAACTAGGTCAATCTTAGGGCTTCCATTTCACACCTTTGCACTCCATGACTAGAGAGCTATGGATCGATATTTTAGGCCTCATTCTTGAGAAACCTTGGATGGAATGATTCATAGAAGTGTGTCAACATTTTAGCACACAATAGGATGCAAGATATCTAAGGACGATGATTCAAGTGTAGTGGATGAAACTCTATACAGATCCATGATTAATAAGTTGCATTATGTTGTTCATAGTAGACCAGATATTTCATAGGAAGTTGGAATAGTGGCCAAATTTCAAGCTAATCCTAAGGAATCTCACATGGTAGCAGTGAAGAGGATATTCAGGCACTTGAAAGCAATAGAAGACTATGGTCTTTGGTATTATCACAAAGGTGATTTCTCTTTGAGTTTTTTTACTGATACAGATTGGGAAGGAAACATTGATGACAGAAAGAGTAAAAGTGGAGGATCTTTCTTCCCAGGAGAAAGACTTGTGTCATGGACAAGCAAGAAGAAAAATTGCATCTCCCAATCTACTGCATAAGTTGAGTATGTTGCAGCATCTATCAGTTGTACAAAAATTTCATGGATGAAGCAGATCCAAGAAGGTATCAAAGAGAAGATAATTGAACTTGTGACTATCTACTGTGATAATACAAGTGCAATCAAAATTTCAAAGAATCCAGTGATACATTCTAAGACTAAGCATATTGCAATCAAGTATCATTTCTTAAGAGAGAAAGTGCAAGAAAGGGTAGTCAAGTTGGAATATGTGCCAACCAAGGAGAAGCTAGGAGATATATTCACTAAATCATTACCTAAAGATACTTTTGAGTATCTAAGAGGTAAGTAAAGGGTTATTCCCCTACCTGAATGACATTAAGATGTTGTTGCAAGCATCAATCCAGTGGACTCATTGAATATATTTCACTATATGGTCGATGTTAAAAGGGACTACTCCTTAGGGGGAGCATTCAAAGGCAAAGGAAAGATGTTACAGCAGTAGGTGACCTATATGGTGCCTTTAGAATTGTTTTCAAAGGGGGAGAAGATTAGAAGAAATAGATGAACCAGATATAGGTATTGGGGCTAATATCAAAATAAGACTTTGAAGAAGAAGACCAGGAAGATTAAGACAAGAAATTTGGTACATTAGATAAGGGGGTGCATTTTTTAGCAGATCAATATGGTGTTTTCATCAATTCCAAAGGGAGAGATTGTTGGCATAACTGATGCATAGATTTTTGAGTGTTTATTGGTATAGGTTTGATGACATGATGATCATTTATTTTGTTGTCGTTGATGTCAACTTGATGTTGTATTTTTTGTGAGTATTCATGGTGTGTTGCTAAGTATTTGTGTAGATGAATTATATGTTGTAGTAGGAATTGGAGTGTTTGATCGTGTTTAGAGACTCGGGGATATCTCTAGATGCATTCTATATGATTGCATATGTTATGAACAAACATGGAGCAAGTTATGATTGATTGAAGAGCAACAGGGCAGACAGAAGAATAGATAGTGATATGAAGTGAATGATTTGATTATTGTATCAAATCCATATGGATCCAAGAGTTTTGGTCATGATATGTTTATCTTTACTAGGATATGTTATTGATACTATGATCATAAAAGTATTGGACTACCGGAAGGCATCATTTCAGTTGACAGAAGATCATTATGTGCTTGATAGCAAAATGTTTGAACTAGTTTGAGTAGTTGGTGTTAGATTGGTTTTCAGTGGTGATGTGATTTCTTGCAGTGGATGTTTCTATGATCTAGGTGTCAATTTGACAGGGCATAATATATTTGTAATGATTAATTTCTATTTCATTTCTTGAGTTGATCAGATTTAATCAAGTTTTGGAAGCGTGTTGAAGAAGTAAAATAAATTTTGATTGTTATTGTTTCAAATTGATGTGCAATGAATCTTATGGCTGACCCAAGTTTTTTAGCAAATTTTCTGATTGGTAACACATTTTAGGGTTCAAGGATCGAGCAAGAAAAATTGTAATATGTTTTGTAAGGCGGTTAAATCCCTAATGAACATGTAAGGTATTTATATGTAAATCAATGAATTATGCAAGTGTAGATCATGGATGCAAAGTTACAGTTGAGTGAAGAGAAAATATTGTCTGAAACAAGCAGAAGTGTTGTGCTTAATTAGATCTTAACAAGCAGAGGAGAAGTTCTAAACCCAGATCATTGTACTTGTTTAAATCCTAATAGATTCTGCAAGAAAATCCCTTAACCAGGTGGATCCTAACATGTCTTGATTAGTAAATAATTTAACTAGGTGACTCTTTAATTAGGGTTTAAATCCTATAAAAAGGTTACTCCTAACAAGGTAAATCTCTTAACAGAGCTAGAGGTAAATCCCTTGACCGGCTGACTCCTAACAGGGCAGATCATTGTAAGCTCCTAATAGGGATAGGCCTTTAATAGGGCTCATTTTAGAAGAGTGAAAATATTTGTGGGTGCTAATTATCACCGTGGTTTTTCCCTTTGACCAAGGGTTTCCATGATAAAAATATTGGTGTTATTGTGTTGCATGTTTGGATTGTTTCACTTGTTTCATTATTTATTGTTGCACAAGTTATAAGCAGATATGTATTGTTTAATGGTTAATGAAAAAGTTTTAATTGATATATTATTGATTCACCCCCCTCTTAGTAATATTGTACCTTATAGTATTAACAAGATGTTCATCATAAGTTTCCTTGGACTAATTTTTTTGCCTCCAAGAGGTCAAGAGTTCTGCATTTTTTCTCACTGTGGCATGTCGTGTAATTTGGCCAAATAGTTCAGTTTTTTCTTCCACTCATGAAGTTCGTCGAGGAGGTTAAACTTCTTTCTCCATGGTAGAAAGATGTTATTTTTAATCATGAAGAGGACTCCGTGCATAGATTGGTTTTGGTCCTTATGCAAATTGATAGCCATGCTTTTGGAATAATTAATGTTTATGCTCTCAATGATGTGGTGGAAAGAACTTTCCTATGGCAGTGGATTGTTGATTCGTTACCTTCGACCACTTGGGTTTTGTGTGGGGATATTAATATGGTTGATGTGGCTTCTGATAAGGATGGAATTTCACCATTTTGATGGAAAATTGGTGAGTGATAGGCTTGGTTTTACATGCATAATAAATTAGATATTTTTTATCCCAATATGAACCACCACCTTCGGCATGCAGTTTGGCATATTTGGAGTAATTTTTGGGCTGGATCTCGTAGAGTCTTTAAGAATCTCAATCGTGTCTTGATCTCTTCTCAATATTTTTTCTCTTTTGAGACAGATCAATCTTTTCCATTTTTACCTTTGTCTGATGTCACTTTGTAAGATCATTTTCCTGTTAAATTTATAATTGAATGGTGTGATGCCTTTCTAGGTTCCTTTAAGTCTCAATTTTTCCTCAACACATCATTATTGAGTCATCCTCCTACTTGGACCACATAAAGAAGATTTGGAATTTACAACCCAACCCCACTCAACCATCAAGTTGGATTTTATGGTGGAATGATGCAATTCATCAAACAACTAAATTCCTCCATTTTTATGGGAAACAACTAGCCCAATTCCATCGTCAGCTTATGCTCAGACCACCAAGGAATTGTGTGTCACTACAGAGAGTCTAAAACCTCATCCTTTCTTAAATAATTTACAGTTTAAGGTGGCTACTCTTCGTCATCAAAAACAATTTTCTGATAGATATGCAACCAGAGGTGCTCAAATTAAGGCACGTATGCACTGGTTGAAAGTGGTAGATTGGGCCAATAAGGATTTTTTATCCTATCTATGTCCTTGACATTCCTCACCGGGTATTAAAAGGATAAGAGAGAGTAGATCAGTTCCTACTGCACTTCCAGACATTCTCCAAGCCCTTGTTAACCATTATCAAAAAAATTTCATTGCACAAGTACCTACAGCTACTAGCCAAAAAGCCCTGGAAGATTGCCTTGCTATAGTTCCTTCTTTTCTGACAGCCTCTCAAAGAAATTATTTTGATCATAATTTGTCTATTCAAGTCCTTAAGGAAGCTACATTTTCTATGGAAGATGGAAAATCCCCTGGCTGTGATGGCTTCCCATGTGAATTTTATAAAATTATTTGGGATTGTGTCGGTTCAGACCTACATCATGTATATCTTGAAGCTTTTCAAAATGGGACTCTAGGTCAAGAAATAAACAAAGGGAATATAAAATTCATACCTAACATTGGAGATCCCAAAGACATCTTTAGTTGGCGTCCGATCACTTTTCTTAATGTATCATATAAAATCATTGCCAAGGCCCTTGCTTTAAAAAAATTGTCATATTTTGCCTCAGATTGTACATCTTGAGAAGACTGGTTTTATTCAATCTATATTTATTATGGATAATATCATAGTTGTCTCGGAGGGTATGGAATGGGCTCACCAGTCCAACCAAAATGTAATTTTCTTAAAATTTAATTTTTATAAAGCTTATGACCGTATAGAGTGGCCTTTCATTCATGCCATGTTAAAAGCCCTTGGTTTTGGCCCTCATTTTGTGTTCTCTATTCAAATTTTGTTTGCAGATGCCTATGCTTGCATTCCCTAGCCAAGGTAAAACCCCGATGTGGAGGATGCCCACAAATAATTTACTAGGAGTATAGTGTCCTTGTTAGGAGACCTAGCCATGTTCGGAGCTAAATATTACATTTATTACATATCCATGTTAAAGGATAGAAAACCATGTTAGGGGTATACAATGAGCACACTTCCTTGACAAAGAAAATTTGTTATGATACAATAATTTATCAAAAAGTGAACAATACAAGCATTTTTTATGCTTAATTAGTCCCAATTATAGCTTGCATCAACTTTTGTCTGATCCTAAAATCACAATGCATCAACTTTTGTTTGATTCTAAAATCATAATGCATCTACATATTCTACATATTTCTTCACATCATAAACAACTCTACTTATATATTCGATCTCAAAAAGATTCTTCTAGTCGGCTCTCAGGAACACCACAAAATGTGTCCAACACTTAACCAAATATAAAATCCATAGTCATCGATCATATATTAACAAAAGTGGGGTAGGCCCAAATCCAAATCCAACTTAGCACTTTTTTATTCCTCAAATTAATCCCTTAAACATCGTGATCATTGAATTGCTCTGTATCGCTTCTATATTGTCTTTGCATGACTTCAATAGAATGTAACTCTCAGATATCAGCTCCAAAACACAAGAGACCTTAACTGAAGGTCTACTATATCCCAAAATGT
Organism: Thuja plicata; assembly: GCA_018584345.1. Lineage (NCBI taxonomy): Eukaryota > Viridiplantae > Streptophyta > Pinopsida > Cupressales > Cupressaceae > Thuja > Thuja plicata. Next base: position 327,270 of record MU226807.1, read on the forward strand.
CTCCCTCTAATCTTGCATGACTTATATCTCCATATATTGTTCTCGCTGACCAAACTTGTGTGACTGTACACTGTAAACTGCATTCTGGACTTAGTCATTTTTACAAAACTGAATATCCAAAATTGTGTTGTACTCCAAGAGACCATGGAGATGAGTAGTGTTTCCATAAATGAAAACCTCTATGCAATCCTAAATGAGCCACTTTCCAACATGAAGAAGCTCCAATGTTGATTAAGTGTACCTCCAAACAAAAGATAATCCAATGCCTACAAGAAACATTTCTCCCCTTAGGAAGAAATAAATACATAAAATGATGAAGAATCCAATCTATGTCCAGATGTAAGGAGGAAGGAAGTATCCAATTATGCATCTTTGAAGACTGAATAGGTATCTCCAAGTTCAAATAATCTATCATTTTATCAAACTGAACCATGAAATGTGACAAACCAAATGAAGGAGAAGAATCAAGTATACCAATATCCAAAGAATGTGAAGAGGCATCTTCAACTCCAACTATGATGAAGTTGTCATCAAGGAGAAGAGAAACCCCCTCAAATGTGTCTCCAAAATCTGCAATATGAGACTCAACAAACAAGTCTAAAATTTCATCCAAGTAGTCATCTCACACTACAAGATCTAAAGCAGTATGATCATCCTATAGAATAGTAGAATTCAATTCCAATGAAGCAAGAGGTGGAGGAGTAGGAATCTCAACACTTGTCTCAAGAATACAATGATTCACGTATCCAAAATTCTACTCACATACATTATTCACCATTGGTGGAAGGGTGGGTACATCTTGAACATTATCATCATCATCAAAAAAATGTGAAAAATAATAAAAGTGTGATGCATTATCATCAACTCCCATAGTTATGACATCTCTAGTTTCTATGTCCCTAATGTTGACATGATCAAGAGTGAACTCAATAATTTTACCTTGTGCCCCATGAATAATTTGATAAATAGAGAGGAGATTAGTGGTCAAGGATGATACACAAAGAACATCATTAAATGTCTCATCTCCCATATGAATATAACCCTTCCCACATACCTTCATGCATGTGTTGTTACCCATAAATATATGAGGAGAATGACAAGGATCGATAGAAGAGAAAATATCCATAGAATATGTCATATGATGTGAAGCACATGAATCAAGAAGCCATTACCTTGCTCGGTATGTGTGGAATCCATGAGTGTTTGACCTTTCCTTTTATCCTTGGTTGATGATGTAGATGAAGAAGCTACAAATTTTGATGAATACAGAGGGGGAGAGACTGATGAGGCAACTAGATTTTTTTCTTTTGAAGAATGTGAATGAGTTCATCAGTCTTCTTATGGAAACATTTATGCGTATTATGTCCCTCTTTTTACAATATGTGCATGTCCCTGTATTCCTTCTATATGATTATTCTCTTGAAGAGGACTTGGACTCATAAGTATGTTGTGGAGGAGAATCATCACATTTTCATGATGTTTAGGATCCTTATGTTGCATCTTTCCTTTTCCATTAGAATCCTTTGGAGTGGATTCCTATTCAAGAAGTGCATGATGCTTTGAAGACTTCAATTGACCCATGTGTGCCACATTTTCTTGTTCCCTTGTGAGTTGAGCTGAAAATTCATCAAGAGATGTCATTTTGTATGCACTACCAAGAGCATCCATAGTAGCATAGAATCTAGAAACAAAAATTAAACATTTAGGATCTAGCTTGGAAAGAATAGACAATATCAATTGTTCATCCTCTTTAGTAACCTCACAATTAGAAAGATCTGATCTAATAGAATTGAACTTAGAGAAAAAATCTTGAATATTGTTAAAATCACTAGGATTTAGACCTATGAGGTCATTCTCCAATCTGAATTTTTTCATTCTATCAGGTTTACCAAAGAGTCCCTCCATAGTTTTCCAAGCATCATGAGGATGTGTGCAAGATGCAATATGATATAGAAAATTAGGAGAGATGGACGATCTAATAAATTCAAGTGCTTTATCCCTTAGATCAAACCATTTTATCCTTTCTGCAACACCTGTAGCTAGTTTTGGATCCTGTCCAAAAGTGATTCTATGCAATCCAACTTGCAACAACCGAATAGACATAGATTCTTTCCATTCATGATAATTATATGGAGTGATGATTTTGATTTTTGAAAAGTCCATAATGCAACCAAAGAATGATAGAAAACAATTGATAACTCCTTCAAATCACATATACAAATCAAAAAAATGAAATCCAAGGATTAACCAAGTGCATATATAGCCCCAAATGACCTATTTGTAAAAGTGATATTTCCACTCCAAATCACTGCAAACTGATACCAGATTTGGAAAGTAGACAAAAACTCATGCACTTTCAAAAAAAGTTGCACCCAAAAATGTTATTGCATGTGCCCAAACAAATCCCTAGAAGTTACAAAATTTAGGATTAAACATGTTCAGTCATGAACATCTACAATTTCTTATCACTCTGGCCGCCAAAATCAAAAAATAATACCACCACTGGAAAGTTCAGGAAATTCTACCCCAAATAAAAAATAAATAAAAAAATGGATTTAAATTGAGCCAATTATGAGCATTTCAAGTTAGGTTGCAAAACCAAAAAAAATCATTACAGGGGTTAGAAAATTCAACCATTGATGACATCATCACCTTCTATGATTAACTTTGATGGTTGTATGTGATGAACTATAACTGATTGAATGTTTGAAGATGATAAAGTTGATGATCACCAAGATGCGGAAAGTAAATGCAAGACATTAAATCAGTTAATGTATTGTATAGTCATTGATGTCAACCTAGTATTTTATGATTTATCACACACATATGGTCACAAAACTTGAAGATCTAAAGAGATAAAGTTTATGTTGTCGGTAAAGGTATACACTGAGTGACAGGGTTACCCAAGAAACAGTGAACCATGATAAGTTCACAGTGTTGCTCGACGGACAGACAACGCTGACGGACAGTGTTACCCAAGAGACACAGTGGTACCCAAGATCAAAAGTACCTGAGCAAGTGTTACTGAGAAAACTAAGAGTTGATGACCGAAATCACCTGGAGTTAGAAAATGACAAAACTTCATAGCTAGTAGAGTTATATTTAGAGTTAACTGAATGATTACTTTATTTTCATCGACCAGTTGAACTAAGGATAAGAAGATGATTTAAAGCTATTTTTATTCATAGTTGTCAAGGAGAAATCTATGAGATAAAACTAAAGAAAAGCTTTAAAGAAATGCATGGCGATATTTGCAGATCAAGAAACAATCTACGTCAAGAACAAGAAAGACAAGGAGATGAAACGGTGAAATCATGTCTATATAAAGAGACAAGTAATTCATTATAAAAAAAAGAGGAATGTTGAATATAATTCAGGTGAAGATAGAAGTCTTCATGCAGATCTGATCATACAGGAAGAATTATGCAGACACCAAGCAACAGAAGCAACAACATTCACCGAGCAGAAAAGAAGAAAGAAGGGGAGAAAAGGAATTGAAGACAACATTGATCAGAGAGGTATTATGGACTAACAATAGATCTTAAAATCTTCAATTAAAATTTGTATTATTGAACAGATCATTTACTATTTCATTTTAATCATTGATTCATAAAATCTCTTAACTAAGTGGGATTTAACCATCCTTATTGTATTGAGATACTCAAGAGTATCAAAAGGTTTTCTTGTTGACAGCATAGTGATTGCGAGGGAAAAAGAGAAACTGTTAGTTTTGAATCCTCTAACAAGGTCACACTTAACAATGTGTTTGTAACCTTTAACAAGGTCGGCTCTTCACCGAGCTCACTTCAGAAGAGTGAAAATTTTGGGTTACCAGACCCAAGTGGTTTTTCCCTTAACAGGGTTTCCATGTTAAAAATCCATGTGTCAAATGTGTATATGGTTCATTGCTTTGATGTTTTGCTTTACACATTACTAAAATAGGATTGGTCGATAAACACTAAGTTTAATTACTTCTATTCGGTAAAGCTTAGAAACGGATAAATGGTATAGTCACTGAGCAGTATATATTTGATAAAATTACATAAGGCATACATCTTGTAGGACTGAATGATAACTTAAGGTATTATATTTGTGATATAAGTTTTGGTTGGATTATTGGAATTATTTTTAAGGCCACTGATTCACCCCCCCTCTTAGTTATTCTAACAGTATGGTCATCGCAGCAACATAACCAATTAGCCTTGTTTGAAGTGCAAACGAGCATCAAATTGATGCCTATGAAATTGGTGATGAGGAGAAAAGGAATGGCTTGGTGATGTGCTAGCATTGATGTGGAGGATGATGCAGGCAGTGACAATGTTGATAATGTCAACAGTCTGTATGGATAATGTGTCTGGTGATTCATCATTAACTGGAATTCCCTAGCGGTTGTGGATGTGGTAGTAAGCATCAATGTATGGTTGCAGATGATGACATGTAACTGATTGAATGTTTAATAATGTTAAGTTGAAGATGATGCAAGACATTAAATCAGTTAATGGTTTGTATTGTCATTGATGTCAACTTGATATCATCAAAACATTCATGTACATAATGCCAAAGACTTCAGAGAATCAATGGAACAGAGATTATGCTTTCAGCAATGCATAAAATTCAAGTATTCACTAAGTGACAGACAACACCGACAGAGTGCACACCATCAGTAAAGGCAAAGAACAAAAGTCATAGTGATACCCGACGAATAGAAGACAGCGTTGCCGGATGAAGCAAAATCACAGGATGCCTGACAAGCTGAAAATAGAGTTGCCTGATGAGTAAAATCCAAGGATGCTCGATGGATGGAGATCTCAAAGCTAACTGGAGTCACACTGACAGAACTGGCAGTTGTCACCGAAAACTAACTATAGAGTTGACCGACAGAATAGAGAGTTTAGAAAATGACAAAATATCTAGCTAGCAGAGCTTAAGGATAGACTTAACTGGTTGTTTTATTTATTTTATTCAACCAGAGTTAAGTGATTGATTTAAAGAAGATTTATACAGTTGACAAGAAGATAACTACGAGATAAATCAGGAGTTAAAGTTGTAAATCAAATTGGCTAGATTGTTTTTCATGCCAAGAATCAAGAATCAAGAATATCATGTCTATATAAGAGACAAGCATAATTCATTTCTGCAAGAAATCACATACACGGGAAGGGGAGTGAATAGAAAGAGGATGCTGAAGAGAAATTGATGAAGGATAACTTCATACAGTCCTGATCAATCAAGCTGAAGGAGAGCTAAAGAATTCTACAGACAATGACAAATAGTGAAGCACAACATCACAGAGAAGAAAGTGTGGAGCACAAAGAATTGAATTGATACATTGATCAGAGAGGTATTGTACTTAAATAGATTTGAAAATCTACAATTCAAGTTGCATTAGAAATAGGTCATAGTGTTTCAGTTTAACCATTGAAGCATCAAGTCTCTTAACAGAGCAGGACTTAACCGTCTTCTATAATTGAGGTATATCCTAATAGATTTCCAAAAAGGTTGATTCATGAAAGTAGAATTGAAATTGCATAAAGCCTATTGACAACCTAAGAAGAAGGTTGATTCAAGGCTGGTAGCAAGATTTGCATAAAACCTATTGACAGTCTAAGAAGGAGGCTGATTCAAGGATGGTAGCAAAATAGATGCCAGATACTAAGTGACAACCTCTATGTATAAAATCCTCTAACAAGTCACACCTAACAGTGTGTTTGTAACCTTTAACAGGGTTGGCTCCTAACAGGGCTCGCTTCAGAAGAGTGAAAATTTGGGGTACCAATCCTAGTGGTTTTTCCCTTAACAGGGTTTCCACGTTAAAATCCATGTGTTATGTGTGTGGTTTATTACTTTACTATTTTACATTTCACATATGGATTTCTTGATTGATTGGTATACTCTGCATATTTACTGAGTATCGATAAATAGTTTTACTGCTTATCGTTTATCAAGGAGAATAAGGACAGACAAGGTAAACCGACAGATAGTTAATTATTATAAGTCTTTCATGGCATGCATCTTGTAGGGACTTAATAATCTGAGGTTGTTGATTGGTGGTTAGTGATTAAAGGATAAAAATTTGAGGCCACTGATTCACCCCCCCTCCCCCCTCTCACTTATTACTAACAATTGGTATCAGAGCTTGTGTACTTAGAAGGAAGGTTTCAACACCTAAGTAAAGATCACAAGATGAACATACGAGATGTGCCCAAGTTGAACAAAGACAACTTTGCTTCATGGCAAAGCAGGATAAGAATCCACTTATCAGGTATTTGTAATGATGTTACTCAATACTTAGATACTGAATATGTGTTGCCTACAGGAGTATTGACAGTAGATCTATTGGAATTGTATTGAGATGATGTACTAAGAGGGGAGGGGTGAATCAGTACCTCTAAAACTTTTCTTGGTTAGCCCATTAACCCTTAGTCATCAGTTTGTAAAACAACTTATCTATTTGTTCATCTTTGTATATGAAATCATATCATACATTATATTTGATGTGTAACAGTAAAATAAACATACATGAAATTTGATAACACAACACAAAATATGGTATCGCAGAAAACTCTTGTTAAGGAAGTAAAAACTGCGGTGGGGATTGTTACCCACAAACTTCACTATCTGCAGATAAGAAGAGCCGGTTAAGGCTTACAATTTGGTCACTTCTGATGACCTACCTTGTTAGGAGTATTGCAGTGGAGACCTGTTAAGATATACTTCGTTTGAATCTTTAGCAACACTGTTAAGTGTGCACTCTGTTAAGAGATTTACAAAGGACGGTTAAGTCCACCTTCTACAAAAGGATTTTAGATGTGATGCACTTCTTAGAATGCAACTACATAATTCTTTGATCTGATGATAAATGCAATCTTTAATTGCTGATGAAATAGATCCTATGAAGCTCCAAAAATACTGTTAATCATCCTTCCATGATTGAGTATTACCTTTATCTGCTCGTCGGTAGCCTCTGTGTGTGTTCTTTGATAACTGATATATTATGTTTGTGATCTTTGCATGAATTCTGCCTTCTTCTCCTTAGATGCTCTTTGTGGCTATCAATCATTAGGAATTCATGTACTCACAATTGAGTACGAACATCTATTTATACTAATCTAGGCTCAATTCTTGATTCATGCATTTACACGTTAACTTTAGATTCAAGATATACAACTTGATCTTGATTTGTAGTTAGAT
>MU226807.1:351943-385894 GCA_018584345.1 Thuja plicata
TAATCCAAAGTTTGGATCCATGACCCTTTAGAGTGCACCAGCCTTATCTTTTCCGGGAGGCCCTTAGAAGAGTCCAGATCTACCAAGATCCTAGCATAAGTTGAGTGATACAAATCATTTGATTCCTCATCAACCATCAAGAAATCCCCTAATGCCTCACCCACAGCCTCAAGAAGAGAGTTAACCCAAAAATGAAGAGGGAGATTAGGGAGCCTTACCCAAGTTGGCACCTTGGAGAAAGATTCAGAAGAAGCATCAAAAGCAGAATGCCATGGCTTCATCATAAGCATATTCTGGTTGTTCCAGCTAAAAAAGTGATCGCAGAAAATCACATTCCTGTCAGCAGCCTTTTCAAACTTTGCAATGAAGAAACCCCTAGCCATAGGGAAAATAATCCATCAATCATTAAGTTAAGTATCACATTTAATAAAGTTAATCTTAGTTTAAATTCAATTTAAACTTTATAATTTTAAGTTAATATTTATTTCAATGTCAATCATCACTCATTACTTTGAAACATTATTTATTTTATTATTGTGATTTTTTTAATTAGCTTAAAATAATTTGTTTCATAAAGAAACTCATTTTATTTTTTGAATTGCCTTACCATAACTTGTCTCAAATTTTCTTACACCCCTCTCAAATACAACCTTTTAGAATTATCGACACTTAAATAAATTAAATTCATGGAACCAACCAAATCCTTACTTCTACATTTGTGAGAGAAGAGTTAAAACTTAAGTATAAAAGGGTCTACCATCATTGATTATATTTCTAGAAAGTTACTATTACCCTTGTACATTTATAGATTTGTTTGGACTACATTGCTAATAATAAATTGAGTATAATATTTAATTTTATTATTGATTAGTATTTCATAATAGAGATCTACTTTTAAAAAGTCAAAATTATCTTTGTATGTTCATAAATTTGTTTGGATTATTTTACTAATAAATTAAGTATAATATTTAATTTTATTACATAAATCTCGTTTTATAATGAAAGTAGAGATTTAAAAATGTGTATATTTTAATGAAATTTTGTTTATAAAAATTATAAAAGATGAATATATTTTTAATAAATTATTTAAAATAATATATTATTAAAGTAGTGAGTTAATGATAACAAATTTCCACAATCCATGAATTGTCACTGTTATGCTTTGGGAATGATTGTGTGTAAATTTTTAGCATCAACAGGATCATATCATCAAGATGAGAGAGGGATCATATCATCAAGATGAGAGAGTTCAAGAATGCAAAAATAATAGGATGCAGACCAAGAATCTATAAAAAGAGAAGAGTACTAAAAGAAACAAAAAAAAAAAAGAAAGAAAGAAGCACAAGTGCAAACTCTATTAGTCCTTGTGTTTGTTGCTCTTATTTTTGTTTCTTTATTTTTAGTTGCTTTCTTTTTTTGTTTATTTCTTTACGGTTTTTATTATTTCTTGTTTTGTCTTCTCTAGGTTTGCGTGTCTTATTTCTCCACCCACTCTCCTCTTTCTATAGATTTTTGGTCTATAGCAGTGACAAAGTAGTGAGTTGTTTGAACTACAAATCTTGACAAGAATAGAAACTTAAAAAGTTTCCATGTTAAGTATCTGTCACCCTTAACTCCAAAGTTGATAAGAATAAAAAAATAAAAATTTGACTCTTCTACTTTTATGAATTCATATATATTAGTATAAACAAAACGTTTTAAACAATGTAAAATGAGTTATATCAATCATTGGATAGGTTCAAAATTTGTACAATGTGAAGATGATATTTTGTAGATAAATCATAGAACATAAAATAGTATGCTTGGGCATGCTCCGTGCTTCTATTCATGATGATTCTAATGATGACTTCGATAATTTTATAAGAAGACTCTATATTTTTAAACATCTCCGAAATCCTTTGACTTATTCATCTTCTTGGGCCCATATTCAAAAGCAAACTGATTTTCACAAACTTCCAGTAACATCTTAACGAACAAAAGGTTTTAATTTGTTAACATCATGGGATCCACTCACGTCTTCTCAGATGTTCGATGTTTTTGTTAGGACTGTACCCTTTAAAACAATATCCTTGTGTGGGGACTGATGTTGGATGTAGATAGAACATATCATCATCTTTCTTTCCAAGTGTAAACAAGTCATTTCTCTATTTCGGTGCTGTCTGCTATTAAACTTGGGGTTCAGGTACCTTCTCTACAGTGTATCTTGGTAATTGTATTGTAAGTGTTATATCGCCATACCCTCATTCATATAATCAGATATCATACCTGTTCTGAAATAACATCTTAGCCATACCCTCATTCATATAATCAGAAACCCCGTTTTGAAATGACATCTTAGACATACCCTCATTCATATAATCAGAAACCCTGTTTTGAAATGGCATCTTAGCCGTTCCCTGCTCTCTCTCTCTCTCTCTCTCTCTCTGAGACAATTACACTCTGCAAAGATCTACCATTGTGAATTAAAACATGCTAAAACATGTTATTGTTGATAGTAGCTTAAGTTCTAGGGCTAAGGTGGGTATGGCGAGGAACATGTTGAGACCATAGAAGCATTGTTACTGGTGGTTATTAGGGTTTGATCTGCTTTGTTCCTGATGGTCGAGTTAGATTATCACTCTTACCAACCTTTGATTTCATGTTCTTTTCATTTTGGGTTAGCAATACCCTGTTTTGAAATGACATCTTAGCCATATTCTCTCTCTCTCTCTGAAACAATTACACACTGCAAAGATCTATCATTGTGAATCAAAGCATGCTAAAACATGTTATTGTTGATAGCAGCTTAGCACTAAGTTCTAGGGCAAAGTTGGGTATGGCGAGGAACTTTTTGAAACCACAGAAGCATTGTTATTGGTGGTTATTAGGGATTGTTTTTCTCTGTTTCTGATGGTCAAGATTGATTACCAACCTTTGATTTCATGTTCTCTTCATTTTGGGTTAATGATACCCTGTTTTGAAATGACATCTTAGCCACACCCTGCTCTCTCTTTCTCTAGAGACGATTACACAGTGCAAAGATCTATCATTGTGAATTAAAACATGCTGAAACATGTTATTGTTGATAGCAGCTTAGCACCAAGTCCTAGGGCTAAGTTGGGTATGGTGAGGAACATGTTGAACCCACGTAAGATTGCTCTGTTTCTGATGCTCAGGATTGATTATCACTCTTACCAACCTTCGATTTCATGTTCTTTTCATTGTGGGTTAACAACACACTGTTTTGAAATGACATCTTAGTCATACCTTCTCTCTCTCTCTGTCAGAGACAATTACACACTGGAAAGATCTATCACCGTGAATATAGACATGCTAAAACATGTTATTCGGAACCACAGAAGCGTTGTTGTTGGTGGTTATTATGGTTTGTTTGGCTCTATTTCTGATGGTCAAGATTGATTATCACTCTTACCAACCTTCGATTTCATGTTCTTTTCATTTTGGGTTAACAACACCCTGTTTTGAAATGACATCTTAGCCATACACTGTTCTCTCTCGGAGACAATTACACACTGCAAAGATCTATCATTGTGAATTAAAACATGCTAAAACATGTTATTGTTGATAGCAGTTTAGGACTAAGTTGGGTATGGCGAGGAACATGATGAAACCACAACAATTGTTGTTGGTGTTTAGTAGGGTTTTGTTTTGCTCTTTTTCTGATGGTCAAGATTGATTATCACTCTTACCAACCTTTGATTTCATGTTCTTTTTTTGGGGGGGATGGCAATACTATTTTGAGACATGCTCCCTATGGATTGCATTGACTCTGTAAAATTATGCAAACACGTCCCACGGAAGTTGCCCATATAAGAAATTATGCTCATTCTCTTCAACCAAGCTACAAGATCTAACAGGTTTCTATTCTGTCCAGACCCTCATAGGATTTGCACTTGACCTGATCACTTTGGCCCGGCTGTGAGGCTTGAACCTTGCTGAAACTACCCATGCATCATGTCATCTGAATAATCTTCAATATCGAACTTCTCATTTGCTCCTAAGCCCTCTTTGCTTGTCTTCTAGATAACCTGCCTAGAAGTATTTGTCCAGGATAGCATTGGAAAATGTTTTCCTCAGAATTCTTCTCTATAAAAATGTTAATGAAATTGGTGAATCTATTTCACGTATAATGTTAAACATTGAACTGAAATAAGAACCCATCCCTACCTGTGTCAATCTTGGAACAGGAGACAGGACCAACCAAAGCCTTGAAGGCTTCTCGAGAAAAGTTGCAAGAGATTAGAATTTCCGGACAAGAAGTCTACAACACTAGTATTGTTGGACCCCAAGAGAAAGTGCACAACCTTGTTTACTTGAGTTGTATTTCTTAAGTTCTTCACCCAAAAGCAGGATTTTCTCTTCAGATGGGCATTAATCTCATGTTTCAACTTTTGTATTAATGCATTTCAACTTCCACAGTTCATTAGGTTTAGGAGACCCATAAGCCGCTATCAAGTCTCTCTCTATACAGTTTGTTCCACGAGCTCTTTTTTCTAATCCTTAGAGCTGATGCTAACAATGTAAGATAATTTAATTTTTCAGTACCCACATAAGATCATCATTTTGATCAAAGGAAAATGTAAGCTATATCAGAACTTATCACATGCCTTGTGTACTGACAAGCCTACATTGTTAAACTACATGGTGTTGAAGACATTCTTGATGGACAAGAAATTCTAAGATACTGCACCTTCAAAGGCTGTCCCAATTAATATTTCCATACCTAGGATCTAAATGAGAAGTGTGACGCATTACATCTAGGCAAAACCGTCATTTGGCAAATATTGGTAGACATGACGGATGAGAACCATTCACACTTTACTAGGGTGAAATTAATAAAATGCATTTGTAATGACCCTGTTACTAACCTTCTTTTTGTTTGCTTAGATATCTCTTTCAACATTATATAGCCCAACAAAATATGGCACAAAGGCTGAAAGTGCAGTTTCAGATCAGTTTAGGTAATGCTACTGCATACCTTAGATACCAAGTAAATGGAAATGCCAATCAGATTAAAACAAATAAATAACCGTGAACTTTGTCAAATCATATTAAAACAAATCCATAACCACAAACTTTGTGTCAAATCATATTAAAACAAACCTATAATTACAAATTTTCTGCCAACTATATTTTATACTTTTGACGTTGGAAAACCAAGCTCGAAGTAAAATTTGAAACTCCCAATGGTGTATTCTGCATTGTATGCTAACAAGTGCTTTTTGAGAAAGACATAAAACATGCAACTAGTCAAATTCAAATAGAATTTACAGAAATGGATTTTGTCATAGAAAGCCAAGCAGAGCAGCAAATATGTAAGTATTTACTTGCAATCTGCGAGTGGAATGTGAGGCTATAACAAATTAATCCAGCTTTACAGGTATAGGTATCCTACCATTTATAATCCATTCTAGCAATCGTATTAATAGCTGGTGACTAAAAACAATAAGGTTTATTGATAAGACTGAATACTGTATAAATTATACATTTGAATTTAGACCTACTTTGTCTGGACTTAAGGCCAGATTTACATTAATTTTGTACGATGATTGGAGGATTATCTTTGTAATGGATTTCACATAGAAGTTTGACGTTTTATGGTCCATGACCCATGCCAGTTGCAGAGGTTCTGATTACAGGACTCTCCTGTATGTACAGATGATCCACGCATCCAGCTTAGAAATTAGGTCGAGTGTCGATCATCGAGTTATACTTCTCACCCTGCTAGTTGTTTATCTGGAACTGTTGAAGCCTATGAACTCATTAATTCTGAGCCCTTTAGGAGTCACAAGTCTCATTTCACATCTTAGTTTCTAACAAATAAACAAAGGTCGTAATCAATGTTCAGCCTTCATATTGCTTGTGGGCATTGAACCTGCAAATACAAATTCAATTTGTAAGGAAAGAACAAAAAGTCACTCCATCAAGCCTACATAAAGTTCTAAACATACCACTGTTTCCTTGGGATTTGAAAGGAGTTTGAATATTTTGTGTAAATCCCATTTGTACAATGCTTTGCAACTCATCATCCCATACATTTGATAACTGCACATGTTTTATAATTTGCATCCACAAGTCCAAAATTAGCAAGAAAGGAAACTTGTATTTCCTACTAAAACCAAACATGCATTCTTCACAAGGGCAGAGAGGAGAACAAAAAGCGGGTGAATACATTATTCATTAGTGCAACAATAATGCGCTTTATCATATGCATATTTTAGAGTTACCTGAGCAATAGCATCTCCATAACCATCAACGCATGCTAATTGAGCATTCATTGTTCTTCTAATTGCTTCTGCTTGGTTTAGAACACCATGTCCTTCTGTCGCAACTTGGAGAAGCCCCTGTTGGGGTTGATGAAGCTGGGGATATGAGGCATTAGATTCCGGGGCACACAGCATGGTTGGTAAGGAGCTTCGCAACTGAAGCATTTTTGAGAAAACAACCCACTCAGCTATGAGATTTACAAAGAACTTGGCATACCACAAAAATGGATGACAGCACAATACTTGTTATACTTGTCATTCTCACTTTACAAGCAATTGATAGAACTAGCTAGTGTATCTTATTAGGATCGAACAATATCACTCATACAACTAGGAATTCACAAACAAAAAATAAACAATCATAGGTATCAAGTGACAGAGCACTCCAATACTGAATGCCAGGTCAAAGATTCATCTAGAAGATGTTTCTGTGCACATGGAATGGACCTCTGATATTCTCATAAAGTGGCAATGCTTACATCTTTAGTAAGAAGTGCTTCTATATTGAAGTCCAAACGAGGGTTAACAGCTGCAAGCTTCATTGACAAAAACTGCAACCAATAAAATCCAAGCCAAGTCAGATTGATGCACAAATGTAGCATTGAGAGATTGAACAAATATTACGGACTTAATGAAATACATTTTACTCTCTTACCTCAACTTGCCGTTGAAGTGACTGAACATAATTTATTATCTCATCAAGCATCACTGCTTTTCCAGTTACCTGCAAAGTCAGACCTCTTTCAAGCATCTTGCATGATGAGCCTATATTGCAAAACAGAAAGTAGAATATGTGAAAATTGCAATTAAACAACTGGAAGATAGGTACTACCTTACTACATCCAGGAACAAGATCCTGAAGAAACTTCATGCGTTCACTAATCTTTTCCCTTCTCACCTGCCAGATACATGACTTTAGCTTTATCTGACCAAACTTATTGTAATAATGACTCAAAGGTGTAAGAATCACAATATTTCATCCTTACAAACTCTTTACAAAACTTACTCTCTCTGCAAGACTGTGACTATTAGTTGCTTGGCCTCGCCTTGCTCTGACATGAATGTAATCTTCTTTGGGTGCATCTAAAGCCTTAGCATTCACAGTAGAGCTTTGTTCTGCCTTGGATTTCACATCATCCTTCTCCAACAAACCTTCCGAAGCTATGTACTGGGCTTCAACATTCTGTCAGGAATCATATGCCACTGTCAGAAAACATTTATAGTTCAGAAGACCACCACATTTATCTACAAGTTGTTCAGTTCCAGTGGATGGGCTTCAAAAAATGACTATCCAGAAGCTATTTTCAGTACATAAGGTTTCATTAGGAATTAATTTTCAGTCCACAAGAATTATTTCAAGGGAAAAATTCAATGGACTATTTTTTTCCGATTGGCCAGACTCTTTTCTTACCAATTTTGAAAATAGATTCGTGGTTCACAAAAATATTAATTTATTGTCTATATTAGCTATGTTATTGCACTCAGCAAAACGAACTAGTATCAATGTTTGGTTTGTGTTTTCCTGATAACAATTTAACATGTATCACAGAAATGATCAGGAACTCAGGACGGCGTATGTAAGGTCGACATGGCCAGGTTTTAGTGCATTTCTTTGGTATAGATAGAGAAAAGCGTCAAGATATAAAGGCACTCATCTTTGAGTCGATTTGCATCACTTATCTTTATATTTCTTCTTTGTATCTGACCACCATGGGAGTGACTGTATATTACTTTAGGATATCTAAAGATGATGAATTATTATCCAAATATACCCTAATTATAAAAGCAAAATCTCACTCCCTAACTTTTCCCACAGTCCCATGATTCAGAATTCGATATAGCTTTCCATTAAACAAAGAATAACTTAAGACCAAGACCCATAGAATTACAGTTTCATCTTCTGGATTCACAATGCACAAAAGTATTTTAAAGGATAAGATTTTCCATGTGACTGATGTTCAACAACTGTCTAGTTTGTTGATGCTAAAAAAGATGATTTCTTCAGAAAAACAAATAAAGATCAAACTAAAATTACCTAACCAATTTAATCTTATGTCAATCATACAAATACAACACTACCTTTGTCTCCATTCCAGCTTCAGAAAGAGACAATTCCTTTGCCTTATCCTTTGATAATTGTTGTATTTGCTTGCGTTTCCTTCCAGCAGCTTCGCCCGTAATCTGTTCAGAACTGGAAGAATCCTCTCTAGCAGTACTAGCTTCAGCATCATCAGAGTCATTGCCTCCTGGCGTGGAAGACCTTGATAGCCTTCCAGCTTTTCTAGGAGTGCAAACTTCTTCCTTTGACGGAGAAACAGCAGCCTTGATCAGTTCAGCCATATTTGCAGGTCTGGGGATCTTGGGAATGGCTGAATTATCAACCCCAGATCTGGGGAAGACAGCTTCACTGAGATTGAAAGCGGCACCACTAGCTCCAGCCCCACCAAAGCAAGAGAATCTTGCAGCTCTTTCTGCAAACCCATTATCACAAGCTAACTGAGCGATGCCTGCTGTTGATGTTCCTCCACTCTGCATTAAAATCCCAGAAGCGTTCCAACCCCCTGAAGATCTAAATGGCAAAGCGGAAGAAGACCCGCTTGATCTACCAATAACTACACCATCACCAGCCATGCTACCGCCATTATCAATGGCATTGTTTGGAATAGATGAAGAACACACTAATGTGGTTGAATTGAGAGGCATACTACTACTATTAGTCTCCCAGCTACTAAAATATGAAGCATTTGGAACAGGGGACTTCACATTTTGCAATGAAGATGTTTTAGTTGTGGGTACTGTGTTTTTCATCATAGCAGAGTTTGTACAGGGTCCTGATGTCTGAAAGTTCACTTTCACACTAGCACTCGAATTTCTTCTATCAAATACTGCATTCTTGTCTTCTTGGTCATTGGAGGCCATAAGGCCTAATTTCATAAACTACAAATTTTAGGCTACCTAATTCTTTAAGGCTGAGTAACCAGAGAAAAAACAAGTAAAACTTTTATTGTCAATCAATCAATCAACACTGAGCAAAAAAACCAACAAATTTGCTAGTTACTACAACAGTACTACCTAGTCCAGAAATGCAGCAGTAACAGAAGCATATTTCATAAATGGCCTCCATTGAAATGACCCAGTTTCTGCATCCAACTAAACTACTTTAAGAAAACAACAATGAAAGAAAAAACAAAGGTGGTCCTGAGTTAGATTCTTTTGGAGAGCAAACCACCTTTTTTAATGAGGAATACTGAAGAAACTGCAGGTTATGTTCCCTTCAACCATTACAAAACAACAGAACTGAAAGCAACAGAGGCCTTCACAGTTAAATGACTCTGCCCAAAACTAGTGTACCTATGTCTGTCACATGGTCAAATGTATTTACTTAGCTGGTCTTTTCTGGGTTTCTGAGCTCCCCAACCAGCCTTCTCCTCCATTCAATACACCAAACTTGTTTTTTTATATTCTTTTAATCTTCCCCCCTTTTGTTTTCGTCATGGGAGTGGGTGTAGCTGTTGGGTATTGATTCTACCTTGGCTTTTAGTTACTCCACCCAATACTTACATCATGTCAAGATATCATGGTGATTTTTGTTGTCAATATAATATGGACCTTTGTTTGGCGTGTCAGTATGATCATACACATTGGTTTATGTATCACTTCTATATATTTCGAGATTTTGTTTTCTTTTCAAGAATTAATATTAGTAGAATGCAAATCAAACTAAGTACCTTTTTGCCAAATCCTGCATATAAAGTAAATGCCGAGTAGTTGAATATATTAAATGGAGTTTAGTGTGTATGGTTTGTGTGGAGGGTTATATGACCATACACATCTGTCAATCTATTGAATTCATAGGTTCTAATGATTAATGTTGAGAGGATGCAAACAATATTCAAGGAGCTTGTTGCTATAAATTATGGGTTGGTATTTTTGGTTAATTTCATTATATGTTCTAGTGTTGTGTTTAGGGTTTTCTTTTAGGTTATACTTTCTATGTACAAATTTTTTGTGTTTCTATATTTTAGGTGGGGTTTTATAAATGGTTAAAGTTATATTTTCTATAATTAATATTGTATATAGTAATAAAAATTAATTATTTGGAAGATATATGATAAGATCATTTTTTGACATCTAATTTTATTTTGTCAAAATAAATTATAGAGCTTATTTGTAACTAGTATGAGACCTATAGTTGTATTATATATTGTGAGTTGTATGGCCTACACGTAACAATTGTTTCTTCAATTAAGAATTCCTAGGAACCCCATGACAATATTTTATTTTGGTCTCTTTTCATCACCCCTAGCAAGTCAATGTTTTGCTCAATTAGTCTAGCTATAATTTTATAAGAAACTTTTTCTAGTGCTTTCTCGTTAGACCCGAGACATTTTGAAAACAAGCATACCTAAAAATCAGAGTGTGGGTTAAAATCTTAAGACTCCTCATTCATACGTGAAATTTTTTATAGTGAATTATCCAACCTCTTGATTCTTTTATTTGTCATGATCTCAAAAAATTATTTATGGTTGAATCCATAGATGAGTGTATAAGATGGTGGATCTCACATCAAAGCTCAAGAAACCTACTAATATTCAAGAAATTGGTTTACAATTTACACCAAAGGCCACTTATATTAACTATCCTAATGTTTATTTTAGATGTCAAACACTCACTATAAAATTAGGGATTTGTTGGTTATGCATAGGTCACTCATCAAACCAACAATATAGTCTTTAGTCCCTCTTGTTCAAGAAACTTTGAGATACCAATTTATCAAGATTGGTAGAGAAAACTAGTTGTCCTTAAATTGATTGAAGTTAATAAACCTCTACCCAAAATCTAGTTTGTCCAAAAGAGTGATTTTATTGTCATGATTAATGATGCAGGAGCATCTTATGATCTTAGCAATCTTGCATCAACCAAAAAGATTTCCTTTTAGTATTTTTGTTGTTATGTTCCAGTTGGGCACTTTTGGCGTTTTAGATGGCGGTCAATCTTGTTGGCTCATTATCTTATGCGATTAGATGGGTTTGTTCTAAACATTCTGGTGAACCTTTGCCTAGGATCGCAACTTGTTTCATTCTTTCTGGGATAATATATCTTAAGATTGGCCCAGTCTTATTTTGTTCATCATATTTCTAGTTGGTGGTTGGGTTTTTCTAGTCACTGTTGATCTGTACTTGTTCTTTTGAGTTGAGGTTGATCTGCACTTGTTCTTTTGAGTTGCGGTTGCTACAATGTGCTGGTGGCTTAGTGATGAACCTTTTCCTATGATCGCACCTCCTTTGGATTCATCGCATTGGTGATTTTGTTGATTCTTTACTTGAATGTCTTATTCTTCTTTTTATCGGTCAGTCATGGTATTACCTATCATTTTCTCGATCTACCAATTGGAATCTTTGTGTGTGATCGTGCCATCTCAGTAACACGTTTGAGGCCAACTTATTTCTATGATCGCATCTCTTATTTCTTTCATTAGAGGTTGTTCCATATGATTTGGCTCATGGCCTTATTTTTGTAACACATTTTCTCAATTATTGGGAAATGTGATCTTTTCTGGGTCGACTGATGGTTGTGATTGCTTTATAAGCGTATGGACTTGTTCCTAAGGAGCAGGTATTTTCATAAGATTATTTGGCATATTTGGCTAGGGTTTGTAAGAGTTTTTTATCATAATCAAGCATGTATGTTTGGCATGTAAGACTGCATGTTGCAGATATGTTGTAAATAGTTTTCTAAGAATAATAAAAGGTCGATCTTTCATTCTATCCATCTTGGTTTGTTGTTCTTGTTTTTTTTTTGTTGTGTTAAATCAGTTGCAAGGATTGGACTATTCTTATAAGGTTTCTCCATCCTTGACTCCATCAAGTGGTATCAGAGAATCAAGTGATTGCAGTTGATTAAGGTGGAGATTCTTGTGTTGGCAAGTCTTAGTTCCTAACTTGTGAAGACCTGGACATGTTGATTGTGAGGTGGCAGAGTGTAGATATGACATGAAATTACAAAGGACTTGTACAACGTGGCTAGGAAGAGTTTGTTGCTACTTTTATTGGTTGTTGAGTGTTGAAGGCATACCGATTGGAGGCAAGTTGCTTGTGTGTCTGATAGATCACTAGTTAGAGAAGTATCTTGTGATATATCACCAGTTGGAGGGACAGTTACACCTGAGGATTGGAAGATGCCGCCTAGAAGAATGAACCCTAGAAGGATAGAGAAAATAATGGAATACTTTAGGGTTGAGATGAGGAATGAGATCATAAATGTGTTGACTGGATTGAGAAGGAATCCTGAGAGTGAAGAAGAATTTGAGGATGTTGTTGAAGATCTTGAGACTGAAGAAGGTGAGATCCCTGCAGATGAGGAAATATTATTGAGAGCTATGACACAAGTAAGTAAAATTCATAGGCTAGATGTTTTTACTTTCATCGGTTCATGTTGCATCCTGAGGATTTGATAGATTAGATTGGAGAGTTAGAAGATTACTTTGAGCTTGAAGATATCATAGACCCATAGAGAGTTAGATTAGCATAGACTAAGTTGAAGGGTCATGTTGCATTATGGTGGAAAGAACTACAGAAAGATAGAGAAGAGCATGGTGAGACAAAAATCACTAAATTAAAGGTGATGGTCGCTAGGTTAAAAGCTAAATTCATTCCTGAGGATTATGAATTAGAGTTGTTCAAGAAATTGCAGAACTTGAGGCAGAAAGACATGAGTGTGGAGGAATACATAGAGGAATTATATAAGATGACTATCAGATCTGGTCACAAGGAAGTATCTAAGGAAAAGGTGGCTAGTTATGTCAATGGTCTGAGATTTAATATTCAGGATGAGTTAAGTATGTTGAGGATTAGTACTATTGAAGATGCTTATCAGTAAGCATTAAGGGAAGAAGATAAGTTGAAGAGAAGATAAAGTAACACTAAAGGAAGAGAAAAGCAAGTTAACACCAATGGCAAGGAGAAGCAAACTATTGAAGCTAAATTTGATCAGAAGATACCTAGAAGAGGGATTGGTAGTAAGGAGTTCAAAGGCACTTGTTTCAAATGTGGTGGCATAGGACATAGGGCTTTTCAATTTTTTGAAGGATCTAGTAAGAACATGGGTGAAATAAATCTTATGGAACATGAGGAACAAATTGTTGGTGAAGTTGTGGAAAATAAAGCAAAACCTGAGATAGGAAAGTCTCTTATACTTAGTAGAGTCATGTTAAGTCAAGAGGAAGTTGAACCTTTACAGAGGAGGAATTTGTTTAGGACTATTTTCAAATTAGGAGGTAAATGTTGTAAGTTTGTTATGGATAGTGGTAGTAATGACAACTTGGTATCATAAGAGATGGTGAAAAATCTTGGATTGAAGAGGCTTACACATCCTAGTCCTTATGGGATAGGTTGGTTTGCAGATGAGCATATGGTGGAGGTGAAAGAGAAAAATTTGGTGAACTTTAGCATTGGACCTTACAAAGATGAAGTGTTATGTGATGTGGTATCTATGAGTGCTTGTCATGTTCTATTGGGAAGACCTTGGCAATTTTATAGAGGATCTATTCATGATTGAAGAAGAAACTTGGTCACAATAGAGAAGGATAGGAAAAATTTTACTCTAGCTCCTTTGAAGGGAGTAGAATGGAGAATTGCAAGGAATTTGAGTATGGTGAAGAGTTATTTTTCAGAGAAGAAGATTACAGAGGTTAGTATGGATCGGAAGAAGGGTCTTGGAAGTACATCTGATGAAGGCAAGTTAGTATCTGACTATAATAAGGGAAAAGTGAAGCAACAAAGGACACTGGTTGTTGAATCGATGAGGGATTGTCACTGAGGTAGATCAATTATGCAAAAGGGAAGAGGTAGTAATTTGAGCTCTGGTGTTGATGAAAGAAGTGATAGGATGAGTACAAAGAAGAGTACATTGATGGATTTGATAGAGGAGAGTGTAGAGGTACAAAGGAAAAGATTTGTAGATGAAGAGGATGTTTGGCTGAAAAAAAGCATGGGATTTATGTCCCGCGGCTTGTCAAATGTTCATAATTTGCTCTTATGGAACATTTTATTTTACCTAGGGTGTCTAATGCCAGAGCATCTTAGGATCTTAGCAATCTTGCATCAACCAAAAAGATTTCATTTTATTTTCTTTTATGTTATGTTCTAGTTGGGCAATTTTGGTGTTTTAGGTGGCGGTCACTCCCATTGACTCATTATCTTATGCGATCAGATGGGTTTGTTCTAGACATATTGGTGAACCATTGTCTAGGATCATAACTTGTTTTGTTGTTTCTGGGAGAAGATATCTTAATATTGGCCTAGTCCTATTATGTTCTTCATATTTCTAGTTGGTGGGTTTTCTAGTTGCGGCTGATCTGTACTTGTTCTTTTGAGTTGTGATCGCTATAGTGTGCTTGTGGCTTAGTGATGAACCTTATTCTATGATCACACCTCATTTGGATTCATCACTCTAGTGATTTTGATGATTCTTTTCTTGACTATCATGTTCTTCTTTTTACCGGTCAACCATGGTATTACCGACTGTTTTCCCGGTCTACCGATTGGAATCTCCGTGTGCAATCATGCTAGGTCGGTAATATGTTTGAGGTTGACTTATTTCTATGATCGTATCTCTTATTTCTTTCATTTTAGGTTGTTCTAGATGATTTGGGTTGTGACCTATTTTTTGTAACATGTTTTCTCAATTATTGGGAAATGTGATCTTTTTTAGGCTGACTGATGGTTGTGATTGCTTTATAAGCTTATGGACTTGTTCCTAAGGGGTAGGTGATTTTCATAAGATTATTTGGCGTGGTTGGATAGGGTTTGTAAGAGGTTTTGTAATCATAATCAGGCATGTATGCTTATCATGTAAGACTGCATGTTGCATATATGTTGTAAATGATGTTTTGAAAATAATAGAAGGTTGATCTTTCATTCTATCCACCTTAGCTTGTTGCTCTTGTTGTTTTTCCACTATGTTGAATCGACTACGAGGATTGGAATGATATTTTGAGGTTTCTCCATCCTTGACTGCATCAATTAAAGCTAACACTATAGTCATGGGTAAGAGCTCAACTCTTGGTTCATTATCATAATTTATTGTTGTTTTAGGTTGTCATGTTTCCACTAAGATATCTCTCATGAGCACCCAACCCTTTAGATGAACTTGTAACTTGTCTAGTGGTAAGGCTTAAAAATGGGAGAATTCAGCAGTAATAATTTTATATTTCACTCAACAATTATATCATACCAATCCAACGTCATTTGCTAAGCCACCAATTTTTTTGTTAGTAAATGATGATGATGATGATAATGAGAATGATGATGATGACTAGATTACCCCTCTATGTATAACTCTCCCATGAGTATTATTTCATGAAATATTCATGGCTTTATAGAATCTTCCTATCTATTTTTTGTTTGAATTGCTTGTCAATAACTTGGTCCATTTTATATTTATTTATTTATAGAAAGTCGGAGCTGTTTTTCTTAAACCTACCTTGTGGACCATTTAGCCTCATGAATTTTCAGTCTTAACCTAGCATGATGATGGATGAAGTGGTAGTGCATGATGATTTCTCTAGATTTAAGTGTCATAATTGTTTCTAGAGAAGAACTCAACCATAGATTCATATTCTATAATATTTCAAAATGTTTAAGACAACTAATGGGGACTTTTGATGGTCTCTAAGATAGTATAATATGATATCTCAAACTTTCATATACTAGTATAATATGGTCTTCCAAGTGTGTGAATATATATTAGAACAACATCATATGCTTCAATAATATCTAGAGATGGTTCACACTAATCTTAGTCACATAGCTCAATTTTTAATAATTTTCAACTCATTTTAGAGGAGCTCTATGATGTTCTTATGAAAGTAGAGAATGACAAGTTATATGACCATGATGGTTTTTCTTACAATTTATATAAACTAACTTACTTCACATGCTCTGACCTATTCCAAGTGTACACGCTATGTCCCCAGGTTGGGGGTAACATGAGCTATTTGCACCTAGAAATATATATAAATTTGCAACATATATGTTAGGACTATCTAAAAATAAAACAAAAAATTTAATTTTAATGTTTTTAAATCAAATTATGTGTGTGAAAATGTACATACATGTACCTAGGTATCAGGTGGTGTGGGATCATATATAACCATCGTATCTTCCATAATTGTGTCTAAATCTGTGTCCCTAACCACTTGTAGTAATGATGAGTGAAGAGGACTATGCAGGCGAGTGGGCATCAATGTGGAGTCTAAATGTAGAAGTATGTCCATATAACTAGAGGATCCCATCAGTTTTAGTTGTTGCTCAAATGAATATATGTCCTTGGATGTGTGAATATGCGCAACACTCTATAAAGGATATGTAACATGTATATCCACCTCTACAACAACTAAGTGATTTGTAGGTAGGTCATATTATGCATTCGTGTTGCTAGAGTAATGAAATTCTCAAAATGTCCTACCCCCTAGCTCGATCCTAGAATATGAGAAGCTCTAAGAACCTCAAGTCTAACCTCATGTAAATGTATTTGAATATGGGATGATATAAGATAAAATGTCTGAAAAAATTCCTTAACCAAAAAATGAGATATTTGTTGTTGCAAATCATTTCCTATAAAACTATCTATATCCATTGACAAAGGGATGGAAATAATAAAATAATGATAATCACTACCATATGCATCACCTATAGAAGATCTCATTCATATCCAAATCATCATATATCAACCCACATGATCAAATGATATCAAGCAAGTAGAAACTAAAATATCTCCAACATTATCAATTGCTTTACTTTGGGGAGCAATGACAACTTGATCTGCTACGGGGACTAGGGTTGGGATATGATAGGAAATCTTAGACCAACCAAGGTCCTATAAATTAAAGCTAGTTGATTAGCTTCATGAAAAGGGTCTATATTTTCTACCCTACTACACCCCTGACCAAAATAGGCTAGTAATTCAAGATAGTTGACATTGACGCCGAAATGAACCTTAGCATGCAAGTGTTGTGCAAAATACAAGGGAATTTGGTCATTATTGGGATAAAAACCATGTGTTGCAAGAAACCCAGGGTGAATAAGAGAATTCATGGTTGGATCCACACATTTCATCACCTGATACCCCCTCACTTGAGATTTACCATCATAGTATGGAAAACATTCTATTTTGATGGTTTCTTTGGGTGCGTTATGTTGATCAATGTCTAATGAAACATCTCTAGAAACATCTCACCTCATTTGCTCAAGAATAGGGTTTGCAATCTTAGAGGTATCAACATGTGGCTAACCTAGGAAATCTTTAATTCATTGTAAGCTAAATAAAATAGATGCATGTGTATTTGTATATACTCCCTAAGTGACCGAGTCAACTAGAGTAACCCTTAATTCAGTAATCTTAGTATATGTATGTGAAAATATGTTAGGTATGAGTGCTATAGGATCGACCATAGGTGTACCTAAAGGAGAAATTAGGTTATTTCTTTAATATCTATAAAATATTAAATCATATCAATTGAATTCAAATTTAACAAAACTACAAAATTTTGTACACAAAAAGCATGCAATTTAATCTAGAAACTAATCACATTCTCTATTTTTAGTCTTGAATCTTATTAAAATAGATACATAACTTACATAAAAATAGATATTTAAATATAATTATATAAAATTTAAACAAAAAATATATACATATATATCTTAATAAACTAGATACATAACTTACATAACAAGACATTCAAGCAACTTCCTGCTCTCTTGACCTATAACTTCCTTCCAAAATATTTTTCAAATTCCTTCTACACATGGTTACAGATCCTAGGGTGGGCTCTGCCCCCCCAACAACCTAACCCTCCCCCTGATGCAAAAAAATACATTAATGTCCTATGTGTTTGCTTGTGTGCATGGAGATTGTTGGTCCCACTAAGAGCGGGGGGTAGAGGAGGGGGGGGGGGGGGGGGGGGGGGGANGGGGGGGGGGGGGGGGGGGGGGGGGGGGGGGGGGCAGTGAATCAGACAAATCAAAATTAAACTCTTAAAACTAAGCTCACTGATTCACTTGATAAGTATTGAATATAGTAAATAACCAATTCACTAAATAATATAAACAAAAATCAATCATTCCAACTTAGCAATATCAGATTAACTCATTAACACTGGATTTAATGAGGAAACCCAATCTGGGAAAAACCTCTGTGGGAATTGTAATCCACAATAAAAATTGTACCCTTCTGAAGTACACTCGGTTAAGAACTTATCATGTTAAAGATTACAAACACATTTGCTAAATGTGACCCTATTAGGGGATTTACTTCAGATCTGTTAAGATCTTCACCCTATTAGGAGTGGTCTTATTATAGGTCTTCAAACACTCTTTTGGAATGGCACCTAAGTCTAGGTTTTACAAATAGGACAATTAAATCCACTCGGTTAAGATATTTCTCTGTTACAAATATTAATAAGAAATAGTAAACTTGATCTATAAAAATTAGAAACTCACTATGCTTGGATCATATCCTTTATGCTCAATTGAATACTGGCATCACATACTCCATTGATATATTTCTCAGTCTATAGATTCTTTGATCTGTCTTTCTTTGTTCTTCTCGGTAAATGTTGTTCTGCAACTTCTTTCCTTATTTTCTCAATTCGTCAGTAGCCTTCACTCTATGTAAATCTCATTCCTTATATAGACATACTTTTGCCTCTTAATATCCTTAATTTGATTTTCCTTCTTTTGCACTCAGTCGTTAGATCATCTTCTTCAAATTTCTCAACTCAGTAAACCATGTCACTTTTACCTTGGAACTTGTAACTTTTCTTGGAACTTTCACTTTTATGTTTAACCTCTTGATCTTTGCCTTAGATCTTCATATTGAATTTTCTTATTCGTAGATCTTAGAAAAAACTTCATTTAGTTAATTTCCTCATCCAGCTCATCATCACTTTACATTAAATCATCATTTAATATATGTATACTATACTCGGTAAAACTTTCTTTGCAACTCGGTAACTTACTTCATCACTACTCGGTGTCTAACTCGCTCTCGGTGCTTGGTAACTATAACCGAATCACATAACATTCTATCAAATAACTCAGTTTAGCCCAGTAAAGTATCTCTTTCAGTCATAACTTAATTCATTTCAGTTCCTGATTTGATCAATCAAATGTACCAATTTGATAACATCAAATATATATTAGAAAACAACTAAAACATCATTACTTCATCATTTTCTTATCTGTATTTGTCACCCATTTTGCTTCTCCTCTTAAGATATGGTAACACAGTAAAAAACAATTAATCAATTGCTTGACATAAATGATAAAACAACAATTGATCTAACCATTTCTACAATTATGATACTCAGTATCACTCAGTCTTCATCATCTCCATCAAATAAACATTAGTTAATAAATAATCTCCATCTTTGGAATTGATGGCAACCACTATAATAGTGTTATAGCAATTGATGATGGCAGCTCTCAAATACATAACTATACTCCCTCTAAGTTGATATATATGTTTCCACTTGATCTTTGATCTGAATCTCCCTCTTGGATAAATCTTCTATTTCTATAACATACATTTTGAATCTCCTTCATGAGTAAATATTTGTAATTCATTCTTCTCCCTTAATATCTCTTTGTAGATAAATGTCATCAATTCTGTTAGAAATATTAAGAAAAAAAATAAATATTAGGAAACAGGAAAGAATCCAAGAGAGAGTTGCAAGATGAAGAATTTTACCATAACCAAGTCAAAGAATGATGATTCAAGAACTTACACCAAAAACACCAAGAAGCTCAAGATCAACACCAAGACAATGTTTTTGAAAGGGGAAAACTAAGAAAAACCCCTTGTGCATATAATATGAATGAGGCAAGAGAGAGAGAGAGAGAGAGAGAGAGAGAGAGAGAGCTTGTTACAATATTGCAAGAATGAGAATGAGAGAAGAGAGAAGAAGTCCAACTTAGAACCCTGTCAGAACCCCTCTCAGAAGTGTGTGAAAAGAATCTCTTAAGTAGAGATGAGTGAAGGAGTTTGAATGTAACTCCCATACTCTATGAGTGCCACATTCACATTAGGTGTGTTCCATGAGTAGGAATCCTCTTAAGGAGGAATATCAAATTTCCTTATTAAAGGAAATACAAATATGTGACATGTTCTTGGTTTATCCTTTAATTACTTAGTTTACCAAGGAAAGATTAATTTCTAACATCCCCCTTTAATCTTTACTTGGGGAGATGAGATCAATACATATCAAACCCAAATGTTTACAATGATTTTGAGATCTCTCTTTAGAAAGAGTCTTCGTTAATGTATCGGTAACTAGATCATTTCACTTGCAATAGAGGAGGGACTCATATGTCGCTTCAACATGTTCTTTTCTGAAGAGATTCTGGAGTGATATGTGCTTGGAGCTTGAATTGTACATAGGATGCATTGCTAAGGAAATAGAACTTTGAGTACTACAATATAAAGGTGTAGATTCTTGTGGAGGGTGGCCCAAATCTTCAAGTGACCATTGAGATTCTTGAGATTCATTTGTACATTCGGTATATTTATTTCCAGTAAAAAGTGGAGGTGGAGCTTGATCAACACCTGAGCCTGCAATAAGGCAATAACCACTAGTAGATCTACCATCATTGGGGTCTCCTAGAGCTGAATCAGTAAAACTTTGTAAAACACAATCATAGTGTGAATCATAAAATAAATCAGGTATGTAATCTGGAACGCAATCATCACTTTCAGAAAATAAATTTGTAACGTAACCATCATTATATGAAAAATCATGAGAAGAGTTATGATAATCAGCAGTATCACCAGTAATCTCATCAATATTGTTGTCAGTGTCATCGAACTCCACAACAATCATAGGATTAGTACTCAATTCAAAGAATTCATGAAGATTATCTGGATCAATACAAACATCTCTACTAGGAGATTTAAAAGAAGGTACTGTGACATTAAGAAAGGTATAGATAATATCCTCTTCTTGATCTAAAATATCAACAAAAGAGGAATATTCATAATGAGGATGAGACATAATTAAAGACACAAAATAATGAGATTAAGCCCAATGGAGTGAAATAATTTTAAGATATAATGCTAAGGAGCACAAAAAATAAATTTAACGTAAATAGTAAAAGAACAATTGCAAGAATTTTTAATTATTAAAAAAATTTAAATTATTGTTAAACTAATGAAACAAATTTTAATTGGAGTTAAATGACAAATTAGCTATTGAATTAAATTGTAACGATAAACTGGAAAGGAGTTTTAAATAATATGAGAGATAAATAGTTTGTAATTTGTTTAAACTTTTTGTTAAAAAATTTGAACAAAAATTTGTTAAAATAAAAGAATCGAATGATTATGGAATTGACTAATATTAGAGCTACAAGAAGACAAGGAAAAAGTTATAATCATGGGAATGTTATGACAAAAACTATCTAATAATATGCAATGTAATAATTATAAGAGACAAAATAAAAAACCTTATACTAAGAATAAGAAAAATGTAATAATCAAATGTAGTACCAAATGGATGAAACGTTATAAGAATAGCAAAGAGGTCAAAGATTGACCATGAAATAATGAGAAGGCTGAAAAACTATCATGCGCAGAGAAATTTTAAACAGAACTTGCAACAAGTGAACAACCTGCACAAACAGAGAGAGAATAAGCTTCTAAATGTTGAATGAATAAATGCCTCAGAATTACAGTCCTAGTGCGGGGGCCATATCTCCAAAATGAATTGTTGGATGTGGCTGAATTTTGGATATGTTGGTAATAGAAAAATTACAAAGGATCTGACTAGAGTGATTAAAAATATAATAACAAGAACAAAATTTATGATCCACTGAGTATGGTTCTATATAAACCAAACTAGTAAACAGTGAATGGTTTGAAATGAAAAGAATTGGTTTTAATGTTTAGATAAAATGTGAATGTAAAACACTATAGCATGATATTAGACAGAAACATAACAGAGATTTAAGAAGCAAACCAAAGGTAAAACCTGCAAGCAAACTATTAATGAAAACAGTGGTTAGAGCAAAGAGATGCATGCATGCACATCACAAAAATATGAGATAATATAATGTATACCCTGCAAGATCTAAAATATTATTATTTGAAACCTGCAAGAACTAACCCAGTAGAGGGCTGAGAAAATGATTAGATTATAACCTGCAGAGATAAATGAGATATGTATATAACAACAAGCAAAGATATATAACCCCGCAGAGAGATATGCTTGAATAACCTATAAAGCGTTAGAGAAATAGATTTAGATATCGATAAAAGAATAAAATACAGAACATGCAAGATGAACTCCCTTACAGATGCCTGACAGAGGGTGTAAAACTAGAACTAGATAAATAATAAAAATTGGGTTCGGAGGTGAACTGGCCAAACCTCAAAAAAAATTCAAAAAGAAAACCTGCAACAAAAGTTAGATCATGAAAACCTACAAACATTCAAACAAGGATTGTTAGTTACTCTGATACCATGTTAGAAATATTAAGAAAAAAAATAAAGATTAGGAAACATGAAAGAATTCAAGAGAGATTCACAAGAAGAAGAATTTTACCATAACCAAGTGAAAGAATGACGATTCAAGAACTTACACCAAAAACACCAAGAAGCTCAAGATCAACACCAAGACAATGTTTTTGAAAGGGGAAAAATAAGAAAAAACCCTTGTGCATATAATATGAATGAGGAAAGAAGTAGAGAGAGAGAGAGAGAGAGAGAGAGAGAGAGAGAGAGAGAGAGAGAGAGATCATTACAATATTGCAAGAATGCAAATGAGAGAAGAGAGAAAAAGGCCAACTTGTGAGAACCAACTTAGAACCCTATGAGAACCCCTCTCAGAAGTGCGTGAAAAACATCTCTTAAGTAGAGACGAGTGAAGGAGTTTGCATGTAACTCCCATACTCTATGAGTTCCACATTCACATTAGGTTTTTTCCATGTGTACGAATTCTCTTAAGGAGGAATATCTAATTTCCTTATTAAAAGAAATACAAATATGTGACATGTCCTTGGTTTATCCTTTAATTACATAGTTTACCAAGGAAAGATTAATTTCTAACAAATTTGTTATTCTCCCTCTTTGACAACAATACCAAAAAGTCATACTCCTGAAAACTTGTTACAGTAGTGGATTATACCTGACATGTACTCATAAAACATTACATACAAAAATCTTTTCACAACTTCAGGAATCAAGTATGTTATACTAACATCAATTCAAAAATAGACATTCTAATAAAATATAGGGGTAAAAGTATGAAGTTGTGTCACACTTGAGGATTCGTAGCTCCATCCAAAACTATTTTGGTCAGAATAGTTTCGACCAGAATGTTTTCAGCCTTACATACGTGGCGCAAATGCGGCGCCATGTGGCATCGTGTGGCAAATGAGTTTTGGCCGAAACTGGTTCGGCCAGACCAGTTTCGACCAAAAATTCATGAGTAAATATAAGCCAACTATGTTTTATCGATGAAGATTTGCACACATTTATGTAGGGGGTTTCGGCCGGAACTGCCTATGTGGTAGCCAAATAGGCAAAAATTTCAAAATTGCAGAACTTCTCACTTATACAACTGATTTCTCCATCAAAAATCAACTTTCTTGAAAATCTAAAAATACCCTTTTGGAGAACTCAAAGACAAAATTATGGTCATATAATTTTTACAGTGTTTTGATTACATATAATATATTATAAGTTGAAAATACTGCAAGTAGCTATTTCAACATTTAAGAACACGCTCGTTCGAAAAAAGAAAAAAATAGCAAATCATGTTCTTCTCTTGAACTTGCTCTCTCAAGTAGTGATACTTGATAGAAATGTGCTTGGTATTTGAATGCATAACTGAGTTTTGTGATATGTTAATAGCACTTGTATTTTCACAAAAAATAGTAACCAGATCTATGATCTCTTCTTGCATACCTTCAAGTAATTGCTTAATCCATACTATGTTTTCACAATTCATAGCAACAACATCATATTCAGCCTCGGCATTAGACTGTGAAATACAACTTTGTTTCTTTCTCAACCATGTAACCAATATTTCACCTAGAAAGAATGCCCCTCCACTAGTACTTTTATGTCATCAACATTTCCAGCCCAATCTGCATCAGTGTATACTTGCAGTTCAAAAGTACCTCCTTTCTTGTATAGTAATCCAAACTCTTCTGTGCCTTTCAGGTATCTCAAAATCCTTTTACTGCAGACATATTTTTTTCCTTCGGATTAGAAGAAAATCTTGCAACAATTCCAACAACATGTGATATATCAGGTATGTTGTGAACAACACACTTCAATTTACCAATCATGGATCAGTAAAGAGTATTATCCACCTCTTGTGTTTCATCCTCTTTAGAAAATTTACATCCAGTAACTAAGGTGTTCCAATAGGTTTGGAATCTTCCATACCAAAAGTTTTAAGAATCTCTTTGATATACTTGGCTTGTGTAATATAGACTCCTCCATTAACTTGTTGTATCTGTAGACCTAGAAAGAACTTAATCTCTCCAATCATTGACATCTCAAACTCTTTTCTCATTTCATCAGCAAATCCTTTGCATAAAGTGTCATTGCCTCCAAATATAATATCATCAACAAAAATTTCAGCAATCAAAACTATATTATCAATGTCACATTTCAAGTAAACATTATTGTTATCACTTGTTCTTTGAAATCCTATTTTGATTAGATAAGAGTGCAGTCTTGCATACCATGCTCGGGGTGCTTGTTTCAATCCATATAAAGCTTTATGTAACTTACATACCTTTTTATTGTTTGTGTTCTCAATGAATCCCTCAGGTTTCTCAATTTATACTTCTTCCTCAAGTGTCCCATTAAGAAATGCAGACTTAACATTAATCTGATAAACTTTGAATCCTTTGTAAGCAACATATGATATAATTATTCTAACTCCTTCCAGTTTAGCAACAGGTGAAAAATTCTCTCCATAGTCAATTCCTTCTTCTTGTGCATAACCTTTGCAAACCAATCTAGCTTTATTTTTGATAACATCTCCATGCTCATTCTGTTTGTTTCTGAAAATCCATTTAGTACCAATCAAATTTTTGTCTTTAGGCCTAGGCACTAAAGTCCATGTTTTTTTCTTCTCAATTTCATCATACTCTTCATTCATTGCTTTCATCGAATCCTCATTATCCAATGCTTCCATAACTTTCTTTGGCTCAAATGAAGATATAAAACAAGTATTGTCTCTGGCCTTCTTCCTTGTCATCACTCTAGCTTCCTTGTTTCCAATAATCTTTCTCAAGGAATGGTGCCTTCTCATGTACTTTTCCAAAACAAGCTAGGTAGGTCTCGGTTCATCAATATCAACATTTGATTGTGGAACTTATTGTACATCTTCCTCCTCGGTAGGTTCTCTTAGTAAAATTTCAGTTGCATCATGTTGTACATATACAAACTTTTCATAATCATCAGGTTCCTTCTTACTATCTTCTTCATTCCTTTCTTCAAATTCATCAATTCTCACATTTGCACTTTCCACCATTTTGTTAGTAACCTTGTTCAACCATTTGTAAGCTTTACTCTTTGTATAATATCCCTTCATCTCCTTTTGAATCAAACCTGCCTTCTCTAGAATCTTCCAGAATATAACATTTGCTCCCAAAGATTTTAAAGTAACTAACATTAGGTTTGTGATCATACCATATTTCATAAGCTGTCTTGTTGGTACCTTTGTTCATTTGTACTCGGTTCAATGTGTAAACAATAGTACTCACAACTTCTCTCTAGATGTTCTATGAAACTCCTTTTTCAATCATCAATGTTCTAGCACAATCAACTATGGATTTGTTTCTTCTCTCAGCAATCCCATTCTGACGTGGTGTCCTCGATGCTGACAACCGTCTCTTTATTCCATTTTCATTACAAAATAATGTAAACTCATCAGAAGCAAACTCACATCCTCTATCAAATCTCAGACATTTCAACTGTCTTCTAGTTTCTTTTTCAACTTGGGCCTTATACCACTTAAACATTTGAAATGCATAAGATTTTTCTATTAAGAAAATTATAGACATCATTCTTGAATAATCATCCACGAATAAAATAAAATATTTTTCTCCATAATAACTTTGAGTTCTCATTGGTCCACATAAATCAGTATGAACTAAATCCAAAATACCTTGTGTAACATAAGTGTTGCTTGCAAAACTAGATTTAGTCATCTTACCCATCTAACATTCTCTGGACATAGCATTCTCTTGTTTTCCAAGTCTCGGTATTCCTCTTACTCTCTTCTTCTTACTCACTTTGATTAAGTTGTCAAAATTAACATGAAAAAGCCTTTTGTGGCATAACCAAACATCTTCAACTTTCAAAAATAGGAAACTCTTCATAGAAGTATCAAGATAAAATAGATTACCTTTAGATTGTTCTCCAGTAGCAATTAGATTGCTCTTCTCATCAAATAATTTCACTCTTCCATATTGAAATTCCATTCGGTGACCTGTATTGTTAAGTTGTGCAACACTCAATAGATTATACTTTAATCCTTCAACCAGACATCATCACATATTGTGTTATTCAATAGAACTATAGATCATTTTCCTTTCACAAGATATGGAGCACCATTACCAAATTTAACATAACCTCCACCATGCTTTTCCAAGGAAATAAACTTAAGTGTGTCAATATTCATGTGATGTGAACAACCACTATCTATAATCCATGTTTCATTGTTACTTACTTGTGATATTAGGGCCCTAGGTGCTTCTTCATCAAAATCATCTTTTATAGCAACATAAACAACTTATTTTTCCTCATTGCTCTCAATATAATCATCATCACTTTCTCCTTCATTAGCAATATAACAAGATTTCTTACCTTTGTTTTTGTAGTCTTTGTATCTCCTCAATCTATTTTCTCTCTTGTCCTTATCTTTCTTTTCCTCCTTATCATTCTCTAGACAGTCAGATGCAAAGTGACCAATTTTATCACAATTAAAACATTTCAAGGGTAACTTACCTCAGTATTTGCCTTTGCCTCTTTGTATCCTTCTAGCCAATAAAGCTTTAAATTCTCTTTCATTCTCATCACATTCAGTAAATAGCTCTTCAAGTCCTTCAGTGCAACTATAGAATTTCTCACTAGCACTACTCAAATAACCATCTCTAGCAGCAGCTTCCCTAGCCTTTCCAATCTTTAAAGTAGACTTAAATGTAGATTCAACCTTAGAAATAACACCCACACTATTTTCAAAATTATTAAGTTCAAATGTAGTTAACTCACCAATAGTGGCATACAGTGAAACATTCATCCGGGGTATAGATATCAGCTCTTGTATAGTAGATACACGAATAACATAACTCGATAGCAGGGTTCTCAACATTTTTCTTGTAACATCATCCTCTGTTATGATACCACTAACTCCTCTGATAGAATTAACAGTCTCCTTAATTCTTGTACTATATTGTAGTATGTTCTCTCCTTCCTTCATCCTCATAGAGTCAAATTTTCCTCTCAAACTTTCTTCTTTAGCCTTATGAACATGTTGATCTCTACCATAGGTCAAAAAAATCTTATACCACATCTGTTTCATAGTAGTACAACCATCAAGCTCATCATATTCCTGGTCGGTAAGTGTAGAAGCAATCTCAATCATAACTTGTGTGTGCTCATGTTTCTATCTTTTCTCACTGATAGTCAAAGGTGCAGTGTCGGTGCTATATATTCATTCTCAAGATATTAAAGTCCATATTCTCCTACTCTAGGCACATGCAACCCCATTCTACTTTTCCATGTAGAGAAATGATCCCTATTCAACTTTGGTGCTTCCCTCTTATACATCTTTAGATCTTAACTCAAATCCTTTAAACTTATCACTTCAGAGTAACAAAGCTCTGATACCAATTATTGGTCCCACTGAGGGGGGGAGGTTGAATTAGAAAAATAAAACTTAACTCATTGATTCACTCAGTAAGTACCGAATGCAGTAAATAACCAATTCACCAAATAATATAAGCAGCAATCAATCATTCAAACTTAGCAACATCATATTAACTCATTCACAGATGATATAACTCATTAACACTAGATGTAACGAGGAAACCCAATTTGGGAAAAACCTTTGTGGGAATTGTAACCCACAATAAAAATTGTACCCTTCCAAAGTATGCTCGGTTAAGAACTTATCATGTTAAAGATTACAAACACATTTGCTAAATGTGACCATGTTAGGAGAATTACCTCAAATCTATTAAGACCTTCACCCTGTTAGGAGTGGCCTTGTTAGAGGTCTTCAAACACTCTTTTGGAATGTCACCTAAGTCTAGGTTTTACAAATAGGATGGTTAAATCTTGTTGGTAAAGAGATTTCTCTGTTACAAATATTAATAAGCAACAGTAAACTTGATTTGTAAAAATTAGTAACTCACTATGCTTGGATCATATCATTTATGCTCAATTGAATACTGGCATCACATACTCCATTGATCTCTTTCTCAGTCTGTAGATTCTTTGATCTGTCTTTCTCTGTTCTTCTCGGTAAATGTTGTTCTTCTTCTTTCCTTCTTTTGTCAATTCGCCAGTAGCCTTCACTCTGTGTAAATCTCATTCCTTATATAGACATACTTTTGCCTCTTAATATCCTTAATTTGATTTTCCTTCCTTTGTGCTCAGTTGTTAGATCATCTTCTTCAAATTTCTCAACTTGGTAAACCATGTCACTTTTACCTTGAAACTTGTAACTCTTCTTGGAACTTTCACTTTTATGTTTAACCGCTAGATCTTTGCCTTAGCATTCATATTGAATTTTCCTGTTTGTAGATCTTGCAAAAAATTTCATTTAATTCATTTCCTTGTCCACCTCATCATCGCTTCGCATTAAATCATTATTTAATATCTTTATACTGTACTCGGTAAAACTTGCTTTGCAACTCGGTAACTGACTTCATCACTGCTCGGTGTCTAACTCGCTCTCAGTGCTCGATTCTTGGTAACTGTAATAGACTCACATAACATTCTACCAAATGACTCAGTCTAGCTCGGTAAATTATCTCTTTCAGTCATAACTTAATTCATTGCAGTTCCCAACTTGATCAATCAAATGTACCGATTTGATAACATCAAATATATATTAGAAAACAACTAAAACATCATTACTTCATCATTATCTGATTTGTATTTGTCACCCATTTAACTTATCCTCTTAAGATATGGTAACACAATAAAAATAAATTAATCAATTGCTTGACATCAATGACAAAACAACAACTGATTTTACCATTTCTACAATCATGATACTCGATATCACTCGATCTTCATCATCTGTTAGTAATAACTGAGAGGGGGGGCGGGTGAATCAGTGGTCTCAAGTTTGAATCCTTAAATCAACCCTTTAACTCTTACAACCACTAATTATTTCTCAAGTTATCTTTTGTCCTACAAGATGAATGCCTTGAACAACTTATATAAATTTACTATTTGTCGGATTGCTCTATTAAACCTTCTTCTTAATGTTTACCGATAAGCAGTCATCTATTTACTAAAATATAGTAAATATGTAGAGTATACTGATATATCCAGAATGAATTATGTAAGATACAAAAAAGTAAAGAAATGCATCATACACACATATAACACATGGATTTTAACGTGGAAACCCTGTTAAGGGAAAAAACCACTGGGACCGGTACCCCAAATTTTCACTCTTCTTAAGTGAGCCTTGTTAGGAGCCAACCTTGTTGAAGGTTACAAACACACTGTTAGGTGTGACCTTGTTAGAGGATTTTACACATATAGGTTGTCACGTAGTATCAGGCATCTAATGTTGTCATCCTTGAAACAACCTCTCTCTTAGACTGTTAATAGGCATCGGGCATATCCAATGCTACTTTCATGAATCAACCTTTTTGGCACTCCTTGGGATGTACCTCAATATATAGAAGACTGTTAAGTCCTTCTCTATTAAGAGACTTGATGCTTCAATGGTTAAACTGAAACAATATGACCTATTTCTAATGCAACTTGAATTGCCGATTTTCAGATCTATTTAAGTACATTACCTCTCTGATCAATGTATCACTTCAATTATTTTGTGCTCCACACTTTCTTCTCTGTGATGTTGTGCTCATTGTTTGTCAGTGTCTGTAGAATTCCTTAGCTCTCCTTTAGCTTGATTGATCAGTACTGCATGAAGTTGTTCTTCATTAGTTTCTCTTCAGCATCCTCTTTTCATTCACTTCCCTTAATCCCTTTTTCATGAATGTGATATTGAAAATGAATTAATCCCGTCTCTTATATAGACATGATATTCATTATTTCTTGATTCTTGATTCTTGGCGTGAAAAATAATCCAGCCAATTAGATTTAAAGCATACCTCCTGATTTGTCTCATGGTTATCTTCATGCCAACTGTACAAATCATCTTTAAATCAATCACTTAACTCTGGTCAAATAAAACAAAGAAAACAACCAGTTAAGTCTATCTTTAGCTCTTGCCAGCTAGATATTTTGTCATTTTTTGAACTCTCTATTCCATCGGTCAACTCTGTAGTTAGTCATCGGTGACAACTGACAGTTCCATCGGTGTGACTCTAGTTATCTTTGGGATCTCCATCTGTCAGGCATCATTGGATTTTTACTCGTCGGGAAACTCTACTTTTAGCTTGTCGGGCATCCTGTGGTTTTGCTTCATCGGGCAACATTATCTTCTTCTCGTCGGGTATCACTATAACTTTTCTTCTTTGCCTTTTTCGATGGTATGCACTCTGTTAGTGTTGTCTGTCACTTAATGAATACTTGACTTTTATGCATTGTTGAAAGCATAGCCTTTTTTCCATTGATTCTCTGAAGTCTTTGGCATTATATACATGATCGTACAGATGATATCAAGTTGACATCAATGACAATACAAACCATTAACTGATTTAATGCCTCACATTATCTTCAACTTAACATTATCAAACATTCAATCAGTTATATGTCATCAATCTTTCCCTTTGGCATTGATGCCAACATACTATATTATCACACTATACTATTTCTAATACAATATGAAATACAATCGTTGAGATTCATCAAACTACCAATCTTTCCCTTTTGTCAACCGATAAATGTCTGAACTTCGGTAAGCTTTGTTTTAGCTTAGATTTGATTCCTGCAGTTCTCTTTCTTTTGATGTGTTGTGACCTCTCCTTGTGTCAATTTATTTCTCTTTTTATGTCTTTTTCTTTTGTCAGCAACTCTCCCTTTGTATAATCTTTCATACAATTTTCTCTTCCTCAGGATATAATATCTCCATGTTGGAGTAATCTGATAATGGATAATCTATCTCTCTTTTTCTTGAAGGATGTGATAATATGGAATATGGATAATCTCTCTCCCTTTGAAAACAATGCCAAACAAATATTTTACAAATATCTGACATTAATGTCAAGCAATCATTTTTCTCCTATCCATAATATATTTCTTGAATTTCCCTTATCCATCAGTAATACAACAATATGCTCTGGTGCTCGGTTCTGATATATACTTGTCTGTATATAGATGTATCTTTTGAAGTTCATCTCTTTGCTTGCATCAACATGATTGATATTCTAATAATATGTAGGCTAATGTAGCCTTCAATCATTTTACTGACTGGTAGACAAGGGTTTGACCCCTAGTCTCTTTCTTAAGTACTCAAATGTATCCTTGGGCAGTGGCTTGGTGAAGATATCAGCCAATTGTTTTTTTGATTGCACATACTCAAGTATCACCTCTTTTTCTTGAACTTGTTCTCTCAAATAATGATACTTGATGGAAATGTGCTTAGTCTTTGCATGAATGAATGGATTCTTGGAAATGCTTATTGCGCTGGTGTTATCACAATAGATAATCACTGGTTCTGAGATCTTCATATGCATACCTTCTAGCAACTGTTTGATCCATGCAATATTTGAGCAATTTGCAGCAACAACAACATATTATGCTTCAACAATAGATTGAGAGATGCATCCTTACTTATTGCTAATCCACGTGACAAGTCTGTCACCCACAAAGAATGCTCCTCTAGTTGTGCTCTTCTGGTCATCAAGATTTCCAGCCCAATCAGTGTCGGTAAACACCTTAAGTTCAAATTTGCCTTCTCTTCTATACCATAACCCAAATTCCTCAGTATTCTTCAAATATCTTATAATTCTTTTCACAATAGTCATATGTGATTCTCTGGGGTTAGCAGAAAATCTAGCAACAATTCCTACTGCATGTGCAATATTTGGTCTAGTGTGTACAACATACATGAGTTTTCCAATCATTGATCTGTACAAAGTCTGATTACCTTTGTTGTCTTGTCCTCCTTTGTCAACTTACATCCAGTAGCCATCGGTGTTCCAACTAGTTTGGATTCTTCCATATTGAATATTTTTAGGACCTCTTTGATGTACTTGGACTGTCTAATGAAAATACATTCTCCTTGTTGCATGATTTGGAGACCAAGAAAGAACTTGATTTATCCAAACATAGACATCTCAAACTCTTTGCTCATCTCATTTGCAAATGATTTTCATAGCATATCATTGCCTCCAAATATGATGTCATCAATAAATATTTCAGCAATCAAAGTGTTAGCATCAGTATCTTCCTTTAAATAAAGATTATTATTTTCACTAGCCCTTACAAATCCAATCCTTATTAGATAGGAATGAAGTCATTCATACCAGGCTCTTGGAGCTTGTTTCAATCCATACAAGGCTTTATGAAGTCTACATACCATGTTTTTCTTGTCTGGATCGACAAACCCTTTTGGTTGTTCAATGTATACCTCTTCTTCAAGTATTCCATTTAGGAATGTTGATTTTACATCCATTTGATATACTTTGAATCCTTTGAATGCAACATAAGCAAGTAATATTCTTACTCCTTCTAGCCTAGCACCAGGTGCAAAGGCCTCTCCATAGTCTATACCTTCCTCTTGTGCATACCCCTTGCATACTAGTCTTGCTTTGCTCCTTGTGACTTCTCCATTCTCATTCAACTTATTCCTAAATATCCCTTTTGTACCGATGACATTCTTACCATCTGTTCTTGGCACAAGTGACCATGTTTTGTTTTTCTCAATCTGCTCAATCTCATCATTCATAGCACTTATACAAATTCTTCATTATCAAGTGCAACATTGACAGATTTGGGCTCAAACTCACAAATTAGACAGCTTGAGTTTAGAGACTTACTTCTTGTTCTTGTACCAGCTTTCTTATCTCCTATGATCTAGATCTATGGATGGTTCCTTCTTACATATCTTGCAAGTACAAGTATAGTTCTTTGTCTATTAGTTTGATCATTGTTTTGTTCTTCATTTTTCTCTTCATCACCTTGCACATTATCTTGATCATTATCCTACCCGTCGGTATTTGCAGCTTGATGATCGGGAGCAATAATTTGTAGCTCAAGAGCTCTACATTGTTGGTAGGGTAGAGTGTTAGGTTCCTCATTGTAAGTGAACTTATTGTAGTCCTCTGGTTCTTTAGTTCTTTCTTGTTCATTCTTCTTTGCAAATTCATCTATCTTTACATTTGCACATTCAATAATTTTGTTAGAGGCTTTGTTTAGACATTTGTAAGCCTTGCTCTTGGTAGAATACCCTAGAAAAATTCCTTCATCACTCTTGGAGTCAAGTTTTCCATTTCTATCATCTTTTAAGATATAA
>MU226807.1:388357-400446 GCA_018584345.1 Thuja plicata
TACCCCAAATTTTCACTCTTCTGAAGTGAGCCCTGTTAGGAGCCAACCCTGTTAAAGGTTACAAACACACTGTTAGGTGTGACCTTGTTAGAGGATTTTACACATATAGGTTGTCACTTAGTATTAGACATCTAATGCTACCATCCTTGAATTAGCCTCTCTCTTAGACTGTCAATAGGCATCAGGCATATCCAATGCTACTTTCACGAATCAACCTTTTTGGCACTCCTTGGGGTGTACCTTAATATATTGAAGACTGTTAAGTCCTGCTTTGTTAAGAGATTTGATGCTTCAATGGTTAAACTGAAACAATATGACCTATTTCTAATGCAACTTGAATTGCCAATTTTTAGATCTATTTAAGTACATTACCTCTCTAATCAATGTATCAATTCAATTCTTTTGTGCTCCACACTTTCTGCTCTATGATGTTTTTCTCACTGTTCGTTGGTGTTTGTAGAATTCCTTAGCTCTCCTTCAACTTGATTGATCAGTAATGCATGAAGTTGTTATTCATCAGTTTCTCTTCCTCTTTTCATTCACTCCCCTTAATCCCATTTTCATGAATGTGATATTGAAAATGAATTAAGCCTATCTCTTATATAGACATGATATTCATTATTTCTTGATTCTTGATTCTTGGCATGAAAAACAATTCAGTCAATTAGATTTAAAGCACAACTCCTGATTTGTCTTGTAGTTATCTTCATGCCAACTGTATAAATCATCTTTAAATCAATCACTTAACTCTGGTCGAATAAAACAAAGAAAACAACTAGTTAAGTATATCTTTAGCTCTTGCCATCTAGATATTTTCTCATTTTCTGAACTCTTTATTCCGTCGATCAACTCTGTAGTTATTCATCAGTGACAACTGACAGTTCCATTGGTGTGACTCTAGTTAGCTTCAGGATCTCCATCCATCAGGCATCATTGGATTTTTACTCATTGGGCAACTCTATTTTCAGCTCGTCAGGCATCCTGTGGTTTTGCTTCGTCAGGAAACACTGTCTTCTGCTTGTCGGGTATCACTGTGACTTTTCTTCTTTGCCTTTTCTGATGGTGTGCACTCTGTCAGTGTTGTTTGTCACTTAGTGAATACTTGACTTTTATGCATCCCTGAAAGCATAACCTTTGTTCCATTGATTCTCTGAAGTCTTTGGTATTATGTACATGACTATACAGATGATATCAAGTTGACATCAATGACAATACAAACCATTAACTGATTTAATGCCTTGCATTATCTTCAACTTAACATTATCAAACATTCAATCAGTTATATGTCATCATCATCTCCATCAGATAAACATCACTTAATCAATAGAGATTCTGGGGACTCTTTCGATAAATCCAAAAATTTGTCTAGGGTTTCTGCCAACAAAAATTATGGTGAGAATAATGTTGGGGTGGTTTCAAAGTCAGATTGGGAAGGTTCTTTGGTTAATGGGACCCATGATAATACTTGGGATCTCATTCTTCCATAAATTTTCCACACTGAGGAAGGGACATAAATCACTCTTTCAGATGTTGTTATGGATAGGATTTTATCCTCCATGCACTTTTCCATGGTTGGGAAATTCTTTTCCTTTTGATAAATGATTGACATGGTTTGCAGATGGGAAGTTTCATGGTGGAAGATAAAAGGAAGTGTTTCCATTTGTTCAATGTCAGGGGGGGTTGTTTCTGTTCAAGTTTATGACTAAGGAGGATATTGTTTTTGTTCTTTCTAGTTCCTAGAGCTATGGGAAGCATTTTTTATCCTTGTAAAAGTGGAAACCAAGGTTCAATATGTCAGTTGACCTTAATAGGATGGCTCTTGTATGGGTTTGTATGCTTGGCCTTCTATTGGAATTGTAGGACAAGGAAATTTTTTATTGGTTTGAAAATTTCTTCAGTCACTATGTCACTGCGGATGTTTTCACACTGACAAAATCTAGGTTAGTGTTTGCCCAATCCTGTGTTAATGTGAATATTAATAAAACTCTCCCTAACTTTATCACTTTAAATTCTAAATGGAATAAGTGGAATCAAACTTTAGTTTATGAAAATGACACTCTTTACTACAAAATATGTGCAAATTCAAGACATGTTATTACAAACTATAAAGCTCCATTACCAAAAGAACCCAAGTTGAAGGAGAAGTG
Organism: Thuja plicata; assembly: GCA_018584345.1. NCBI lineage: Eukaryota > Viridiplantae > Streptophyta > Pinopsida > Cupressales > Cupressaceae > Thuja > Thuja plicata. Next base: position 390,505 of record MU226807.1, read on the forward strand.
CTCTTCCCCCTCAAGTTCTGGGGTGAAATTGTAGGAGAATCAAATCTCCAATGAGCTTGATGATTACCCTTTCATTGAGGGTATTCTTGAGCTTATGAAATCCCCAAGCCCCTTAATGTAAGAAAATATAGCTAGGAATAAAAGTGATACCACCCATAGTACCCTAGAGGATGGGGAAATCCCTCTTTCTACGAATAAATGTCATCCTTTCTTTTACGGTCAAGTCAGTTTTGGGGAGGTGGCTTTGAAGGAATCTTTGATTACCAGGAATTAGATGTCTCTATCTAATTTTGATGGTCAAGAGAGTGATCCCTAATATGATAAAAAAAAATTTCAAGCTATCTTGAGCATAGTTACTTAAAAATTCCCTCTATTGAGAATTCTATGTGCTAGATTACTAAAACTATGATTCTCACCCTGGAGACTAAACACTTCTCTCTATTTGTCATCCCTAACTGTTCTGGGAAAGATGAATAACAAACTCAAAAAAATAAAACAATAGAAAATAAAATTTATGTGGATACAAATAATAAAGTTGGAAGACCTTCAGAAAGAGTGTCAAGACATAAAGCTATAGCCAAGGAAATTGCCAATTTGAAGCAATTGACTTTGTATGCTAATACCTAAAATAATAAATGAAGTTACTTTCATGGAACTTGAGGGGATTGAATAGTCCTCAAAATAGTTATGCTCTTAAGCAGTATATTATGGATCTAAAGATTTATATCCTTTTACTTAAGGAGGTGAAGATGTCTAACAAAACTTTTTCCTCAGTTGTTGAAAGAATATAGTAGAGTTCCTCTTACTACACTAGTGAGGCAAATGTGGCTTCAGAGGTGGTGGCAACTATGTGGAACCCAAATAAGGTGGTGGGGAAGGCTTATGAATTTTTCCATAGTTATCTCGCAGTGACCTACAAACTTGGTAATTGCACTTGGAATTTGTTTAATATATATGTTCCTCATTACCCAAATTGGAAAAAAATGGTGTGGGATGAAGTTTCTTCTCTTATTCTTGAGGACAATAATGATTTTTAGATGGTTTCAGGGGATTTTAACTCTCCTTTGTTCTCCTTAGAGAAAATGGAATGTTTGGTAGACCATATTGACACCATGAATGACTTATCTAACTTCATTAATAGAACATGCCTCCTTGATATATACCTCTTGGGAAACCCTTCACTTGGTCCAATAATGGAAAGGGTACTCATTTGATTCAATTTTATCTTGATAGATTCATTGTCTCAACCTGATGGGACTTGGTATGTAATGCTTCTCTCATTACTCTCTGCATAACTATTTCAGACCACAATCCTATTCTCCTTCAGTGGGCGGATAAACCTTTTTTTGGTCCGCTCCCCTTGAGGTTTGAGATTATGTGGGCATCACATCTTGATTTTAAAGGTTATATTAAAAATTAGTGGAACTCCTCAATTTAAGGATTTTTAATGCATATGATATATTATAAGTTGGATTTAATCAAAAAATAAGTCAAAGGTTGGAATAAATCAACTTTTGGTGACATTTTTAATAAAAAATGAGAGATGGGCTCTAAATTGGACAACATATAGAATATGATTTTTGTTGGGAACTTGTCTCAGTATCTTCATGAAGAGGAGGAAATGGAAAGATAACCATGGGAAAGAAGATATTTATTGGAAATAGAGATCAAGGATCCATTGGCTCAAGGAAAGGGATAGGAACTCAACTTTGTTCCATGGAACTATAAGAAAACACAAAAAAGGAACACTATTAAATTTTTTTTGAATGATATTAATCATGAAGTCACTGATGATGCTAAAAGTGGTGATGTGGCCTCTAATTCTTAATCCAAACTTACTCGAACACTATTGGTGCTCACTCTAGGGATTTAGAGCACTAAATTTTAAGTCATCCCCCAAATGCTATTAGAGAGGAGGATAATGATCAGCTTATTGCTCCTATTTATGAAGAAGTTAATGCTATTGTGTTTTCTAAGGGAGCATACAAAGTCATTGGCCCTCACATGTTTCCTCCTCTTTTTTAGGATTTCTAGGATATAGTCATCTATGATGCTACTATGGCTACTAGGGATTTCTTAAGGAAAAACATATTGCTGAAACAATTGAGAAACACATTCATTTCCCTTGTCCCTAAAATACAATAACCTAAAAGAATGAATAATATCAAACCTTTCAGTTTGTGCAACACTACCTATAAGATATTTTCTTAAGTGTTGGTCAATCGACTGAATCCCTACCTTGATAAATTTTTCAGTAGTAGTAAAAAAGGCTTTGTTCCAGGTAGACAAATTTTGGATGCTGCCAATTCCTCCCATGAGATTATACACTCAATGGATAAAAGATGGATTCTAGGTTTGGATTTTAAGCTTGATATATTTAAGACATATGATAGGGTTAAATGGAGCTTTTTGCATAAAGTGTTGAGTAAACTGGGTTTTAGTGAAAGATTGATTGGGATTGTTTGGGACTGTGTTAAAATTGTCCACTATTTGACCCTAGTGAATGGTTTTCCTTAGGGTTCTTCAAATATAGTAAGAGGATTGGTGGGGTGACCCCCCCTCACTCTACCTCTTCATCATGACTGTTGAAGTTTTGAGCAAGAACTTTGGGCCTATCTGGAAAAACCCAAGGAGTTAAGGTTGCTTCCAAACTCCCCCCCCTTAGTTCTTCAACAATTTTTAGATAACACTTTTCTTTTTAGAAAATATTTATTTTGTGGAAGCAAGGGAGTGGAAATCTCTTCTTTTAGACTATGCCAAGGTTTTTAACCAATATATCAATTATGAAAAAAATAGTTTATATTTTTTTAATACCAAGATGGATTTGCAGATTAAGATTAAGGATATCCTTGGCTACTAATGTGCTACTATTTTGGGCACCTGTTTGGGTCTCCCCTTATGGTTAAAGAATTCAACCCTCCTTTTTAGAATACCATTCTAGAGAGAATTCAAACTAAATTAGTAGGTTGGAAGGGTAAGATCCTAAGTAGTGATGGAAAACTCCAATTACTTTCTGCATCCCTCCAAGGTATTCTAGTCTATTTTCTACCCCTCTTCAAAATCTCATGCACTAAAGAAAAGAAAATTGAACATATTCAAAGAACCTTCCTCTGGACAGGTGTTGAAGACAAAAGGAGGATGGATTTGGTCAACCAAGACACAATTTGCAGACCCAAAAACCAAGGGGGCTAGGGATTAGAAAACCAACAAACTTGAATAACGCCCTAATTTCCAAATTTGGTTAGAATATTTCTCTTGAAAGAGCTGACTGGTGCAACATTATGAAGGCTAAGTATCTCAATAAAGTAAGCTTTTACAAATTCCTTAACTCAAATGGATTTTTGGTAGGGTCAAAAATTTGGAACAACATATTAAAATGTAGAACTCTTATTAGAGAAGGCTTAAAATGGTGAATATGCAATGGGAGGTTAATCATATTTTGGGAAGACCGATGGATTGGAGATAAAACTCTTGTAGAAAATTCAAATTTCAGATTGCTTATGGTGTGGGCGAAGACATCCTTTGGAGTCTATATTGCTAACTATATCACTCATTTAAGGAAATGGAAATAGTTGGCACAAGGCTATACAAACAAGCTTGATCTCCTCTAAAGTTGCCGAGCTCCATAATCTGATGAGTGAAACTTTGTTCCCTCTCATCTCTAAGGAAGAAAATTTGTTTGGATAATGAATCAGAAAAGGGATTTTTTGCTTAAATATGCTTCTAAAGTACAATGAGGATCCTGACAATTGGCAAAAAGTTTCAAACTCATAGCTTATCCAAAAGATTAATTTCTTTTGGTGGGCCTCCTTGCATGAATTTTTTTTAAACTTAGGATATCTTTATAAAAGAGGATTTCAGTTCCCTAATAGGTGTATTATTTGTAAGCAGGAGGAAGAAACTATCCCACATCTATTCATACATTGTCAATTTGTTGTGCAAGTTTGGTAGAGCATGTTATAGAACCTTGGTCTCCAATGGGTGTTGAATATGAATATTTAGCCATTTAAATTTGATTGGAGATGCTCATCAAACCACCCTCTCATAACGAAGCTTTGGATGAATATCCCCCATGTTTTCTGGTGTATTTGGAAAGAAAGGAACAACTTAATCTTTAGAGACTCTAAAAATATGGTCTATAATGTACTTGTGATTTTGGAAAAAATCCTACTGGAAAATATTTATGTTAGTAATTGGAAAACCCCTAGTTGTCCTCCAACTAAATGGGATTGTATAATAGCTAATAACTGGAAAATTTTGGGGGATTTTTCTAAGTTTGATAATACCAAGAGGCTGACTAGAAATAACACTAAATGGAGATCTCCTCTACCCCCTTGGTACAAATTGAATTTTGATGGTGTTGCAAGACAGGGTAAAGTTGCTGATAATTGAAGCGACTAAAGGTTTGATGAAAGTAAGTTGGATTGTGGAGGGAATATTAATAGATGTTAGAGCTCGCCAAGAATATTTGAATCTTTTACTATACAACATATTTTTAGAGAGGGAAATGTGATTATCGATGTTGTGGCTGCCATGGAATTGGTAATTGAAGGATTAAGATGTTGGAGGGAGGAACAATGTTTACCCTCTAACATGATGTCCCTATTAAGGAAGGAGTAAACCCTTAAAATGTATTATAATGGAAATTAATAAGTTGTTTTCTTATGGTCTTTTATGGAGTATTTTGGTAGTTCTCTACAAAAATAACAGAGATCTAAGTTCTTCAAAAAGTTACACATTCTCTCTTCAAAATTTGAATTTTATGATAGGGTCTAACATTCTGCACTTGCGTTGTCAACTTGTCCCCTCATCCTTGTATGGGGTGCTAACATGGCCTCCTATTAATCATGTCAATATTAATGGGACTCTCTTTTGTGAAAGAAGGCTTTATTTTAATTTTAGATTGAATGATTTTGTACAATTATGAAATCTGTTTGAAATTCATGCATTTTATTTCTATAATTCTAACAAACTATTCACACGCGCAAGAAGCCATGTTGGAGAATAATGCAAAGGGTGGAAAAAAATATTATGAGTGAACTGATTATCCTCATTTATCATGAGATCAAGAGACCTTTGTCATTACCAATTTCAATTTGGGGTTTCTGCACAACAAGAAACTTTTTGCACTTGAGTGTGATGCCATGGTAGGAGGCATGGTGCGTGTTGAGCCCAAAAAACCTGATGAATTCAATAATTATGCTATGATATGGCATATTTTTAAGGAAGGGGTGTATCCCAATTCATTGAGAATATGACAGGCCATGATGAAAATATTTTTATATAATTTGCGTCCTAATAGGCTAATAGGAGAGTGTTAATGGGTGGGATTTATTTTCAAATCAATGAGGAGGTGATAGCCAAAGCTACCAGTCTCTCTATGGAAGGGAGAAAATGGAAGAAGACTACAAGGGTCTCTAACATGGAAATTTTAAATCAATTTTTTTTGTGATGGTGAAAGCCACATAAAGTTATGTAGTGGTTATGACTATGAACAACTATTGGAGCCACGAGACCAAGTGTGTTTGATGGTTATGAAGTATTTTACTCTCGAGGGTAGATTTGGAGTATATTATTTTTATCATATGGCATTCCTGAATCATTTTAGAAACCATAATGTCATTTCTTTTCCATTCTTTCTTCTCCACTCTTTGGAGAAATCTATCAAGGAATTCGTTGAGACCACTGAGAATCAAGGCAAGAAATTGATACCCCTACACCAAGGTCTTATATTCAGACTTTACCACTTTCACCTTTCCCTTTTTCTTCCCAGACCTATTACTATCTAGGAGGCTTCTATATCTAGTATCCCTCATTTTCTAGCATCATGGATACTCCCAACCAAAGCAAGAAAAAATCCTCAAAAAACCTACTTTGCAATCCCGCCATGGTTCACTCGATACTCTCCAAATACTGCTACTAAGGATAAGCCAAAGGAGAATAAAATAAATGACCCTCCTCCTAAAATGAAGACCAAGGCCACCAAAAAGGTCAAATTTACCATCCAATAGATTGATTCTAATATTGAAGCAACAAAGGAAACTAGCACCCTCATCAGTCCATGAGACTTACCACTAAGCCTGTAAAAAAAGGAAATTTCTTAAAAGAAGATTATGATTTGTAAGAGAGAGGGGAAAGTGAAAATAATGAAAAAGAGAAATTTACAAAGAGGGAGGTTTTCTCTATGATGGATATTACCTCTTCCCATGATGGATAGTACCTCACCCAAAATTTGGTGCTTGAGGAAAATGTTAAGTCGTCTATTACTAATAAGGGTACTACTCCTCTAGGCACAAAGTGTAATAAATGTGAGGCTACTTTTGAGAGTTGATTAAAATAAAGAAAATAATTGCAGGAATGGATAAGAGGTTATGAGACGTCTCCTACTTTGGATTAAAAGCTATACATAGCTGGGCCACTACCTTATGCTTTCTGTGGAAGAACATGCTGAACAAGGATGGAAATTGGGAGGGCAACTACAAGGATGTTTACAAGTTCCTCACGGAGGAATGGGAAATGGGGATGCTAAAAAATCCACGCAAGAAAAAATAATCCTAGGGACTCGGTCCTCTTATATTTTTTTCTTTGATTTTGTTAGTGGCCCTTATGGCCTTGTTTTAAACTTTGTTTTTATTACTAGGGATATTAGCTATTACACTAGTAGTTTACTTGTTTTCTGGTATGGCCCTAGGTGGCCCCACTCAAATACTCTTATTACTATATTGATTAGTATTGTAGATGTTTTTAGTGTTAGTCATGGATACTATGACCACAGATACTGGTCACTTTTTGTTGTTTTGAAGTTTTTTTTATTGCTTTTGATATTTTGTTAGTGTGTTGTTAATGTGCTAAAAATGCTAATTTGTTGATGGACGCCCATAGGGTTGTTGTATTAAAGGGACACCAACCTAGGTTTGTTTCTTTAAATATTAAAAAAATCAAGTCATTTAAATACAATTATATAATAATTTAAACACAAAACATATACATATATATTTTACTTTTCACATTCATACATAATTTAACATGTTCAAGTGTTGGAAATACAATATGGGAAAGAAAGATACTGAGAGGGGGGGGGGGTGAATCAGATCTTCAACTTTTATCACTTAAAACAAACTGATCCATAATCATGCATAAATGTAATTGATCTATCATCTATTAGCATCGATGATAGTAAATAAATAACACAAGACACATAATTTGGTAACCCAGAACCCCAATAAGGTAAAACTGGGGTGGGGATGACACCAACAAAATCTTCACTACTACAAAAATAAAGTGTGCCTATTAGGGCTACAAAATTTGATCACAATATGTGATCTACTTGGTTAAAGGTCTGCCCGGTTAAGAGCTACAGATCATTACAATCTACCTTGTAAAAGGATTTAAACTTACAACAAAGTAAGCACTCGGCTAAGAGATTTACAAAGGTATGTTAGAACCACTCTGTTAAGATATTTCACCTGATACACTTGTTAGAATGTCTCAAGATTTGATCCTTTGATTTGCACTCTGATGCTGATAACAGATCTCCTCTTTTCAATACCTTCTCTGATCTAATAATCTGATATATCTTTTCTTTGCTACTCACTGCACTTTCACTCTACTAGATCTATGATTCCTCTATCAAAAAAACCCTTCGCACATCTCTCATGTACCCATACACCTTCTCTCATAGTACTCATAAATTAGGGTAAGAAGCAATCTTAATATACTTTACAGATCTGGAAATTATTTCCAGATCAATGATCAGGATCAAATGCTTATGCCGCATAGGACAATCCAATTTTCTAATTGGCTCCATGCCATGTAGTGGTACAAAATAATTAAATGTGTAATTATCCCATTGAAAATATTGAATTCTTAGATAAGTCGGCCTAAAATAGTTTACCTCAAAATTGGTGTCATTCCTGACATACATAACAAAACTGTCTTGCTCGACACAAAAAGACTCTGGCACTCGGCATGGACTAAACTTGGCAACCGTGTGACTCAGAAACTATTATCTACTCAGCAATGACTGTGCCAGATAGCTTGGCCTATACTGGATAGCACAGCCGTAGTGATGACCGGCTAAAACTGCCTAGAAAAATGACTAAGTGTGGGACACTAATGATCAACAAAACTTAGAGATCAACAATCTCCCCCTTTGATATTAGTGGAAAAAACACTTATCATTTATATTCAAAAAAATTTCCTAAGTACACAATGTACTCCCCCTTAGATTATACTTCATACTTCATACACTATCTACATAGTATACATGCCTTCAACAAAGATTTTTATGCCTGGATCTGCACATCTTTTTCTATTTCCTTTCCTTTGCCTGTTTCCTGTCCTATTTCCCCCTTGTTTTTGTCACTGATAGCTGTGGGGGTTAAGTTTTATTTGTCCAAAAATGGTTTATGAAGCTGTAAAATTAATGCAAAATATGTATCCCAACTATCCTTAACAAACTTCATAACCTCCAACTTAACTTCTAGCTCGATAGCTAGACTTACCAAACTATCTATAGTAGAGAGATGGGAATCTCTCTTGACCAATTATCGTACAATTGTTAGTTCCTTCTGAATAAAATCCAGATGAGGTATCAAATTAGCTTGAATTGTTATTAATTTGGCCCTAATTCGGCCATATTCAGCCATAAGCTTGGCTAATCTCCTATGTCCATGAGTCAATCTATCAAAATGTATGGAGCTAGAACTAGCATCCATGCCCAATGAACTTGTTGTTGACTTCATATCTAAATGGAAATTATCAATAAGCTATTGATTAACCTTTGTAAAGAATGCTACATCACATAATTTTTTGTACAATGAAAAAACATTATTTTCAACTTCCTCAAGAATCTCAACAAGAGAAGAATTTTTAACCTATTTGGTAGCAATCTCTCCAAATTGATGACATGTAACTAATTAAATGTTTGATAATGTTAAGTTGAAGATAATGAAAGGCATTAAATTAGTTAATGATTTATATTGTCATTGATGTCAACTTGATATCATCTATACGGTCATGTATATAATGTCAAAGACTTTAGATAATCAATGGAACAAAGGTTATGCTTTCAACAATGCATAAAAGTCAAGTATTCACTAAGTGATATACAAACACCGACGGAGTGCACACCATCGGTAAAGGAAAAGAAGAAAAGTCACAGTGATACCCGACAAGCATAAGACAGTGTTGCCCGATGAAGCAAACCATAGGATGCTCGATGAGCTAAAAATAGAGTTGCCCGACGAGTAAAAATACAATGATACCTGATGGATGGAGATCCCAAAGCTAACTGGAGTCACACTGACGGAAGTGACAGTTGTAACTGACGACTAACTAAAGAGTTGACCGATGAAATAAAGAGTTCAGAAAATGACAAAATATCTGGCTAGCAAGAGCTAAAGATAGACTTAACTGGTTGTTTTCTTTGTTTTATTTGACCAGAGTCAAGTAATTGATTTAAAGCTGATTTATACAGTTGGCATAAATATAACTATGAGACAAATCAGGAGTTATGCTTTAAATCAAATTGGCTGGATTGTTTTTCATGCCAAGAATCAAGAATTAAGAAACAATGAATATCATATCTATATAAGAGACAAGCTTAATTCATTTTCGTATCACATGAAAAGGGATTAAGGGGAGTGAATAGAAAGAGGATGCTAAAGAGAAAATGATGAAGAACAACTTCATGTAGTTTTGATCAATCATGCTGAAGTAGAGCTAAGGAATTTTGCAGACATCGACAAACAGTGAGCACAACATCACAGAGAAGAAAGTGTAAAGCACAAAAGAATTAAATTGATACATTGATAAGAAAGGTAATGTACTTAAATAGATCTGAAAATCTGCAATTCAAGTTGCATTAGAAACAGGTCATTTTGTTTCAGTTTAACCATTGAAGCATCAAGTCTCTTAACAGAGCAAGACTTAACAGTCTTC
>MU226807.1:471184-483945 GCA_018584345.1 Thuja plicata
AATATCAACAAGTATAATGACAAGTGACACTATTGTTACCACTACAAGAACAATTTCAGCATAAGGATGTTAAATAATGACATCAGTGAACCAAAATGCATAATGAGAAGCAACAAACAAGATGAAACTGTGCATTCAAATCACTAATACCAACAACTCTAGTAATGCTAATAAATAGTATTATTTAAAGTTATGCTATGAAATGCTATAAGGGAATAGTGATTATCGAAGCCTTGATGTCTCACACTGTAGCAGCACCCAAAGAACAATGTATTACTATTGAGAGAAACAATCAATAGTACATAGCCAAGGCATAGCAATGACTTTCATTGTAATGGCAAGTTTTTGTCATGAAATCATATACAATTACCTCCTTCCCTAGAGCTTTTCAAGCCAATAGACAAATGGAGAGCAGGCCATCCATTGGAGTCCCAATTGATGTGTATATAAATGGAAGAGCTGGTGTCACTCACGACTCCAAAACTTTTAGTAGTGATCTGCAAACTCCATCAAAAAAAGAGGAGAAAGTTAGTAAAACTTGTTGTGGTTGTGATTGCAAAAAGAAGGTCAAGGCCACATTGTGTCCTCCATGAGAGCTCTCTTGTGATGAAATAACCAAAGTAACAAATGATGACTTATTTACCCAAAATAGAATATGGAATTTATACAAGGGAATTCTAAATGAGGATGGGTGTTCTGGATATAATGTCATGGTGAAGAAGTTTGAGGCCTGCTCTTTTGAGACCTATTTCAAGACCATGTATGCCCCCCACAAGATGAAGCCTCCCACACCCCCAACAAAGTTAACAAATAAGAATAGTTTCTTTACGTGAAGGTTTTGGTAAAAATATTGGCAACTTTCTTGGATGTTGGGCAATAGTAGACTGATGACTTGTCCATGAATGAGATCCCCAATGTAGTGTATCTGGATTTCAATATGCTTGGTCCTTTGATGATGGATTGGGATACATGAGATTTGATTAGCACATTGATTGTCTCAAAATATGATTGATGGTTGTTTAGATTGAATACCAAACTCAATGAGAAAATGCTGAAACCAAATAGCCTCAGTTTTGGTACTCGGCTTCAATAGAAGATGGACCAATAACAAATTGCTTCTTGCTCTCTAATAAACAAGTCTTGAACCAAGTGAGAAGCTATAAGTTGAAGTCATGAAATTATAGCTTCTCACTTGGTTCAAGACTTGTTTGTTAGAGAGAAAGAAGAAATTTTTTATTGGTCCATCTTCTATTGAAGCCGAATACCAAAACTGAGGCTATTTGGTTTCAGGATTTGTTTTTTTTAAAATTCATTTTTTGTCAAAATTTTGACATTCATTGGTCAAAACAGATTGAGTTTGGTCGAAATGGTTCAACCATTCTATGTCAAAAGCTTGCATCATGGGTTTGGCATATTGGTTGAAATAGAAAGAGTTTGGTTGAAATGTTTTGACCATTTTATGTTGAAAGCTTGTGTCGTGGGTTTGGTATCCTGGTCGAAATAGAAAGAGTTTGGTCGAAATGTTTCGACCATTCTATGTTGAAAGCTTGCATCATGGGTTTGGCATCTTGGTCGAATGGGTCAAACATTTCAACCAACCTTGGTCAAAACATTTCAATCAAACTTGGTTGAAACTTTTCAAACATTTCGACTGAATCTGGTCGAAACTTTTCGGACATTTCGACGAACGTTTGGTTGAAGTTTCGACAAATAATGTGGGTGTTTGAATATGCTAATTTCAACCAAGTTTGTGTTGAAATTTTTGTGTTAGTAAGATTTTGTTGATCTTTCAATGAGAAAAATATTGACAAATCAATTTGTGGGTCTTTCGACCAATCTGCGTAGATAATGTGACCAATTTTCATCAAAAATAGGGGCCAATTTTACTAGTGAGAATAGACATATCTGAGGTCAAAACCTCTTTGAGGTGCCTGAGGATGAGATACTTGATACACTTTTGAGTAATTTCCAAGAATGCTCATCGGTGCTAATTCATCCAACTCAGCCGGTAAATCTAGGAACAAAAGAACATCTGCACATTATTCATGTGGCTAAATCATTGTCTGCAGAAGAACTCAAGGAATTCATAGATTTCTTCAAGGGGAAAAAGGTAAAATTTGCATGGACATACTTTGACATGCCTGGTGTAGATAATGATCTTATCATGTATCACCTATCAATAGTTCCTAGAGTAAAACCAGTAAAGAAAAAACTTAGAAATATGCATCCACATGTGGCTCTACTTGTCAAAGCAGAACTAGAGAAACTCCTAAAAGTTGGGTTCATTAGAGAAATTTATTATATAGAATGGATCTCCAACATAGTTCCAGTTTCGGAGCATGAAAAATCTATCAGAGTTTGCACAGACTTCAAGGATTTAAATAAGGCATGTCCAAAAGATGATTTTCCACTACCCAACATTGACATGATTGTGGATATGACAGCAGGATACGAAATGTACTCTCTAATGGACAACTTCTTTGGCTACAACCAAATCAAAATTGCATGAGAGGATCAAGAAAAGAATGCTTTTACTTGTGCATGGGGCACTTTCTGCTGGAATGTTATGCCTTTTGGTCTTAAGAATGCTGGAGCCACGTATTAGAGAGCAGTCACTACCATATTTCATGACATGATGCACAAAACATTGGAGGACTATGTTGATGAAACCCTCGCTAAAAGTATGGATAGGAAAGCACATCTTACTGATCTAGGCCCTATAGTGGATCGTATGGAAAAATTTAGACCGTGTCTTAATCCTAAGAAATGTGCATTTGGAGTAACTTTGGGAAAACTGTGTGGTTATATCATCTTCGTGAAAGGAATCGAGGTGGATCCTGCAAAGGTGCAAGCTATCATGGAAATGCCTCCACCCTGCAATATCAGACAAATTAGAGGTCTTCAAGGTCGGCTTCAATCTATCCAATGCTTCATCTCGAAGCTAGCTGACAAGTCACAACCATTTACTAAAACTCTACATAAAGGTGTGACCTATGAATGGAACAAAAAATGTGAACAAGGATTTCAACAAATCAAATAATATCTAGCCAATCCGCCTATATTAATGCCTCCTATTCATGGGAAGCCATTAATATTATACATCTCAGCTAAAAAAACATCTCTGGGTGCTCTATTGGCGCAAGAAGATTAAAACAATAAAGAAAGAGCCATCTATTACATTAGCAGAACATTGGTCTCCTATGAAATGAATTATTCTTTCATTGAGAAAGCTTTCTTAGCAGTGGTGTTTGCTTCCCAGAAATTATGACACTACATGCTTTCTCACACCACAAGGATCATTGCAAAAATTGATCCATTAAAATACTTACTCAGTAAAGCTACCCTCACAGGTAGACTAGCTAAATGGGTCATGCTCCTTAGTGAATTTGATATTGAATATGTCAAGAGAAAAGATATCAAAGGGAAAGCAATTGCAGATCAATTGGCTAAGGAACCTATTACAGATCATCAACCATTAACGATCAAATTCCCAGATGATTCCATCATGCTTCTCACACATCAGTCATGGACCATGTTCTTTGATGGATCATTCACCCAGCAGAGGTTAGGTGCCAGAATCTTGTTCATCACACCTCAGTGGTATTCATTACCAAAGGCTTACAAAATGATGTTTCCTTGCACCAATAACACTGCTGAGTATGAAGCCTTGATTAATGGATTAAAGATTGCTATTGAATGGTGTGTCGATGAGCTGAAGGTCTTTGGAGATTCACAGTTGTTTATCAATCAGGTGAATGACATCTATCAAACAAAAGACAAAACATTGGTGCCTTATAAGAAGATGGTTGATGATCTTAAGAAATACTTTGCACATGTTACTTTCTGACAAGTTCCAAGGGAAGATAATAAAGCAGTCGATGCCATGGCTACTCTAGCTTCCATGTTACAAATGCCAGAAAATGAATTCAGACATGAATTCCTAGTGGAGACGTTATGCCACCCTGCCTATAATTCCCCTAAATCCCAGATGATATGTTTAGTCATTGGACATGACTCATCCCGCTACCATCATGTTTACTCCTACCTTCATGACCAGATTATTCCTGACACTTACACTCAAAATGAGAAATGCCACTTAATCGGCAGTGCTTCATGGTTTGTCATCGTAGCTAATGACTTATATAGACGAGGTCTAGATGGTATCCTCCTTAGGTGTTTAGATCCTGATGATTCTAAGTGTGCGTTAGTAGAGGTACATGACGGCATATGCAGATCTCACTCAAATGGTCTAACACTAGCTCATAAACTTATTAGAGATGGTTACTATTGGTCGGATATGGAGAAAGAAGCTATACAATTTGCTAAATATTGCAAACAATGCCAGCTTCATGGAAACCTGATCCATGCTCCTGCCAAGGAGTTCATTCCTTTTGTCAGCTTTTGGCCATTTCAGAAATGGGCCTTTGCCTTAGTGGGTCAGATACATCCATCTTCTTCAAGGGGACATAAATACATCATCACTGCTACAGACTAATTCACCAAGTGGGTTGAGGCAGTGCCTCTCATTATAGCTGATGGCAAGTCTGTGGCTATGTTTATACTGAATTACATCATCTGTAGATATGGTGTACCCTCATCAATAATCACTGACAATGGGGGGAAATTCAAGAACAAGGATCTAACAGATTTATGCAATAAGTTCAGAATCATTCAGCACTGGTCCTCTATCTATTATCCCTAGGATAATGGACAGGTGGAAGCTTCAAATAAGACCATTCTCAAGATCTTACACCGCATGGTACACAAATATGGATGAGACTGGCATCTCCAGATTAATCCAGCTTTATGGGCTTACCACACCAGTATACGGACACCAACAGGGGCCACGCCCTTTTCTCTAGTTTATGGTGCAGATGCAGTGCTTCCTATCAAGGTTGAGATTCCTACCTTGCGAGTCTCTCTGGAGGGTCTCATTGCTGATGATGATATCAGAATATCTCAGCTTCAAGAGATTGAACTACTAGATGAACGTCAAAAAGTGGCATTCAATCATCTTCGAGCATATCAGAAGATAATATCTAAAATCTACAACAAGAAGGTCAGACCATGGGAATTCTACATGGGTGATCTCGTCCTGAGAGAGAATCCCAAGAATCAACAGTAGCGGGTCCAGAAAGAAACATTTGAACCAAACTGGCTTGGCCCGTATGTTATCACTATAGTATTTGGGTCTAGCACTTACCATCTCTCTACCACAGAGGGTGAACAACTCAAAGAGCCTATCGATGCTCTTCATCTGAAGAAGTTCTATAGCTGAGATGTCTTCTGAATGCTCATGTACATACTTTATTATGAGAAAATCCTAAAAATTGCAAAATATCCTAAAAGATGATCATCTTAGTGAAAACCTGGCAAACATGTGCTTTGATGTATCTATTATCCTGGTGAAAACCTAGTAAACAGGCGCCTTGATAATACCAAAAAAAATTGTAAAATGAAAAATACAAAAAAATCAAAAAAAGAAAAGTACAAAAAAATTAAAAAAATGAATATAAAAAAAAAAAGAGAAAAAGAGAAAAATGTGCCATTGATGAAAACCTGGTAAATAGGCGTCATGGTAGAAAAAATAGAATTTCTACCAAGATGGTGAAAACCTGGTAAATATGTGCCTCTTGTTCCACAAGGCTCTATCTATCATGACATCTCTTGGCATTCTTGCAGTTTGCTTTCCTGCTTTAGTGTGCTTTCCGACATTAGTTTGCTCGCTCATGCATTCGCTCTTAGTCATCTTCAAGATTTTGTTCAACTTCACATGGATTGAAACTGGTCACACTCAGGGACATCTTACTGGTCTAATGGGCATTGTCCTATATTTTTGGGTCTCTCTCCTCTTCACATCAATCAACAGTGGTTCTAACTGAGTCTGCCTACTGATGCCTAGATCTCACATCGATCTTTATACTTGAGAATCTTTCTTGTGTCAGTCACCAATGGTTCTCATTGTGTTTGCCTACTGTCACTGTACTACTGAGACTTCTCACATCAACTCACTATCAACATATTTTTTAGTACTTGGGGGCATGGCTCCCCACTTTGATCGCATCTTCGATTTACACTCGAGTTAGTAATCCTGTCAATTCTAAAGGACAACTATCTACTGCCACAAACTGGTGTTTCTTAAACAACCAAATCAAATAGTGTTTTTCAACACTCTCTTTGGACACATCTATGTTTTTAACACACATTGGACATCGCTAACGTAAACATCTCTCGATAGCAATCAAACACAATGCACTCACAAGCACAACGGTGTTTTTCAACACCCAAAACATAGGCACATTCGTAAACTTTGAAACGTGTTGAGCTATGATTGAATCTTTTTCTGAATGTTGTCTATTCTCATGAATTTCATTGATATTTTCTTTGTCTACTACCTATGGGTATGGTTTTGATCATCTGACAGCGTCAAATAAACATGGTGTATGTGATAAGAGCTTCTGCATTAAGGTGGAAAAGCCTCACATTTCTTGATCTTGTTTATTTGTACCCCAAGGGGAGGTTGGAACTAATTCCTTGATTGTTATTTCTCTATTTGTTTACTTGTGTACTCTTACTATATCAAACTAGAAACAATGTTCAGGTCATCTCGACATTGGTGCCCTGGTGCTTATGTTCGTTTCCTACATTTTATCCGATGAAAGTCATATACACATCCTCATCATCGCACTAGCACCAGTAAGGATTGTATTGACTCCGATGTTCCAAAATACTCGATGATGATAGTTAAGTGATGAGTCCAACAACCAAGTCCTAGGGTTGCATTTAGCTTAGGCTTGCATTCACATTTTAAGCTTGCATCATGATAGTTTTGATGCTCTCTTCATTGTCTTCTCATTCTTCGAAGGTCCTCATCTTTTGTTCTGGATTCCTCTCGACTGCACAAGTGTCCGGTACTCGCTCTCGATCTTCATTCATATTATTTTGGTTAGTACATGTCATATATTGCAACATCCTGCATGAGATGATTAGTACCATTACATTTCCATACATTCATTTGCATTTACATATCCATAAACATGTGCATTCACTATAAGCATAAATCAAATCATACATAGCATTTATCCATCTAACATCTATCATCAATAAAACATGTGCATAAACATTTTCATATTCATGCATGGCATACATTTCTATATCTAATCATATAGGAAACATCTCACAAGACATAAAAATTTGAAGCAATATATAAACAAGTACAATGATGCCAAAATCGAGCTCATATATATATATATTGATCGGTCAAATGTACAAGGGTGCTACTTGAGCACAGTATATCAAAATGGTGGTACAACAATGTATATCAATATATCTCATCTAGCCACTCCCACCTAGAGGAGGTGGCATGCCTTGCTGCTGAGGAGGTGCCTGCGGAGCAGCCTGTGCCCTAGCATACTCTAAAAAGGGTGGAACCTGGTTCACTGCCTCAGGAGCTACGATCTTGTATGCAACATAGTAATAGGCTGACTGAGTAGCCTCATATCTCACCTCTATCTAAGCTCTATCCAGTGCCTCATACAAACCCCAGATCTCTCAGTCTTGCTTGGCCACTCAGGTCTCCTGGACAATCAAATATGTGTGGAAGTCATCTCGCTCCCTCTGTGCCTATCTCACTCTCTCTCAGCTCCTTTTGAGAGCCTCCTGTAGCTGTGCTACCTATCCTACTGGTGGATCAACTGTAACAGTATCAGCCATAATGGTATCCTCTCCCTACTCAGTGGATCTCTCCTGAGTACCACTGCTCCCTGCACCTGCATCCAATCCCATAGGTCTAGAAGGAATGGGAATCTGCAAGGTCCTTGGTGGTACTCTTTGCTAAGGTGGTGGCTGCGGTACTCTCTACTGAGGTGGTGGCTACTGTGCCTACGGCTGTGGTGGTGACTGTTGTGCCTGCTACTGTGGTGGTGGCTATACCACTTGCTGTACATGTGTGCCCATACCCATAGGATCTATAAATCTAGGGAATGGGTGCGCTAAAATATGATCCCTATATGCAGGAGTCATCCCTGCATTCATCACCCCTGCTAAGTAATCCCACCTAACTAGTGGTACCCAAGCATCTATCATGCTCCTGCCTCAGTCTAACTATCTCTGCCAGCCCTTCTTTGTCTCATTGATGAATTAGGCATATGTACAATACTCCTGAGAGACGTCCTAAGGTCTCCCAAACTATAGTAAAATTTGTGTCAATAGAAAGTGCTTAATAACACTAATGGTGCGCCCGATCAAAGCACGTGAGTAGAACATATGTGGCAACTCATGTCATGCATCATCCCAAACCTTGGTGGCTATCCATGGCCACCATATCACTGCTGCCATGTCATCCAACTGAGCTCGCCACTGATCCGTCCTACCCAGCATTTGCTGATTCATGGGACCTGCATACCTGTATATATACGGCTCTAAAGGCTACTGTGTATCATGGAAAATCGGTCGACATATGGGAAGGTTCTCCCAAGCCCAAATCTGAAGAACGACGACTCCTGCCACCATAGTCCATGCACCTCGATACACTATCTCATGCATCTCATGATACATCTGCACGAGCATACACTCACCCCATCCGAATCTCACTACTGGTGTAGCTAATATCCTCTGCAGCATGACCACCCAGCCACACTCCAATCCATGCTGACCTTGATCCGGCACCAGGTAGCAACTCAAGAATAGCACCAAGACAACTACTAGTATATGATATATGTCATACCTTCTCATCAAATCCTCCCAGGAGATAGCTCAACACATCACTAGATCTTCCTGGAAGATTTCCCTTAGTGCCAGTGTACCTATCCTTAGCTGGGTATCATTCTCCATGCGATCCCTATGGAATGGTACTCTCAGGATCTTGTAAACATCCTCAAGAGTGACAGTCATCTCCCCATGTGGAAAGTGAAATGTGTTCATCTCTGAATGGAAACGATCGACCAGGGCACCCAATAGACCATGATTTACCTGAATATCAGGTGCATCATGAAGATATGATAAACCTAGCCTGTCGAGATGGGCACCATTAGCATTTGACAGTCTCCGTAGCAGCTCACCCATGATAGGATGATGAGACCGGAACACAATATCAGGGAAGTCAACCTGCAAAGCAAGCAACGACATTTGATCAGTATCTCAACATGATGGTTTTTCAAAGCAATGACAACAACTGCAGCTATGTATCTATCCTAAACATAGTTCTGAGGAATTCTAACTGGCTGACTCTGTGACATAAAGGATGACAACTTTATGGACTAAGAAGGATTCCCATGTGAGGAAACTCTATTCCCGCGTGAGCTCTCTGCCTCGCACGAGACAGGATCTCTTCTCGCGTGAGATTCCATCGCATGCGATGAAATCTCACGCGGTGTCGACGCGCTCCTCGCGCGAGCTCATGGAGGGGTCCCTTGCGAGGAAGCCCTATCCTGCATGAGGAATTTGATTTCTCATGTGAGGGGTGACCTAGGCCAGTGCAAGGGAACTATTTCCTCACACGAGACTTGACGCGGCAGACCTAAAAAGCTTTAAAACATTCTAAAATGATCTAAAAAGTGATAAAAATCTGAAATGCAGGATAATGTTTCGATTACTTACAGCTGTGCCATACTCCGATGGCTAGTTGTGTCATCGGGAGTGCTTGAATCGATGTGTACACATAGGAATGCTATCAATGTCAGTTGGAGCTCTCACCATCGCTAAAGTCAAAAGTGAATAATGATTTGAAAATGACCCCTCTGGGCCTTATATAGCTTTTGACCTAATTTTCAAAAGTGCTCTATTTTCTACAAAAATTGCACCCTTGGCTAAATTGACCATTTTGAATCCATTTTTGGGATCGAAATTGAAATCTAACACTCCTAAGCAGCTCGAAATTGTGTTTTAAAATTTTGGGACCACCGCGATCGGACGCTTATGCAGTCAACTTTCTGACGTCGCTTTCTTGTCAGAATCATCTCTCATCATCATTTTCTCGGCTTCTGCAATCTTTTCATCAAAGTCAACTCTAGTCAATTTTGGTCAAACTTGGTCAACAGTAGTCAAACCTAGTCAACAGGACCTCCCGATCGCTCCAAATCGATTCTATCTTCTCTTGATCTATCTTTGATTTCTTTGGATCTTTGATCTTGCTTCTATCTACAATCTTTTGTTGTCGATCATCTTTTTGTTGTGTCATCTTTCAATTTCGCTCCCGAGGGGGTAGGATGATTGCATCATTGAATCTTTTCGCATCATTCTTGAATCAGTCTGATCTGAATCAAAATTCCTCATTACTAGGGGCATCTCATCACTTGGGGCATATTCAATTTTTCGTACCTTATGGTCAAAATTGGATATTCCATGATCTTGAATCTCTAGGGGCATCTTGATGCCTTGCATCTTGTCATCTTGTCATCTACCTTTATAGGTATCTAAGCAATCTAACTCAGATCCTTAAGGATCAAGCTTCGTTCTGGAGATGATTCTTGAAATCTCATTGGGTATTGGGGCAATCTAACCCTAATTCCTAAAATTCACGCTTCATTCTGAAGATGACTCTCAAAAGCTCTTTTAGACCGTTATCTAGGCAACCTAACCTAGATCTCAGAGGGTCAACCTTCGTATTGGGGCAATCTAACCCTGATTCTGGAGATAGTCATAAATCTTCATCAGCTATCAGTGGACATTGGGGCAATCTAACCCTGATTCTGATCTTCTCTCAAGTGGTATTTGGACCATTGTGTTCGCAATCTAACTTAGACTTCGGAGAATCATGCTTCATTTTGAAGGTGGTTCTTATTCTCGTTCTGATCGGTGTCTTGGCAACCTAACCTAGACTTCTGAAATCTTCATCTGTCACATAAGACTATTCTTTGAATCAATGCGCTACTCGCACATCAATTCAAAGAGGAGAAAAATGTAACACCCCAAAATTGGCACCTTACAATTCTAATCAATTTTGGTGCATTTTCTCATCATCGAAGTCCTATTGTACTAGGAAGACTTCTCTTCCTAATTGAATTTAATTGACTTAGTCTCAAATGCAGAAAACCTGAATTTGCATAAATCTTACACTATATTTAATTCCTAAATTTTCAAGGTTTATTAGCTAAAAATCCCTATGATTAATTAATTTAATTCTAAACTCCTAAGTGCTTTTAAATTAAATTAATTCCACCCCCTTTAGCTAATACACATCCAAAGAAATTGAATAGTTATTTAATTATTTGAATGGATTATCCTCAAAAAAGGAATTCCATAATTCCATGTGAAAAGTCACTCATGTGGCAATAATTCATTTCTTTAATTAAATAATTCCTTATTTTGTCTCACCTTCCTGCATGGAGATGAAGAGTCAGCTGTTTCTTTCCAAGAAACTCTTCATCCTCTTTCCAGGTTCTTCTATATTATGGACTTCATTTTCTTCATTTGAGATGAGCAATTTTGAGAGTATCTAAACTATAGCCAATTCTTGTCTTAATTTTCTTTTATGCTTTCAAGCTTTTGTTGCATAATTTAGCTTAATTTCATTTAGAGTAATAGCATTTTGCATCTTAAATTAGTTTTCTTATACATCTAATAGATTAATTCTATCATCTTTCCAAGTTCTTAGCTTAATATATGTAATTTCATTCTTAGATTGTAATGGCATTTCTCACATAGAATAACTTCAATTTAAGTTTTTATAATGCTTTAAAATCCTCCCTTTTAGCAATGGTCATGGTTGTTGGCTCTCGTTCTGAGAGTAATTGAAAAACCCCAACTAAATAGGAGGCAACAGGTCAATTCAATCAAATTTGATGAATGGACAATTCATGTTCATTTTTTCAAATTTGATGATTGAGCAATGACCATGTTGTGTTTGTGCCTGATTTAGAGGTCACTTTCAAGCACACACAAAGAGTAGGATTCAAATGAAACTGAAAATGAAGTTGCCGAGCAACAGTCTGCACCTACCGAGACATAGAATGACATTTCCAGGCAACAAGAAGTGACTGCCGAGCTATCTGATGGAGATGCCGAGTCACAGTTTCACCCTAAATTGAACTTGAACGATCAAAATGAAGTTGAGAAAGAGCCTACTTTGGAAAAATATGTAAGAAGGCACCATAAACCTGATCAAATCATAGGAGCAAAGGATTCTGCAGTCATGACAAGAGGCAAATTAAGAGAAGACACATGTTTGCTATGTGATTTCGAGCCTAAGACAGTAAAATATGCTTTGGACAATGAAGATTGGATTCAAGCCATGAATGAAGAGATAGACCAAATTGAAAAGAACAAGACATGGACACTAGTACCTAGACCTGACAACAAAAATGTAATTGGTACAAAGTGGGTATTCAGAAACAAGCTGAATGAACATGGAGAGGTAAAAAGGAATAAAGTAAGACTAGTATGCAAGGGTTATGCATAAGAGGAAGGAATTGACTATGGAGAGACATTCACCCCAGTTGCAATATTGGAGGGTGTGAGAACTCTACTTGCATATGCAACCTACAAAGGATTTAAAGTCTATCAAATGGATGTGAAGTCTGCATTTCTAAACGGAATATTAGAAGAAGAAGTATATATTGAACAAGCTGATGGATTTGTTGACCCTAGTAAGAGGAACATGGTTTGCAGACTGCACAAAGCGTTGTATGGACTGAAGCAAGCACCAAGAGCATGGTATAAAAGATTGCATAATTATCTAATGAAGATTGGATTTGCAAGAACTAATGACAACAACAATCTATATTTGAAGACAGAGCAAGGTAAAGGAATTTTATTGGCTGAAA
>MU226807.1:486389-497212 GCA_018584345.1 Thuja plicata
CCTGTTGATTACTTTCTAGCCATTGTATCAGTTCAAATCCTTTAACCAGGTTGACCTAATAGTCATTGTATAAATCCTTTGAACAAGGTGACATTCAGATTGGAATGTTCTAAGTCCTCTAACAAGGACACTCCTAACAGGGTGATTAAATCCTTTAACCAGGTCACATTTGACAATGTGTTTTGTAACCTTTAATAGGGTTGGCTCCTCACAGGGCATTACTTCAGAAGAGTAAAATTTTGGTAGCATGTTACTGGTGGTTTTTCCCATATTGGGTTTCCACGTTAAATCATGGTGTCAAAATGTGTGAATATTATTATTGTGTTTTACTATTAAGTTTCTGCAAGCTTATTTCATTAGTACTGTAAACTGACACTTTTATTGTTTATTACTGCCGAGCAGATCTGAGTTGTTGAAGTTGATTTAAAGTTTTATATGGGCACATCTACACCCGAGGATAACTGATTCANCCCCCCCCCCCCCCCCTCTCAGTTATTCTGAATTCATATTAACAAGGATTAGGTGAAGAATTCAAGGATGTTGTGATGGTAAAGAAAGTTCTAAGATTACTTCCCTTATGGTATGATCTAAAAGTATTTGCTATTGAAGAATCTAGAGATCTAGATAAGTTTACAATGGATTAAATAATTTTTTCTCTTATTAGGGTCCATTTTTTGGTGGAATTAAAAATGTTGGAATTATCAAATTCTAGTATTTGACAATTCAAGAAATTTTAAATTTGGAAAATGGTTTTTTTGAATATGGCTAGAACTATTTGGCTCACCTAGAATTCATAGTGAGAAGATGCATTTTCTACGTTTGGTTCCATAATTTTGGAATTGGAATACCACTTGAATATTTTTTTTTTTAACAAGAATGAAATGTGATTTTTGTTATGTGATTTAAATGTGATTTTTGTTACATAATTTAAATCTAATTTTTATTAGTTGGTTCCTCCTCTCCTCCAAAACCATGTTTCTAAGACTCTCCTTCTCCATCTGTATGTTTTTAACCCTAAGATGCTTGGAAATGCTTTCCCTTGTGAGAGCTAGAAGGGAAATCATATGCCTCTATCTCTTCTCATAAATAGAGTGTCTCAAATGCTCCACCTGCAAACATTGAATTCTATGTATGTTCTTTCATTATACACAAATATGGTTCATTGCCAGGACCTCTTGGTCTACCCATAATATATTAATAAAAATTCATTTCAATCTGATCTTGATCCATACGTAAACATTCAGATGCTAGAATTTGGAGGCACACACTTTAGAAAAAAATATTATACTCTTTAGACATTTTGATCCTCACTAGATTAGAGTTTTCAATTTCCAAAAAATTAACTAATATCCCAGTTTGGAAGAGTAACTCAAACAAAAGATATATAATGTCTTGGCACATATAATCTCTTTGAGTTGTATTCCTACATATTTAACTTAATGCAATTTTAATCTACCCTGCTTCATCATGAGATGACTTTGAACATTACAAAACAATACCTGGACTCTTATGAATTGATCACTTTCATCTCTTTGTTTCTGCAATTTTGTCTTTAGATCATTTGTGAGAAATGAGAGATTTGAAGAAAGATCACTTCGAATGCATTTTATACTGAAGAATTTGCACACTCATCTTGGAAAGCTAATCGAAACCTTATAGGTGTTGCTAAAGAAAGACAAAGAAATAAAGATTAAAATTTCCACATGTTATGAAGGAATACTTATTAACATGTCAAATATGAAAAACAATCTTTAGACAATCTTCTAAAAAAGCATTGGCTTACCTGGTGAGAATATTCGAGGTTGTGTGGGCAATCAAATTCTGGGGTATTCATCCAAGAGATATTAAAACAAAATCAAATCCAAAAAAAATTTCAGATCACCAACCTGTCCGTTCCCAGTGTAAAATTATTCACACATCAATTATTTTCAATCGCAGACGTGAAAAATTAAAACATTTGATTTACCCCCAATTCACATTTAAGTAGAATTGGAATTCATTTTCCAATTCCACCTTTTTAGATGGAAGATTAAAATGTTGCTTTTGGGAGAAAAAAAGAATTAACAAATCCATATTCCATTTTCATGTTTTGAAAACAAACATAGAATATGTCAATTCCAAGATCAATTGGAAAAAAGCTATACAAACTCTAGTATACACTCTTAACAGAGTACGAAAAAATGTATAGAAAAACATCGTATGAGCTATGACATGGAAGAGCACCAACAATGAAGTATTTTAAATTTTTTGGGAGTAAATGCTACATTTAAAGAGATGAAGAAAATCTTGGGGAAGTTTGAAAGTAGAGCTGATGAAGGTATATTTTTGGGATATTCTACAAAAAGAAAAGTGTACCGGTGTTACAACAAGATATTGAACAAAATGGTTGAAAGAGTGAATGTGAAATTTGATGAAGATATTCTTAGAACTTCTATGAAGCACACTGGATATGAATCTGATGAACCAAATGATAGAGAACATGAAAATCAGAAAGAATTAGAAGAGACAAAGGAGGATCCAACATCTACAACTAAGAAACCAAGGTATGTGCAGAAAAACCACTCAAAAAATAAAATTATAGGAGATAAGAATAAAGGAGTAATAAAAAGAAGTAGAGCTACTCATGAATAAATATTATTGTGTTTACTTTCAAAATATAAGCCAAAGACTATTGAAGGATCTTATAATGATAAAAATTAGATAAGGCAATGAGAGAAGAACTTGATCAAATAGAGGAAATTTAGACTTGGGAACTTGTGCCCAGACTGACAGACAAAAATGTGATTGGAACAAAGTGGGTATTCAAGAACAAACTAGATGAGAATGGAAAGGTGATAAGAAACAAATCAATATTGGTTTGCAAAGGTTATACTCAGATTGAGGGAATCAATTGTGAAGAAAGATATGCTCTTGTTGCCCAAATGGAAGAAATCATAATGTTCTTATGTTTTGCGACCTATAAGGATTTAAAAATGTATCAGATGGATGTAAAATTGACATTCTTGAATGGAGAACTGAAAGAAGAAGTCAACATTTAGAAACCAAAAGGATTCAGGTCACGAAGTGATCCAAATTTTGTTTTCAAATTGAAGAAGACTCTATACAGATTGAAGTAGGCACCTAGGGCTTGATATGGAAGATTGGACAAATATATGATTGGGAAAGGATTTAAGAAGGGATTTACTGACAATAATTTATAATACAAGGTTATTTTAGGTCAGATCTTGATTTTAATAGTCTATGTTGATGATATATTCTTTGGCATAAATTATGATATGTGCATAGGTTTTGTTGATGAAATGCAGCAGGAATTTGAAATGTCTATGATTGGTGAGTTGAATTTCTTCCTTGAATTGCAAGTAAATAAATTAAAAAAAAGGAATTTCCATTTCTCAGTCCAAGTATGTTAAACAATTATTGAAGAATTTTTCATTGGAGAATTCTAAACTAGTTTATATGCCTATTATTACCAGATGAAAGTCAACAAAATAAGATTATTTACCGAAGGTTGATGCAATTAAATGTAGGTCAATGATTGGAGGATTGTTATATCTGACTACTAGTAGACCATACATTATGTATGCTATTTCTTTGGTAGCACCATTTCACTAAGAACCTAAGGAATCACATGTTGTTTCAGAGAAAAATATTTTAGAATAGTTAAAAGGAACATAAGATTTTGGCTTATGGTATCCTAAGAACTCAAACTTTACTACGATAACTTACACTAATGTGTATTGGTTTGGTTGTATTGATAACAACAAGAGTACTAGTGGTGGAGATTATTTCAATGGCTCCAACTTGGTTGCATGGTCAAGTATGAAACAAGATTATGTATCTCTATCTACTGTTGAGGTTGAATATATTGCAGTATTCTCTTGTTGCACTTAGGTGCTTTAGATGAAACAAACACTAAAGGATATTTGCATATCATTTTATGATTCAATCTCAATTATGTATGATACCAGTGTTGTAAAAATTTCTAAGAATCTGATACAACATTATAGAATGAAGCATATAAAAATTAGATATCATTTCTTAAGGAATAAGGTATTGGACATGTTGGCACCTACAAATTTTAAAATAATTTGAAGTTTCCATTTTTAATTTTTGCACAGACCTTCAACAAATATGGAAAATAGGATTCCAAGGGATCACATGTTCTCATTTTTAGGGTAGAAATCTGCAGAGGAAGGATGAGTGGATTTGTGCAAAGATCAACATTGAACACGACATCATCATTTAGGCACCTTTGATAGAAATGGTCAACCATGGAAGAATTGATCTACATTTTGTTTGCTGGTATACTTGAGGGAACCTATCCCACATTGGTCATGTCACAAAATTACTTCTTGTTTTTATACACCAACGCACACTTAAGAGGTTCCAAAAAGACATGTGCCTTTTGGTGGGCATTTCACGCGCAGATGGTCAATCGACGATAAACTTGGAAAATTTGGTGGGCCTATGCTAATGTGGTTGTGACATGGTGTAGCAATGAAAAACTAGGGTGCTCCACATGGAAGAGTGGGCCAGTCAAGAAGGATAGATAGAAGGATGAATGGGCCTCCAGATGGCGTGCTCGTGAGATGGGGTGATAGTTAGGAATACAGGTCACAAGCTTGTAGGATTGTGATGCATGGAAGATGCGTGACCAATTGCGAGGTCGCAAGGTTAGGCCATCCAATAGTGTGCAAGTTGCAAGTTAGCAAGTGGTATGTTTGTGAGCTTGCAATAGTCAAAAGAGGTAAGGAGAGTGAAGCTGTGATGGTGCAAGAGCGTAACATGTGGCCAACAAAAGAGAGATCATGGTGTCGCAAGGTTGGATGATAGTTAGTGGTTGTGGTTACAAACTTGCAAGTGGTTAGAAGAAATGCTTGTCGCATGGTCACTAGTCATATTGATGGTTAATAGGATGACCTGTGATCGTGCGATAAAAAAAGAAGATGTCAGTGTCATGATGTTGCAATAGCTTGTGATGGTTGAGACAACATGTGATTCCACAACAGATAGAAAATACCAAATCACGGGGTCGCAAGGTAATGGAGCAGTTAGGAAGTAGAGTTGTGATGATGCAATTGTGTGCCATGTGTCCATGGTTGTTAAGGAAGAGGGAGAGAAGGTGCAATCCTAATGCTGAGATGATGAAAAATTAGACTTGCAGACTTTTCAGATTATATTGTGTGGTAGGGGTGGTCGTATGATAGTCATGGTAGTATTGACTAGGCTCATCACTAATTTTTGGCTCTTTTATTTTACTGATGGACCCTTTTTCTATTTAGGGTAGGTTTCCAAAAATGGATAGCAAGGCAGGTTGCCAGAAATGGATAGTAGGGAAGGTTTCTAGAAATGGATAAGCACATCAGGGAACCCTTGTTGAAAATTTTATTTGATAAGACATGCATGAAAAAAAAATTGGCAAACAAAATTTTTAGAAGATCGTGGTGTTTTCAGTAAGAATTATTATGAACTTTGATATGGCTTTGATTGTTTTCTTCTATATTCATGCGGTTAAGACATTGAAAGGTGATTGTCAAGTACATTTTATAGAAGTGAAAAAGGATTTGGATGTTATAAGTATGGCCTTTCCATGGCTTATTTATCCAGGTGTTAGTAAAAATAGACATTGTTGAGGATAAGAAGTATCTCTGGATACAAATGTAGAAAGAGTATTGGGACTGATTGCATGAAATAGGATACATAGTAGCTAAAGGGATATTAAAATTAAGGTGGTAAGATAAATGGATATTAAAAAGTGAACTTTATTGAAAACTCAAAATTCATGAGAGTGTCACTTTTTTTATACCCTTTGGCTCAGATATATTGGTTAGTTGGCTGGACAAGAGAACAAGGAGATGTCAAGACCTCGGGTATTTTTTCTGGATTATTTTTTAGAATATCAAGATGCCCTTGGAAGAGCTTTGCTAAGGACTTCACATTTTTGTTTCTCTTATATTGCAACCACATACTGTGCTATATTGGCACGACTGTGATGTTGGTTAGGCCCAATAGTGGCATTCTGTTACTACCTAATTCAGTTGATGCATGCGAGAGTGGGGTAAAGGAGAAACATACCTTATTTGGAAATATCCTTAAGTAACCTTTCTATCAAGCATATCATTTTTCTTTCAATAGTGCAGGATGAAAGTATCAAGGATTAGTTACATTGCAAATAGAATTTTTGTCTTCTCCTAGTGTTTTTGTGTCGTGTAGTTTGAGTTTGTGTCAGGTGGTGTTTCTTGGCCTGAAGCTTGTTGGCCCCCTTGTTCTTATAAAAGGGGATTTTAGGGTCATGAAAAAGGGTTCCATCTTTAGGTTCCAGTTCTGAAATACTTTTTTCTCAGTGTATGTGCTTAGTTAGTAGGGTGCAGAGGTAAGACAATTTTGATGTAACAGTTTCTTTATGAGTAAAGGATCCAATGGTTTTATGCAAGTATATGGACTGGTCATTAAGTTGTTTCCTCTTTGAGAATTCTAGCTTATGCAAATTGAATGCATCAAGGGTGCTTCAGTTTGTCTCTTGTAATTATTCTACAATAGAATTGTTTGTTCATTGATTCTCTTCAAGGAAGAGATTAAATTCTTTGTTCAGATAATTGTAGTCTTGAGTTTTTGTATCCAAATTTACATGATTTTGAAATATCAATGATATTCAGAGTTGTCTCTACAATTTGTTGTTTATGAAATGACTATTCTTGGGTCTCTTCCAAGGGAAGAGTTAAATGCTTTGAATGGATATTTGTAATCTTGGATGCACAAATGAATTTGTAAGAGAAACTTAATACCAAATGAAGTGTTAATGTAAGGCATTCACATCTAGGTATCTATTGTTTTATTCTATTCATAATTTTTCTATTATTGATGATAGGTTTGGCTTTATGAGCCCAATGGATAATGCATTGATCTATATGGGTGTTGAAGTACTTTCAGAATGACTCAAATGATTAAACATAACTTTAATTTCATGTTATTTATTGTTAGAGTTAAGTTGTCTAGTTCTCAGCACACTTAATGCAAGTGGGATTGTGCATAAGCTGGTGGAGTTTTAATACCCATTACCTAATTCTGAGAACTATCCACAATTGTGTCTGCACGGTATTATTTAACAAAAGGTTTATTGTATATGAAGATTTATGTTATTAGGAAAACCCTCTTGAGTGCATGGAACTAGAAGTGAAGAAGGCTCGTAAGACTTGTTAATGTTGGCTTTTCCTATCCTCAATTTGTAGATGATGCAGATTTTGTGAATTAGGTGAAGATCCTTAGGTCTAATTCCCATTTTCTCTTTTAGGATTGAGGGTTGAGAGAAAAAGAACCAACAAGACAGTGGGGTGAAGCTTGAATATGTACCTACGAAAGAGTAGATTACAAATATTTTTACCAAATCATTATGCAAGGACACATTTGAGTATCATAGATAGAAGTTGGGGGTCCTGCCCCTTTCTAGTCTACACTAAATGCACTGGGGTGTGCATTGGTCCAGAGCATTATATGCTTATTCCCTTTTTCTAGATCAATTCTGGGCACATTTCTCTTAGAGGGAGCATAGTGCATTTCTCAGGGGGAGTTTTTCCCCTTTTCATTGTTGTCAAAGGGGGAGAAGAACATAGGTTTTGATGCTGACATTTTCAATTATTTTGTTTATTTTTTACGGATATTTCCATCAATGTGAAAGGGGGTGATTGTTGTGAATGTGATTATTGTTTTTATTAATGGTTGTCATTTATGTCAACATATCTTACCTAATTAATGAGGTTCAGTTTGTGGTATTCTAGTATTTCAGATTAATAAGGATTTTTGTTGATTGGTCCAATTGAATGCACACTAGATGGCATATTGTGATGATATATCTTTTGTTGTGTTTATCATGGTTCCAATCATATTATTATGTGGTTGTATGTACCCTAAAATGGTTGCCTAGACTATGGGCCCCCATTCTTCAATTTATCAAATGACAGAATCAATTTATCAAATTCCTGAATTAATGCTTTGCAACATTTTAATTCAAATCAATTTCCTTGATCAAATTGTAATTAATTCAATTATTTCAATATTTCCTAAGGTTTGATCATTTTATCAGTTATCTTATTTAATTAAAAGAAAACAATGCCTTTTTATTAAAAAAAATAATCTTATTTAATTAAAATCTCTTTTAATTAAATAATCTTATCTTATTTAATTAAAATCTCTTTTAATTAAATAATCTTATCTTATTTAATTAAAATCTCTCTTAATTAAATAATATTATCTTATTTAATTAAAATCTCTCTTTTTAATTAAATAAAATAATCTTATTTAATTAAAAGAAAATCCCTCTTTTAATTAAATAAAACCCCCACTTAAATCCCTCTTTGTGTTGAAAAAGGAAATAAATTAAATAAAAATAAATAAAGTTCCCTTTTCTACACATCTTCCTAAGTGGTGGTCTTTTTGCCTCTTAATCATAGCCTTTGATTTTACCTTTTGAAGATATGAGCACATGGATCAACCAAGATTTAAACTCCACCATTGCTCATTTCTTTTTACCTCTTAATCTCTACTGTCCATTGCTCTTTAAAAAGAAACCTCTCCTTCTCATTTGGATAATCAAGATATAGAACTTTATGCTATTGCTATGCTGTAGGTTTGGAGAGCAATTTTGGAGGAGAGTTTGAGCATTTGAGCTTGAACCATGCAACTTATTCTTTTTGTCTTCTTCTCTCATGCATTCATGGCAATCCATTTAGAATATATTCATGTTAATTTAGATTCATATTTCTTTCAATAGATTAACCTTGCACATTTCTTTTATAGATTAAGCTTGCATATTTCCTTTCATGCATTGTTATCATATAGATTAGTTTCCTTTCATGCATTGTTATCATATAGAATAGCTTTCATTTTCATTTACAATGCATATTTGGTGATCATGGAGACTAGCATCCTTTCTTTTCTTCTTTGAATCTCTCATTTCATGGTGTACTTGCATGGGCATAACTAGGTCTAAACAGAGGGCACTCCATTACAAACCCTTGCACTCCATGAATAGGGAGCTATGAGTCACCATTTGAGACCTCATTCTTGAGAAATATTGAATATAATGACTCATAGAAGTGTGTGACATTTTCAGCACACAGTGGTGAGATTTAATATTTTGCATCCAGACCGATCTGGATATTGGTTGACGTGCTTGAGAGTGAAAATGTATATTGTAACATGTAATTACCTGTTAGTCTTCTTCAATTGTCATTGAGAATGTGTAGCATGTTGATTTGAGAAAGGAGGTTTTGTGTGGTCCACGTTTCATTCCTTAACACCGTAGGAATGACTCGGTGTGACCTATTTAGAATTTTGTTAGGCCTACTTGGATGTTCTATGATGGCATGAATTTGTATGTGTAGAAGATATTCTTGTTAAATGGTAGAGGTATGTATGCGAGCGTGCGAAGAAGGAAAATAACTTAGAAGATATTATTCTATGTGCAAGTGTGTGTTACCAAAGATAGTAGACTAGTGTTTGTTACTTTAGTTAGCCAGTTTTTGTAGGTAGTGAGCCTCTTGTATTGGCAGTTAGCCATTTTTCTGTTGGATGTGATAACTATTTTATATCTAGGGAAGTTAACCAGACTGACAGTGAGCCTATGAACAGTGAGCCACACCTACAATGAGAATTTTAAAAATCACCTTAACCTGTGTTTTATACTTGAGAATAGTTCTCAGTGGTTTTTCCCACCTTGGGTTTCCATGTAAAAATATGGTTTTCATTGTGAAGGGTGTTATTTTGTGTTATTTTTTTAAGTTTACATCTTTTTTAATTATTTTAATGTTTTATCATTGTTACCAGTTGAACTTAGATTAAGGTAAAGTTTTGAATAAATGATTCATTCCCCCCGCTCTCAGTTATTCGACCTATTCAATAGTTTTGAATAGAAAAATAATAGGCTAGAATTTATAGTAAAAAATTTATCTCTATTAGCTATGATTGAATCCAAGATCTTCTTAAAAACCAACAAAGATGAAAGTTGGGTTAAAGTAATGTGAGAGGAATTTAAATAAATAGAAAATAATGATACATGGAAACTTGTTCCTAGACCTAAAGATAATAATTTCATTGGATAAAATGGGTGTTTAGAAAAAAATAGAATGAATATGGCTAAGTGATAAAAAACAAAGAAAGACTCATCTACAAAGGATATGCTTAGGTAGAAGGTATTGGATTCGAAGAAATTTTTTCTCTTGTGGCTAAAATTGAAGCTATTAAAATATTTTTGGAATTATTAGTCTATAAGAATTTCAAAGTGTATTAGATGGATGTCAAGTCTAAATTTCTAAATATAAATCTTGAAGAAGTGTACATTGAGAAACCTAAATGATACTCAACAAATAATTGGGACTCAATATAAAAATTGAAGAAGTCATTGTATGGACTTAGAAAATACCCTAGAGCATGGTATGCCAAATTGGATTCATACTTGTGAAAACAAGGATTTAGAAGAGGTATTTTAGATTAAAAAAACCTATACAAAATAGAATGAGACCATCAATTTATTATGATTGTGTATGGTAACAATATCATCTTTGGTGGAAGTAGTGACAAAATGTGCAAGGTATTTTATGAATATATGCCTAAGGAATTTGAAATATCCATGCTAGGTGAGTTATCATTTTCTCTAGGTTTGTAGATCTCATAGTCGAATAAAGGTATTTTTATTTTCCAAGCCAAGAGTGTGAAATAGATATTGAAAAAGGCTGAGATAGAATATTGCTAGCTAGTCAATACACCCATGGTATAGGCTGTAAAGTAAGAAAGGATGATGAATATCCTAAGGTTTATATATATATATA
>MU226807.1:497426-512962 GCA_018584345.1 Thuja plicata
TATATATATATTGGGGGTTATTGTATCAAATTACATCTACACCTGATATCATGAAAGTATTGTGCATTGTGGAAAGGTTTCAAGTAGCTCCAAAAGTAACCCATACAAAGACAATAAAGAGGATATTTATATAATGGATTATGATTTATGTTATCCATGGAGTGATGATTTATCTCTATTTACATATATAGATGTTTATTGGGTAGGTTGTATTACAGTTTATGAAAACTCAACCCTACAACTCTCAAGAATCACCTGCATGCAAACTTGTCACAAAAAGAGAGAAGCAAAAGCTATGGATGCAAAAAAATTATAGATCCATGAAAGAGGAAACATATTGTACAAACAACTTGAGATAAAATTATTAATAAAATAACATCCTCAAATAATTAATAATTACAAAGAGATCAAACCTTATGAAGGTGATCAAAACCCTAAAAGGGAAAAACCTAGGTTGCATGATAATAATTAATAAAAAAATTAATTATTATATGCCTAAAGTTTAGCTTAAGTAAACTAGAGATAATAAGTGACTTAATAATTAAATCAAATTTATTTAATTAATAAGTGAAATAAATTATTACTCTAACACCCCCCTTAAGATAAACTTAGGGAGTAGCTAAAAACATAAAAACAACTACTGAAAGCAGGAAATGGGTCCTGACAACATGGCATGATCAAGTACCCAAGTAAAAAAAATATTTGTAAAGAGGAGAAAAGGAGAAAACCCAGTGGGAAAAACCCCTCTCTAAAAAGAGACGAAGACTAGTGAAGGACCGAAGAAGCCTCCAAACTAGAGAATGTCCTATAAAATAGGAACAAAGGATGAAAATGAAGAACACCACTCAAGCATGAAGCTGTAAAAACTGTCAAAGAATAACTACTGGAACCTCCATTGTAATAGAACATGATTAGGTAGAGAAGACTGTAATCTGCATGAGTGCCCTCAAATGAAACTACTCGAATTAGGATAGGAAACAAAGGCAAACATCAGAACTCGAAGATAGAGATGGAAAAAACACCAAAGTATGAAGAGCTGATCAAAATATGGAAGGATGCCTCAAAAACATGAATGAAAGCGTATCCATATGGTAAATGATCCATCTCATCAAAATGTATAGGTACCCAACCAATGCATCCACCTAGTACATAGGAACAAATACTGAATACATAGCTTACTTGATTAAATCAAGGAAGTGTTAGATCCAACATGAGATACCCCTCATAATGCTAGGCAAGGAGAGGCATGACAAGTACATTGAACTGGGCTGCCAAGAACAACTGCATGACAAAGAACTAGGAACATTGAATGTGCAGAAGAAAGTACAAACACATATAAAGGATGGTGTCGAGGATGATTACTCTCGTGACACACATCATTAGGCTAATGTCATGGAAGGAACACTAACTTGACAAAGGTAGATGGAAAACAAAGAAAACAACAAACCCCCTCATGACACTTTATAATAGAGTGCAAACATAAATAGGCTCAAAATGTGCAATATCCCAAGTATGCAACATATGACACTTTATCTCAGTGCATTTGCAAAAAATGAAATGCTATAGAAATAGATGTCTAAAATGATCAGGAATGACAGAAGGTTGTAAGAACATAAGTAAAAGATAAAAAGGAGCCATCCCATGCGAGGAAAATAATCTCAGGACCTAAAACATCCAAGATATCCACCAGAGTGCAAAAAGAAAAAAATTGAATAAAACATACAAGGAGCAAATTATGGATATAAGACCCATACCAAAAGAAAGAGAATAGAACCATGTTTCCAATGATGTGCAGAAGTTGGAAAACATATCCCAGATGAGAAAGATATGACTCCTAGAGCGCAAAAAGGAACCCTAAATTTTCCTGGAGAAAAACCTTGCAATATGGAAAAATCATAAAACCAAACCTGCAAAATCAAATTGAGCTTGGAACCAGCTTTCTGACGATATCTTGTTTGGCAAAAATTGCCTCCATTTTCTCAAGATACGAGCAAAACATTGAAGAGGGCTCCAAAATAAGAAGAACACTGAGTGATCTCAACTAAATTTGGTGAAGATCTGCTAAATATGGTGATGTCGCTAAATATGGAAATATTGCCAAAATTTCTACCAAAATTGGCGGAGGTACAAAGAAAAAAAAAATTGGGAAAAAAAAATTTGAAATTTTTTTTAATACTTTTTTGCCGCCTCAAAAAATGTTCCCAGAATAGGGTCATACATGCAAAAGAATTTTTCCTCAGAATGCAACTGTGTCCAAATTGGATGCACCTTGTATGAAAATAGGGGTTTTTGGGCCTTTTGAGCGCAATTGTGAGGTTTGTTTGTGCCCAAAGTGTTCCAAAAACAAACTCCCCCCAGATTCACAAAAATATAAAAAAAAGACCTCTTGAAAAACATAGATATGAAGAACAAGGCCAAATATCTCATGAAGAGAACAAGTGCATGAAGATCTGGAGCTCTGATACC
Source organism: Thuja plicata (assembly GCA_018584345.1). NCBI lineage: Eukaryota > Viridiplantae > Streptophyta > Pinopsida > Cupressales > Cupressaceae > Thuja > Thuja plicata. The sequence continues at coordinate 499,893 of MU226807.1, forward strand.
ATATTAGAATTGATGAAAACTCAACCCTACAGCTCCCAAGAATCACTTGCATGCAAACCTATCATAGAAAGAGAGAAGCAAAAGCTATGGAGGCCAAAATTAACAGATCTATGAAAGCAGAAACATATTGTGTAAACAATGGAGACAAAACCCTCAATATAATAGAATCCTCAGAAAATTAATAATTATAAAGAGATCAAACCTTATGAAGGTGATCAAAACCTTAAAAGGGAAAAACCTAGGTTGCATGATAATAATTAATTGAAGAATTAATTATTGTATGCCTAAAGTTTAACTTAAGTAAACTAGAGATAATAAGTGACTTAATAATTAAATCAAAATGATTTAATTAATAAGTGAAATTACTTATTACTCTAATAGGTTGTACCAATGAAAGAAAAGAACTACTGGTGGAGCATTCTTTCTATGAGACAAATTGGTTTTATAACATAATAAGAAACAAGATTTACTATCACTTTCTGCTGCAAAGACATAACACATTATAGTTGTTTCATATTGCACTCATGTTCTATGGATGAAATAGAACTTGAAGGATATCAAGGTGGAGTATGATGGTCATGTTCCCATCCTCTTTTATAACAACAATGCAATCAATATTTCAAATAATCTTGTGATGCATTAGAGAACCAAACACATATAAATTATGTATTACTATTTGAGGGAAAGATTTTTTGAGAAAGAGGTTAGATTGGAGTATGTGGCTACAAAGAGTAAAATTTTATATATCTTTACTAAACCTCTTCCCAAGGAGACATTTGAGCTTCTTAGGTAGAATCTAGGAGTCATGGCTCCTTCTCTCTGAACATTCAAGGCAGATAAACCATCTAGGGGGATAAAATATTAATGTTTCATTTCATATCCATGGAAGTATGAGTATCCAAATTACCTTAATAATTGAAGTCAAAGGGGGATAAATGAAGCAAATAGATGAAGGAGGAGAAATATAGATATACAAAAAATATGGAGAGATGCAAAGTTGAAAAACGAGTAAGAGATGTATGTCAATGAGGGAGCACAATACTGAGCAATAAATGTCAAAACATTTTTGTTGTTGTGTAGAATAAGTGTTTCCATCAATGAAAATGGGAGAGAATGTTAGATTCAAGTGTTTTCATTGATGTCATTTTGCACAACTAGAAGAGTGTTCACCATATGGGGATATCATTGTTTTCAGAGATATTGTAAATATTGTCAAAATTGTCACACAAAAACAATACTTTTATGGTTTTCTTTGATATTTGTAAAAGGTTTCCCATAGATCACACATGTAAGAAAATGATATGAAGATGTAGGGCATGATGTTGTAGATATGATAGCACACTAAAAACATATGGTTTTCTCAATTTTGGCTCTAGAATCAATTCTTCTTGCTCCTTGGCCTGGTTAGGGGTTTACATGCTCTATTCCTAAAATCCTAGGTTATATTTTTGGCCATGAGCTCTTTTCTTATAATTGCTCATTGATTAGGCATTTCCCATTGCTATTTTATTTAGTCACAATTTATGGCTTCAATTTCATAGTTTTATTAGCCACTTTTCCTAGTATATTATCAACTTAACTAAACAGACAAGAGTTTAAAATTTACTAAGTCAAAAAGGTTGATAAAGTTTGGTAGTCATTATGCATCCTTGGAGACTGGATTGTGATTGCATAATCTCAAGGTTTGTGTGGGTCTTCTCTTTTGTAGGTGTGAAATTAAAAAAATGTGTACATGTAGTTGGGTGGAAGAACATAAAACAACTCTCATGCATTTATAAATACTTTGTGGGTCCTAATATCTTTAGCCATAGGATTGTGAGGAGATGTCACATTAGGGAGGACTGATGGGTAGTGCATTTTATGAGTAATTTTAGGACAAGGTTGTTGGAAAGTGATGTTTTTGGGATGATATGAGACACTTAATGGTTTTCATTTATGGAAACACATCTGATAGTATGATCAAGTTAAGTACATTTTTGGTGATACAGTTTTGGATAGTGAAGATTGTGTATGATGTTTGATAACTAACGAGCTTATAGGAAGATACTTTAGGGTATGTATGACCTACAGTTGAGATTGACTTGGTTTTAGTGATGATTACAAAGAGTTAGAGTGATTTGAAGACATGCGAAGACAACATAATAGTGTAATAGAGCAGTTGAATAGTTGCAACGATTGAGGGAGCATGAGACAGAATCCAAGTGTGCTAAGTTGGATTGGTATTGTGAATTACCTATACTTTGGTAATACAAGAGTGCCGACATTATATTTAATTTTTGGATAAGTATTTATTTTGTTTTGTATTGTAATTGGAAGCCGACCAAATGATGTAATGCATATATATATATATGAAGAACATTTTGTAAAGCGAAGAAGTATGAGATATATGTGATATGGATGGATATATGTGTATGTGAAAGAGTTAGAGATGATTGATGGAAGATGAGAGATCATAGATTAGCACATTTTGAGAGCTACAACTGGAAATATCTAAGCATTAGTGATGCTTATTTTTTTCATTTCTAAGAATACTTTTCTGGAGTATTGATTGTAAGAGTTGTAAGCTCAGTGTACCCCTAATAGGGTGTTGCATACCTTTAACAGGGTTGTTATTCCTTTAACAAGGAAATTTATTATGTAAAATTAAGCTCCTAATAGGGCTAGGTCTCCTAACAGGGACATTATACTTTAGTGCATGCTTGTGGGTACCATTCCCACCAGGGTTTTCCCTTGGCCAGGGTTTCCTAGACAACAAATAATGGTGTAATGAGTTGTATGTTTTTTTCTTATGTTATTTTCATTTCAGCAATCATATGGTTTATGTGGAATTGGTTTAAGTTTAATTTAAAGTGTTGTAATACTGATCCACCCCCCTCTTAGTTACTTAATCCTAATAATTGGTAGCAGAGTTGTTGTCCCTTGAAAATAAAGTTTAAAAACTTAAGGGAGATTGAGATGGATTATGTAAGTTTGGAAGAAAACTTTGAAGCAGGAATTAAAGACCTTGACAAAGCAAAAATAGATAATGGTGACTTGAAATTCAATTTAAGATTAGCTGAGGGATTCATTAAGAAACTGAAAGATCACCTTGAACTTTCTAGAAGTCAGAGAAAAGATCTTATGGTTCAGATAAAAGAGGATTTAGACAATGATAATTCAGATCAGATAAAGCAACTTGAATAAGGGAATGATACTTTGAAGCTTAATAACGAGACAATGGATAAAGAGATTCAACAAGAAAAGGATGCTAAAAACATGATTGATGAATCTTTGAAGGATGCTAATATTCTGATGGGACAAATGAAGACTGAGCTTGATCATTACAAGAACAAGTATCTAAAATTGGAGAAATATAATCAGATCATAAAAGGTGAACTTGGTGAGACAAAGAAACATATTGAGAGACTTCACATGAGTAGTGAATTGATCGATGAGAAAAGAAATAGACAACAACCTTAAGGAGATATGACTGGTGGTGGCTTCAATGAAGCTGAATGTTCTAAAAATCAAGAAGAGAAACCTAATGCAAAGACTGATGGAGAAAAACCTATTCTTAAAGAACCTAAAGTACAGATCAGACCTTTCAGAGGTAGATGTTTTGGTTGTAACAATTTTGGACACATGAAGAGAGATTTTAGAGGTAATGATCCTTTCAAAAACATTTCTAGTTATTGTTTTACTTGTCATGCATATGGGTACAAGAAAGCAGAATGCAGGAAACCTGATCAATCTAGATATAGACAAGATAACATCAAAGGAGAATCAACAATTAAACCCACATGTTACAAGTGTAATAACCTTGGGCACATTGGAAGGTATTGTAAGTTGAAATTTATTTAGAATAGACCTCTCCTATATGCTACAAATGCAACAATCTAGGGCATATAGTGAATTTTTGTAAGTATAATAGAGAAGACAATAGAAGAGTGCCACCTCATATGGATACAAAGAGGAATGACAGTGATACTGGTAAGAATCTTGCAGATTATAAAAGTGAATTTGACAATTGTTTCAAGAGATAAGAAGATAAAAATAGTGGTGAGGTATGGAAAGTCAAAGAGTCAAGTGAGATATTGGTTCAGGGAGAGACAATAGATGCTACTAAATATTTGCCTGATGCTAACACTACTACATCAACCTAAATGGTCAATCATGACCTTAGGGGAGCATTGGATGAAGACACCAAATTATATCTAGCCCCTGATATTGAGGAGTAAGCTCTAGCGAGCTTGGTTATGATATACGCAAAGATTGTGGAACTTATATCTAAGAGTGCAACATTGGATGATTCATATTCTGTGATCATGAGATTCGTGATTGACTAGACATTGTACGAAGTTAAGTTTATTGGGTAATGTGAATTTCTCACTTAATGATGAATAAAAGACATTTGAGATTCTTATTTCTTCACCATTTGAAGTGCAGTAGACCCAATTTAGTCTCAGTAGGATTCATTATGATGGCTTATAGAATGATAAAGGAAAACACTACATTTAACCTATGTGAGGTTCTGGCACAACAATTTTTGGAGAATGTTAAGCTAATCAAGAAGGATAAATCTAATAATTTTAGATTTGGATCACTTCTAGTTCATTTGTATATTCACATTGAGCATAAGTTTCCTGGCATACACCCTAGAGCATGGAAAGAAAACATACCCATTGGTATTTAGATTTCATAGAGCTACAAAAGACAAAACAACACATGGGTGGATGGAGAACTGTTTGGTATGATCAAAATTATTCAGAGGAAAATGAAAGAAAGATTCAAAATTCCTGAAGAGTTGGTTGAGAGATACAAGGATATAATTTATTTCATGGTTGAAATTGATTGTGTATGTTTTGAGGTAGATTTACCAAGAAAGAAATGGTGCTACCCTATGGGTTATGAAGTCAATTCAGGAGTTATGGTTATGTAAATTGAAAATGTCTTGGCATCTAAAGTTTATACATCTGAGGAGAGATGGGGAACATATCAAGAGAAATCAGCTAAATTCAGAGAAGAACAAACTATAGGATTAAGGAAGAGAAGAGTGGAGAATATAATTGATGATTGTGCATCTAAGGTAGGTATAACTAAAGAGGAGATGAGAGAAGTAAGGAAGAAGATAGTAGAGATATCTTCTGGGTTGGAAAGTACTACTACTACAACCCTTCCACCTCTAGAGATTAAGCAGGTAGTTACTCTAATTTCTACTGTTATTGATGTTACTACACCCTCACCACCACATAAGACATCACAGGCATAGAAGATTGTTCCTTGGAGAAAGACTAGGTCCAATAAATTGGACTCACCTCCTAAGAAGCGTAGGACTGAAGAAGCAGAAGAAAAGAAAGTTGAAAAATGAGATAGACATAACAAAAAGAGAAGAAGCAAGAGTTGAAGTAAAACTTAAAATTGACACATCTACCATTCTATTGTTAGAAAGTAAGGACAAGTCAGTAAGCACAAATGTTGACAGTATGGATGAGGATGAACTAATGAGACTATCCTTCATCGCATTCACAAAGGAAAAAGAAAGATCTGAGAAGAAAGGAGACAAAAATACTAAGGTAATTACTACGACAATTGATACTGTGAATAAACTGCTTCTAGTCCCTATTATTTTTCAAAGTAAAGATGATGCAGAGAATCTGAAAATGGCACTTGATTATTTTTATGGTCACTATGGGTCCTTAGTGAAGATCACTAAAGAGAAGGAAAAGATAAGTAATCTAGAGAAGAATTTGAAGGAAGTATGCCAGTCTCTTTCATGGGACTTGGGCATTCTGAGATCAACTACTTCAAAGGCTAGAAGTTGTGTCACACATGGAAGGATGTTATACAACTATTGTATGAACCCTATCAGACACATTCAAAATATTGAAGGCATTATTGCAAAGGATAGGGCTAATGTGAACAACATGATGGAGAGTTGTGAGACCTCCTCATAATCTTTAATGGAGATGAAAAGAGAGGTAACAAAGATTTTTTGAATGTCTTGGATATAGATAAAGGGAGAGTGATGACCAGATTTGGTTTGCTGAAGAGTCTAATCACTCCTAAGCTATCAATTCTTTAAGTTCATCTATTTGATATGGAGAAGACTACAGTTTCATTAAAAAAATCTATGCCTATAGAGTTAAAACAATAGAGACTTCATCCTATGAATTCAATGGATTAATACATGTTAGTCAGTTATTGGTAGAGTCATGGAATGTAGAAGTGAAGATCTTGGAGGAATCCTTTCAAGATATTCTAAAACTAGTGAGAAAGAACTAATTTCTACATTTTTGTAAAATTTTGGATACACCTTTTCCTTTATTTTCAAAGGAGGAGATGAGAGAAGAAAAATGAGAAAAGGAGAAGAGAAGAGAAAAAGAGAAGACAATTTGTGTTGTGACACTTGGTCATTTTTTGATAAGTGTTTCCATCAATGTCAAAGGGAGATATTGTTGTCAAGTGATGTTTTCATTTATGGCAAAACATTTGATAGTATGATTGAGTTAAGTACAATTTTGGTGATACAATTCTAAAATCAACTAAGTATAGAAATAGAAGTACAAAGAATAACAACATTGTTTTGGAAAGAGAAGATCGTGTATGATATTTGATGACTAGAGAGCTTAAAGGTAGATAATTTGGGGTATGTATGACCTACAATTAAGATTGATTTGATTTTGGTGATGATTATAGAGAGTTACAGTGATTTGAAGACATGAGAAGACAATAGAACAGTGTAATAGAGCAGTTGCTACGATTGAGGGAGAATGAGATGGAATCCAAGCATGATAAGTTTGATTGGTATTGTGAATTACCTATACTTTGGTAATACAAGAGATCCGACATTATATTTACTTTTTGGATAAGTATTTTTTTTTTGTATTGTAATTGGAAGCCGACCAAATGATGTAATGCATATATATCAAGGACATTTTGTAAAGTGAAGAAGTATGAGATATATGTGATATGGATGGATATATGTGTTGGAAAGATTGCTACAATGTAGACAATTGTTATTTTGTCATTGATGTCAAACCTTAACTGGTGAGACTATAGCTGTATGTTTGAGTACCTTATCCATTGATTGTTGAAGATTTGAAAAGAATGGGATAATAAGAAGACCAAGGAAATGGTTGAGTTATGAGTATACACCAGGGTAATTGATCATTTGGCACTTTGGCAAAGTGATACATTGTTTATCTAGCACTGACAGTTCACTGGAAGGTCAATGCCAAGCAAAGCAAAGTCGACGCCGAGAAAAGCGAAAGGTGATGCCGAGCAAAGCAAAGATGATGTCGAGCACCAGTGAAATGCCGAGGGAGACAGTGAAAAGCCAAGCAACAATATTTTGATTATTGATGAGATTTGAGATCTATGGCCGACATAATTGATTTTATTGGGATATGCATTATTAATTGTAAAGAAGAAAAATGATGTTTATGGAATAAGAGTGTTTTGATACTCAAATCACTTATCACCTTAAATTTAATGTTTAGAGTGGAGGAATAAATAAGACATTCCCTTTTATTCTCAAATGCACAAAGGAAGGATCCAAGTTGATCAACCCAAAAAGGATCAATGCATAAATGAATCAATCTATTGGAAATAAGAATAAAGAAGGAGATCCTAGGTTTCCCTCTTAATGTGTGTGAATAAATGTAAATGCACGATAGATTTAGAATGATTAAGGATTTGAATTGAAATGGATAGGAGAAATGTACTAACCTTAAAGAATTTTAGATCAAAGAATGCTATTTTTTGGGGTCTGTACTTAGTTTCTAGAAAATCCAAAGTATGATCTGAAAAGGAAACGCAGAGACAAACAAAACCCAGAAATCTTTTTCTGATCTGACACCATCTTGAGAAAAAGGTCAACCTTGACCCAAAAATGTCACCCCTGACCCAATAATGTCGACCCTGACCTACATAGGTCTGACAAAAAATATGTTCGCAGATCCTGATAGTTCGCTGAAAAGGGTATCCAGATTTGAGTTCAAATCCATAGTCCTGAACCTATACCTACAAGAGAAATAGGTTTGTTTTTTGGGGGGAGGGGTTTTCCTTAGTCAAACCCCAATTTAGGAGTTAACCTTGAAATCAATAATTGAGATAAGAATGCTAGCAAGTAGTAGAATTGAATCTAACAATGAAGCTATGATATTGAATAGATATGCAATTGTAATTCAAATGTAAGAAAGTATGTAAGTATGAAAGATTGGACTTTAGAAAACATAAAAATCCATGATTGTATGCTTGGAATCCACCTTGAAGGGAGAATGAATGAGTCTTGAGGATGCACAAAGGATCTTGAAGGAAGATCACACCACCATGATGGTTAGATCTAGGGTTTGAATGATCAATTTTGAATGCCTGAACCAAATCCTTTCAAAGGCTTGAGATCTTGAATCCTTGATCTTCAATGGAGGAATTGAATGCTTGAGAGGAAGAATTGAACACCTTGGAAGCTTGAAAACATGTAGAACAATGGATGCTTGAACTTTTTCTTGATGAGTTCTTATCACTTAGTTCATAGTTAGAGAAAATGAGAGGAGAAGGCTTCCTTTTATATGAAACTAGGGCACAAACTTCTAAGGAGGCACACATAGGAGAATTAAATCCTAATTGGACCCATGCCCCTAGAAGTGTACCTATTTTAAATATAATTTAGGAATCACTACTTCGGAACCTGAAACAGCCGACCCGGAAGAGGGAAATAACTTTTTACAAAGACTGACATCCGAAAACTGTGGGACCCTAAGATTTGAACCCTGGGTCAAGGTCAAGGTCAACCTTGATCTAGGTTAGGGTCAAGGTCAACCTTGACCTAGGTCAGGGTCGAGGTTGAAATAGACCCAAAAGGTCAACCCTGACCTTGAGGTCAGAGACCTCAGATCTGCAGTCTAGGATGCGAAAAACTGGATGGAAAGAAGTGGAAAGAGAGGCAGAATAGGGGGAAAGCCAGGTCAAAGTTAAGAACCCATTCAAGGTGCTTGATATGACCCCAAACCACTTACTCGAAAGGCTAAACTAGTCTACCATGGAAGTGCTTCCATTTTCTGACTATACATTTAGCCCCCACTTTAGCTGGAGTATGGAAATCAAACATGCTCACAGTAAAGTTAGAAGAAAGACACTAGTGGATTGCAACGAAGTAGAATATCACTAAGTCAAGGATATGAGCCCCTAGACCAAGGATTCTTACTCAACATACATGCATAAAGATATAAAAAATAAAGAGCAATCAATCATAGAGACATACATGACTGTATAAGCAAGACAAGAACAACAGTATAGATAACATAGCTTCATGATCTAATCCTACTAGCATGAAAGTGAAAAAGAGAGAAAAGAAATAGTGATTACCTCGCCTAGTAAGATGCCCACCTTACCATGAATCACCAAGGAGGGAGAGACCAACAGGTTCACCCATAAACTGTGCTTGTAATTGTAAATGCATCTTCTAACAACTTTTAAAATATCCATAGATCCACATTCTTGTATAACTATGGAATATAAAATGCATGTCCATTCAGGATTTAGCAACTTATGTGCGTTACCTTTTGAGGATTTAGTATATTGAAAAATTTAAAAAGGGTGCGTATCTCTTCAAGATTTAGCAACTTATGTGTGTTACCTTCCGAGGATTTAGCAAAAATAAAAGTAAAAATGCGTGTCCCTTGAGGATTTAGCAACTTATGTGCATTACCTTCCGAGGATTTAGCAAAAATAAAAGTAAAAATGTGTGTCCCTTTAGGATTTAGCAACTTGTGTGCGTTACCTTCCAAGGATTTAGCATGCTGCAAAATGTAAATAAATGTAAACTATAGTACAAGGGACACCCTATATATGCCCCCCTCCTTATCATGACTACCCACTAGGCAGGATAAGGAAGAGAAAGAGGATACCTAATTCACAAGGTAAGGAGATATCCATCTTAACAACAATATATACCATATTCTTAGCAAAGAGACTTGACCCTTACATCCAAGAACATAGATAATCGTGAAATGGATATGTCACTTATGGAAAAAGGATCCTCAAAAAGGAAGAGATCTTATCAACAAGACCCCCACCATAGAGGAGTGCTTAGGATAAAATCTCATCTTCTAAAGAAAAGAGGGACCAAAGATTCAATCATCAAGCCCCCTGTAATCAAGAGGAAGAGGAATCTCAGAATGAATGAGTCAAACTCTAACCCAAAACAAGAGCAAGAGTTTATCAAAAGCATAGTTTGCAAAATAAAGAAGAGGTGATGACCTAGGACAATCACCTCTCATATAAGAGGGTATCCATAGTTAAAACATACATCTTTATAAGGAAATAATGTTATATGATAAACAAATTCCACTAAGCTAAGGAAAGTAGATCCTTAGATAGAGGAAGAAGGAAAATACCTTGCCCCCCAGGGGTGAAAGCAAGGGATATATCAAATTATATCAATAAATGTTGTTGTAGAAAAGAGATATCATGCAAGAAGTGAGAAAGTAACCTTTGTGAGGGATAACACATTATTTAGTTTCCAAGGTGAGAGATTTATCAACCATGGAAACCCAAAAAAAAAAAAATAGGTTATAATCAAAGACATAGATCCTTAATGCAAACCAAAATTTTCATGTATGATGGATATCACATAATAGATAGATACTGCTTAACCAAGGGAAAAGTGGATCTCGGGAAGATAGAAAAGAAGGGGATGGCATCCTTACCCCCCAAGTGTGGGAACAAGGATGAAAGGGGACCTATTATATTGCTCACAATACTATGCAAGACAATGAGCCCCCAAAGATTAGGCTAACATTGTTTACATAATATGGAGTTCCATAATAGGAACATAAATGTTATTTAGAGAAAACATGATGGGAATATAACTCATTGCCATATGTTAAATAAATAATTTTACTATCAATGAGCTGCCTAATATTATAATGTAAATCTTGATATTCATTAGAGTGATCATGAAATCTATGATAGAAACAAAAAGGAAGAATCTTCAAGTATAGACTACGTTTCTTTTTGTGTTTAGGTCTAGTAATTATCTTAGTGCGAAGGAGTTTAGGAAAAACAACATTTTGGTCAAATTCCTTCATAGGGTCATCATGTTTTGAAATGTTATTTGAGATATTGGTAACATTTTTGTGTTGTTGAGGATTAAATCCCAATCCATAAGAATTCTCATGCCCCCAATTCTATAAGGGCATTTGAATTCCCTGTTTATGCTTAGCACATCCTTGAGTATGGACTCCTTGTTTAACCAGTAAATGATAACTATGACCATAAAAAGAAGTCAATGGAACTCTAGTAGTCACTAAGTCATCATTAGTATGTTTGATAGATTCACAAGAAGGAGAAATAGAATACATTCTAGGAGAGATGAGGTAGGAGTTTGATTTTCCATAGGATCATCACTAAGAGGGACATCATTAAGGGAATTCATATCATTCCCTGCTAATGTCTCATTACTAGAAGAAATCTCAAATGGAGGTAAATAATATATAATGTTTTCTTCTTTCTCTAAAATGTCTACATAAGGAGAGTGTGTTTTAGAAAAAGAGTCATGATCATGTATGAATATGTCATCCATTAATAAATCACTCTCTTATATCAAAGCATCTTCACAAGGAGGAGATAAATCAATGTCTTTACCCAAGGGTTCATACCAAAAGGTATAATCACCCATAATGGCTTCATGAGGAAGAGAGTAATCAATATACAAATCCAAAGGTTCAACCCAAATAGGAGGATTATCATCCCTATCAATAAATCACATTGTAGGAGCACCTACAGCTTGATCCTTGAAGGAGAAAGAATTGTATTCTAAAGTAGGCTCATAGAAAAGACATATATTAGGAGAAGAATTAACATCAATCCTTAACTCATCTCCATGGAGGGAAAGATTAAAGTCATCTTCTTTCTCTAATATATCCTTGCAAGGTAATACAAGAGAGGAAAAAGCAACATCACACTCGCTAAATGAAGTCTTTTTAGGTGTATCAATGTTGTAAATAGAGGAGTATGAAGGTAACCATGCACACATCCTATGGTAGAGGTCAATTGGAGAAGTTGTGGAGGAGGATAAAATAGGAATAGGATCAATGGAGATCTTATTCCAACAATTTTTATCCTCACCACCATGTACCTCATTAGGGGATCTATCCTTTTTTGTAATAAAAGCCTCATCAAAGTATTCAAAACAAAAATTATACATGTTGAACACAATGAAAAATGTAAATGTTTTTGTATTTTTAAAGAAATTTTGTGATTTTTATGAATTTTGAAATATAAATGCAAGATCATAAAAGAAAACTTACTTTTATATGCTTGCAATATCTAATATGAAATGCACATCTAACACCAAAAAGAAAGAGTTGTCTATCGCGAGTTCACCAAAATGTAAAGGAGAAAAACGATTGTTAATAGAATAAGAGTGTTTTGATACTCAAATAAATTATCACCTTACATTTAATGTTTAGAGTGGAGGGATAAATAAGACATTCCCTTTTATTCTCAAATGCACAAAGGAACGATCCAAGTTGATCAACCCAAAAAGGATCAATGCATAAATGAATCAATCTATTGGAAATAAGAATAAAAAAGGAGATCCTAGGTTTCCCTCTTAATATGTGTGTGAATCAATGTAAATGCATGATAGATTTAGAATGATTAAGGATTTGAATTGAAATGGATAGGAGAAATTTACTAACCTTAAGAATTGCAGATCAAAGAATGCTATTTTATGGGGTCTATACTCAGTTTCTGGAAAATCCGAAGTATGATCTGGAAAGGAAACATAGAGAAGAACAAAACCAAAAAATCTTTTTATGATTCGACACCGTCTTGAGAAAAAGGTTGACCTTGACCCACAAATGTCACCCCTGACCCAATAATGTCGACCCTGAACTGCACAGGTCTGACAAAAAATCTGTTCGCGGATCCTGATAGTTCGCTGAAAAGGGTATCCATATCTGAGTTCAAATCCGCAGTCCTGAACCTGTACCTGCAAGAAAATGAGGTTTTTTTTTTTTTTTGGGGGGGAGGGGTTTGCCTTAGTCAAACCATGATTTAGGAATTAACCTTGAAATCAATAATTG
>MU226807.1:516731-530615 GCA_018584345.1 Thuja plicata
GTGAGAAAAGTTACTGTGGAGACAAATATTTTATTCTATTTGTAGATGACTACTCTAGGATGATGATTGTTATGTTTCTCAAAGAAAAATCTGATGCATTTCAGTTATTTAAGTGGTACTTGGAAAATTTTTAAAAGGAACAGGTAAGAGTCTGAAATGTCTGAGATCTGACAAAGGAGGAGAGTTTGTTTCTAATGAGTTTAACAGGTTCTGCAATGACCGATGGATAAAAAGACAGATGTCAGCACCTAGGATGCCGCCACAAAATGGTATAGTTGAAAGAAGAAATTGATCTATCATGGACTGTGCCAGAACATTAATGATGGAGAAAAATGTTGCACAAAAATATTGGAGAGAAGCTGTGAGTACAGCTGTTTATACCCTAAACAGAGTACAAGTCAAGAAAGGTATAAATTCTACACCTTATGAGCTATGGTATGGATATGCACCTACTGTAAGTTACTTTAAAGTCTTTGGGAGCAAATGTTTTATACTGAAGGATAAAAGGAATGGTAAAATTGACGCTAAAGGAGAAGAAGGCATATTTCTTGGATATTCTACTAAGAGTAAGGCATACAAATGTTTGAATTCTAACACTAACAAAATTGTGGAAAGTGTAAATGTTAGAATTGATGAATATGCAGAAAGAAATGAAGCTGAAACCATGATTGAGCCTGAAAGTTACAGATCATTCACATATCCTGAAGAGGAGGATTCTAATGAAATTTAAAATGAAGTTGCCGAGCAATAGTCTGCACCTGCCGAGACACAGAACGATATTGCCGAGAAACAGGAAGTGACTGCCGAGCTATCTGATGGAGATGCCGAGTCACAGTTTCACCCTGAATTTAACTTGAACGATCAAAATGAAGTTGAGAAAGAGCCTACTTTGGAAAAATATGTAAGAAGGCACCATAAACCTGATCAAATCATAGGAGCAAAGGATTTTGCAGTCATGACAAGAGGCAAATTAAGAGAAGACACATGTTTGTTATGTGATTTTGAGCCTAAGATAGTAAAAGAGGCTTTGGAGAATGAAGATTGGATTCAAGCCATGAATGAAGAGATAGACCAAATTGAAAAGAAAAAGACATGGACACTAGTACCTAGACCTGACAACAAAAATTTAATTGGTACAAAGTGGGTATTCAGAAACAAGCTGAATGAACATGGAGAGGTAACAAGGAATAAAGCAAGACTGGTATGCAAGGGTTATGCATAAGAGGAAGGAATTGACTATGGAGAGACATTCGCCCTAGTTGCAATATTGGAGGGTGTGAGAACTCTACTTGCATATGCAGCCTACAAAGGATTTAAAGTCTATCAAATGGATGTGAAGTCTGCATTTCTAAATGGGATATTAGAAGAAGAAGTATATATTGAACAAGCTAATGGATTTGTTGACCCTAGTAAGAGGAACATGGTTTGCAGACTGCACAAAGCGTTGTATGGACTAAATCAAGCACCAAGAGCATGGTATAAAAGATTGCATAATTATCTAATGAAGATTGGATTTGCAAGAACTAATGACAACAACAATCTATATTTGAAGACAGAGCAAGGTAAAGGAATTTTATTGGCTGAAATTTTTGTGGATGACATCATATTCAGTAGACAAGATATGATATGTAAAGCATTTTCAAAGGAGATGCAAACTGAATTTGAAATGTCTATGTTTTGTGAGATAAAATTCTTTGTTGGACTACAAATACATCAAATGAAGAATGGTATCTATATTACACAATCAAAATATATCAAGGAGAAACTGAAATTTTTTGGTATGGAAGATTCAAAACCAGTGAGTACACCCATGGCTACTAGACATAAGTTGACAAAGAATGATCATACAAAAGAGGTAAATCAAACACTGTACAGATCAATGGTTGGTAAGCTTCAATATGTTGTACACAATAGACCTAATATTGCATTAGCAGTTGGAATTGTTGCTAGATTTTCTGCTAATCCAAAAGAGACACATATAATGGCAGTGAAAAGAATTCTGAGATATTTGAAAGGTACAAAAGACTATGCCCTATATTACAAAAGGAATGAAAAGCTTGAACTCAAAGTCTATACTGATTCTAACTGGGCTAGTAATATTGATGATAGAAAAATAACCACAGGAGGAGCATTTATTTTGGGGAAAAGATTAGTTTCCTGGACAAGAAAGAAACAAAATTGCACCTCACAATCTACAACTGAAGGTAAGTATGTGGCAACAACAGTTAACTGTTCAAACATTGTGTGGTTGAAGATACTACTGAAAGGTATGAAAGAGGAGATCACAGAACCAGTTGTCATATATTTTGATAATACGAGTGCCATAAATATTTTTAAAAATCCTGTAATGTACTCTAAGACAAAACATATAGCCATCAAGTATCATTACTTGAGGGAGCTAGTTCAGAAGAAGGAAGTATGACTGGAATATGTGAACACTAAGGAACAGTTGGCAGACATATTTACAAAAGTATTACCCAAGGATGCTCATGAGTATCTAAGAGGTAAATTGGGGGTAATTCCCCTAGTAGAGGCTAACTAGTGCTGAATGGTACTGTTGCATCAAATGTTTTAATCAGAACACTTGACACATTGATGCACAGTAAGTCACATTTTTAGGATGCTGCCTAAAAACTGTAAAGTAGAAAACCAGAACAGAAAAGTAAATTAGTCATACACAAAGATGATAGGAACAACATGATACAAAGATTAGAACAGAAGAATCTGCATGATGAAGATGTCAACATCTTTTGCATTGTTGTCAAAGAGGGAGATTATTGCGAAAACAATAGAGAAAACAACAGATACAAGGGAGATATTACTGAAAGAGGGAGCTGAATAGTAACAAAAAATATCAGTGTGATTATAGACACAGAGGGAGTCAGAATGAAGCTAAAGACATTAATGAAGATTTGTTCATATCAAGAACATAGGCACTTTTTGGATTGTATGGTAACTTTGATTGGAAATTATTGTTTTATAGTTTAGTGTTGCCATCAATGCCAAAGAGGGAGATTGTTGGAAAGATTGCTACAATGTAGACAATTGTTATTTTGTCATTGATGTCAAACCTTAACTGGTGAGACTATCACTATATGTTTGAGACCTTATCCATTGATTGATGAAGATTTGAAAAGAATTGGATAACAAGAAGACCAAGGAAATGGTTGAGTTATGAGTATACACCAGGGTACTTGATCATTTGGCACTTTGGCAAAGTGATATGTTGTTTATCTAGCACTGACAATTCACTGGAAGGTCAATGCCGAGCAAAGTGAAAGGTGATGTTGAGCAAAGCAAAGATGATGCTGAGTGCCAGTGAAATGCCGAGGGAGACAGTGAAAATCTGAGCAACAGTATTTTGATTATTGATGAGATTTGAGATCTATGGCTGACATAATTGATTTTATTGGGATATACATTATTAATTAAGATTGGTCCATATTCATTTAATGCACTGGAAACCGTTATTAGTGCATGGATTCAATGGTTAATTAATGACTGTATTGGAGAAGTAAATTAAATGCAAAAGATGGAAAGATCCGTTGGATCTGACCTAACCTAAGATCTACAATCTTGGTTAAGCAGAAAAATATTTATCTGACCTAGATGAAGAGGTATCATATAACCTACTGTGGTTATTATTATGATATCCAAGTGTAAGGAGAAGTTTAATGCAAAAGTGTTGCATGGTTAATTGACTAATTGGCAACACCAAGTAGAGAAGGCTGAGCAGAGAAGCAGAGAGAGATTGCTTGATGGATTTCCAAGTAGATCTGAAGTTTGAGATGAGAATGGAGGCCACTCAGTGAATTAGCATTAGAGCTGAAACTGGATCTAGATTTGCAAAGTAAGTTGTATGAATCAGATCACACCTGTTGATTAATTTCTAGCCATTGTATCAGTTCAAATCCTTTAACCAGGTTGACCTAACAATCATTGTATAAATCCTTTGAACAAGGTGACATTCAGATTGGAATGTTCTAAGTCCTCTGACAAGGACACTCCTAACAGGGTGATTAAATCCTTTAACTAGGTCACATTTGACAGTGTGTTTTGTAACCTTTAACAGGGTTGGCTCCTCACAGGGCATTACTTCAGAAGAGTAAAATTTTGGTAGCATGTTATTGGTGGTTTTTTCCATATTGGGTTTCCACATTAAATCATGGTGTCAAAATGTGTGAATGTTATTGTTGTGTTTTACTGTTAAATTTTTGCAAGCTTATTTCATGAGTACAGTAAACTGCACACTTTTATTGTTTATTACTGCCGAGCTGATCTGAGTTGTTGAAGTTGATTTAAATTTTTATATGGGCACATCTAGACCTGAGGATAACTTATTCACCCCCCCTCTCAGTTATTATGAATTCATATTAACAATATGTGTATGTGAAAGAGTAAGAGATGACTGATGGAAGATGAGAGATCAGAGATTGGCAGATATTGAGAGCTATAACTGGAACTATCTAAGCATTAGTGATGCTTGTTTTGTTCATTTTTTTGAATACTTTTCTCGAGTATTGATAGTAAGAGCTATAAGCTTAGTGTACCCCTAATAGGGTGTTGTATACATTTAATAGGGTTTTTATTCCTTTAACAAGGATATGTACTATGTAATATTCAACTCCTAAAAGGGCTAGGTCTCCCAACAGGGACATTATAATTTAGTGCATGCTTGTGGGTACCATTCCCACCGGGTTTTCCCTTGGCCAGGGTTTCCTCAACAACAAATAATGGTGTAATGAGTTGTGTGTTATTTGATTATGTTCTTTTCATTTCAGAAACCATATGGTTTATGTGGAATTGGTTTAAGTTTAATTTAAAGTGTTTTCATACTGATTAACCCCACTCTAAGTATTACTTAATCCTAAGTTTATACCCCTAAGAGAAGCTTTCTTTGTATTTATATTATAATTTGTTATTGACTTCTAAATAATCCATTGGGTGCCTTTTGGAGTGGGATTTTTCTCACAAAAGGGTTTTCCCCACATTAATCATCGTGTTGTGGTATGCATGTTATTTCTATTAATTTTTTGTAATTGTTATAGAGATCTAAGATATTTTTTACATTACCCACTCCTCAAGATTAGTGTAGGAATTTCTTCTAGTACTTGACTTCCTTACAATAATTCAATATTAATTGTCTCTAGAATGTATAATTATATGGATTTATGAGTTCAATTTGAGATTTTCCCATTGTTTTAAAACACAAACATGCAAAAGAATACAATCATCCACGAAAAGATTGCTTCTCCCCCCTTCCATCAATTGAGAATCCACTCTACAAAACATGAATTGATAGTTTATGCTTAATGCTTTACAGGTGGTAGATGCCAAAAACAACAAACAAGACTTGATCATGGTACCTATAGATGCTAATTTTTTCCACAAGCTAAAAGTACAATTTTTACATAAAATGAGAAGAATATAATCATACCAATACAAAGTATAGTATACATCATGCACTTAAAAAATACCTAAACATGTTACCATATGAGCCCAAATTCCAGAAGTTTTCAAAACAAGGATTGTCGAGAAACACTTGTGAGAATCTAAAATTATCAGAAAATTTAGGCTTAAAAATAAAAATCAATTGTACCACTATGAAGAACATAAAATCTATTCCAAACAAAAAATTGCTCACAAAAATGAGGTCATAAGATCGAGCTATCACAATTTGACGTTTACTTTCTAAAATAAAAACTCCAATAGTGAAGGGGGAACATTTTGAAAGCGCCTACATGACATCATGTTGATTTTAGTACATGTAGATATACACTCTACACTTAAATATTCTTGAATTGACTATTGGGCAGAATATGTTGTTGACTAGAAGAATATTCCATAGGGATTTTGACTACCTGACAGTCCTACATGGGCACTGTGTAGTTCAACGAGTAGCCATCACATGACATGCCTCTATTATCACACACTAGCTAATTTGTATAGTTTCAAGTACCCTATCTAATTAGGTTATATCAACCAATTTCTTTTATTTTTACAATAAAATATTTTTAAATTTTGAATCAACAATTTCATAAAAAATAATGATTTTTAATTTAAAAATATTTGTTTGAATCACTATTTTGCACACACCTACATAGACATCATTAAAAATGACCATATGATCGTATGAACAATGCTGACGACAAATTTGTTTTCTTCAATCTCCAAGTGACCTTCGATTTAGATGAATTAATAGTCAATCTTGGTGTTCTTGGGCCTTTTGAGCAAGATGGTGGGGTTGGTTTTGGCCCAAAATGTCTAGAAATAGAAGGTACCTTAAAAATTTGGAAACACTTCCCAACTCAACCTTGCATTCGCATTAGTTTACTATTTATAATAAGTTTACATTTGAGCATGGATTGATACAAAAAATTCCCAAAGCCATAGATGAGCTAAATAAGCACATCAATAATTTTTCATTGCAAGATCTTTTCTATATTTGAAGATATTAAGGTTTCCATTTTGAAAGTTTTAAAGTTGAATTTGAATGCTTTAGAGGCATTTTTGTGGCCTAGAAGTGGTCATAACTAGCATAGTTAGTTATGACTTGATAGAGCACTTCATGAGCTTTGAATATTTCAAATAGTTTGTCAATTTGACTCCCAATCGTGGCCTCTGAAATTTGGGTCTCATGAAATGTGAAATATAAAAATGTGTTGGACACATAAATGTGTTATGAAAGACAATTATGCATGTTTGTGTGTGTTTTGACACATCACATGATATCTTGGATTGGAGATAAGTTGGGCACCACTCTTTTTAATTGGTTTAGTTGTTTATTTATAATACCATTTTACGATTTCATGTACTGTATATCCTATATATTAGGAGCATGAGATGAATATTATTGCAAGAGTGTTATAGACATCAAGTTACCTTTAGATTTATGGTTGGTGATACTCCCATTATTAGAGTTCTCTATATGTATATTATATTTTTTGTTAATTTATAAATAACATATTGGGCATCTTTTGGAGCGTGGGGTTCTTTTCTCAAAAATATTTTCCCCATGTAATTCATTGTGTTATGGTATGCATGCTATTTATGTTTATTTTTATTAAGATATGTAATTGTTGTAAAGATCTAAAAAGTTTTGTATTACCCTCCTCTCAAGGTTAGTCTAGGAAGTTGTTCTTCTACCTTAACCTCCTTACACTTCAAACCATCATATGTGTGATCTCCTTTATCTGATTTAGATGAAAAAAGGAAAAAGAAAACTAACATTCTCAAACCTCATGAATTTGATGGTGATCTCAAATTTGCACAACCAAGCTCCAATTTTGACCTACAACACAAAGCCACAAAAATAAAACCCCTAGAATCTACCAATATTTGTAACCCAGATCTCTCAAATAAGGCTAACAAAAAATAATCCCAAAACTACGATACCATGTAAGAGTTGGTATGGAATACTCTACATCATGTAAGATTGGTTTAAGATTACAACAACCAAATATCTAGGCACTCCATGAAAGCACAAGAGAGATCAAAAATGAAAGAGTAACACTATTCTATCAAGGATGCAAATGATACGACATAATGGAACGATTGAAGTTTACAAAGGAGACCCCTTGGTTATATAAGCCAAGATGAAGATTGGATGGCCTAAGATTATGACACATGTCTTAGCCTTATAACATGAGACATAAAATTTTAAATTATCTTCCACTTAAGGTATACATGTGATAAATATGCACTAAAAATAGGAAGCATCCTTGTACTCCCTAAGTTAACTTAATTAACATGTTTGATTAGGACCTAGGAGTTGAACTTTCTAGGCACAATACCCCTTTTACACCAAGATTATTTACTCATTGGAGAAATTTATAACCATTTTTTCATCGATTATGTAGAAAGGAAAAAAATACAATGAATAAATGCAAGAGAAACAAGAATTACACAACTAGTATACACATAAGAGAGCTAAATTTCCCACCTAAACACAAAGCAAAGAATAAACACCAAGCCAAGTAGAATATAATTGCTCAAAAACAATAGAAATGGACAAATTTTTACTTAAAACAACAATGACTTATCATAACTAACAACAACAGTTGTGGATATAATGCATTAGCATATCATAAACATAATGCATCAACATATGATTTAGAGTTTCATTGCTTTCTCAAGTTCACTAGAATATGAATCATCTTGGATTCTCCATATTTCTATTGTTGAGAATCTTCTTTAGTAAGACACGTTCTAAAATCCACCTACTCATCTTTTTCCAAGAACTTTATAAACTCTTTGTGGAAGTCAGTGATTAGAAGTCTTTCTATTTTTATTCCAAATAAAAACAATGCCATTTTAAATTAGAAATTGTAAGGGCATAAATAGTATTATTAATACTTTTATAATTTATATTATAGTTAATTTGATTATCATCTTGAATGTAATTAATTAGTTTTAATTGATATATTTATATGAAAGAGTTTGCATAGAATCTGCAATTTATTAGATTTTGATTCTTTATCTTTCAATAGTTCAGACCCATCTTACATATTTACTTTCTTTTCATCTCAAGTCAAATTTGGATTACAATTACAGTTGCAAGTTTGACCATAATTTTGAAATCAAAACTTAAGGTAGTCTTAGATCGAATGAATTCTAACAATTAGT
Source organism: Thuja plicata (assembly GCA_018584345.1). NCBI lineage: Eukaryota > Viridiplantae > Streptophyta > Pinopsida > Cupressales > Cupressaceae > Thuja > Thuja plicata. The sequence goes on from MU226807.1 coordinate 525,357, forward strand.
GTTTTGTATAAAAGACAAACTCTAATTCATTTTTAGAGATTTTCCAGTTAGCTTCATCATCTCTTAATAAATTATCACATCATTTAGCGAGCACTTCATTAGCATCTAAGCTCATGAGGACAACAAAGGATTTTGTATTTCTGCTTGGCATGTCTTCTAGCTCATTCAAAATCAGTAAAGCAATCCAAGGGTTTGACTAAAGTAAACACAAAGGAACAATGTGTCTCTCACATTTGACACAACAAGGTCTAACAATGTTTTTTATCACTACCAATTTATATAATAGAGACAAACAAATATTTGAAGACAAAAAAATATAAGAATTTAAACCACAACAAAAATTAAAAAACTAGAGATATTAGAGTGGAAGCAATCCACGATGTTCCAATAGATTGGTGAGCCATTCTATTGTCAAGGGAAGAAGAAGAAGTTGGTTGACCATGAATTAGAAGATGAGGAATATGTTGTTGCTGAGGAAGACAAGGGGCAGGGTTGGGGGTGAGGTTGTTGTTGAAGAAGGTGGAGGCTTGGGAAAATAGGAAGGCTCAACAAAATCTTCTAATGATAGCTCAACACATATCTCAGACAACACTAAAATTGAACCTGTGGATCTCACTAAGGATGCCATGCAAAAGGAGGAGGAAAGCAACCTGGAAAGTGTTGAGGGTGCCTGCATGGAGTGTAAGAACACAACAAGGGAACTTTAAATGTTGAAGAGTAATGTCCATGAGATGGAAAAGAAATTGATAAGTGTCTCCCAATTCCGTTTGAGGGTAATGCATAACTATGCGACCTCATTGTGTCTTAAGCAGAAAAAGGTCATGGGAAAGGATGAAGAGAAGGAGGGAAACTACAAGGAACTCTTCAAGTTCCTTACTAAAGACTAGAGCATTGCGCTCAACTAGCCTTTGGATGGCTTTTGCTAGCTGTGGTTTTTACTTTTATGTTGTTATGCTCAATAGTTTACACTTTTACACTGTTAAGACTCATAGTAGTTCATAGTGTTATGCTGCTAACACTGTTACTGGTTTTGATGTTAATTGATTGTTAATGTGTTGCTAATACTGGACTTATCATGATTGATTTTCTTTCAGATTATATGTTTTAAAAAGACAATACCCTTATATTACATTACTGCTACTAATATAAAAAAAACATAAACCATAATTTTAAATCTAATATGTAAAATTGAACTTTAAATTCAAATTATACCATCTCCACAACACAAAACCAATTAGACATTTTCACATTCTTTATCAATTTTATAAAACATATTTCCGTTTGTTGCTTGTTATTAGATCTTATTGATGAGGAATACCACTCTTTTCATCCTTTTCTTGGTAATAGATACGAAATGCATTTTTATCCAAACCTTATTTTATTTTTTCTTATCAAAGCTTCACGTCGTTCTAAAATATTCATCTTTGAACTTCATTACTCTATTCCCCTTCTACTTAGTTTCACCAAACATGGCCCAAAAAATCTTTGCTCATGATTTTATTATAATAATAAATTATCATATATTGTCTCTTTTTTTCATTTCTTAATTGGATTAAGAAAAAATAAAATTATATATTATGTTATCTTTGCCATCTCAAGACATGGTGATGGTATCGCTACTTAACTTTTTCTAGATTTGCTCCCCAAAGTCCAATTAATTCAATTTTCAAATGCTATAGTTTGACATTATCTTGAACACATTTAATACATCATCATATTTCAAGATCATTGTCACGAGGATAGGAATCCCACAAACCTAATGTCTACCAATTGGTAAGATAAAGCTCGGAATATGAGCTTATATGATTAATGTTGATTGGGGTGTATTACTAGGATAAAACCCATATCTAAAATTGCATAGAAGAAACCAGTTTTACATGGGACTTCCCCCCCCCCAACCATTGCTAACAAACATAATAGACAAAGAAAATGATAAAGAAAAGTTAGAACATAAAATATAAGGATTCTTAGCCTATCACCACCTTGGTATTAACAAAATACATAGAATTTGTGAGAGTTTTTAACTATCATTTCCTTAAACAAGTGAGTGCACCTACAATGTAGCTAATGAGTAAATGCCATCATTGACATCCTTATAACTAACTACCTAGCCAATAAATATATAATATTATCTCTGACATCTTTAGGAACCCTAAGCTTTCAACCTGACATATATCTAAAGCATAATGCCTTAAAGAATGGACTTACATATAAGCTAGGCTGTCACATTTCAACTTTCAAAAAAGCTAAACTAACCAACAATCTTTTCAAAGTAGTTTTAAAATATTTATGGGGATTGAGGATTAGTTTAATGACTTGAGGAATAGTTTAATCAATTTTCATACACTAAGAACATCATTGAAGTAAAATAAAGTAAAACAAACTGGCTCTTGCAGTGACATGAAATCCAAAGTAAATCTTTGGTCATGTTTTTAAATGGTGTTATTATTAGCGCTCTTCCTTCGAGATTAACTTATCTCTTTTATATAGTTTATACTTAAGCCTTGTAATGTAGTTTATACCATCAAAGTAATCAAAATTGGGATCCACTTCATTGACATAATAGTGTCCAACCTAGAGTACAATACATACTCAACTTTCGATGTATTCTAGAAATTTTAATTAAAAATTAAATTTAGTCTAATAATCTCTATCCTCGTTAAACACACCATGAATCATTGGCTTATGTAGTAAAGTTGTGTATTGAATAACACCCAACATTTAAAAATGTTAGAGCACAATTCATTATCACTCAACTACCTTATCTCAAGGAAGAATCAATACTAATATTCTCTGAATTACTTTAGGAAATCTATCACCAAAAGTAGATGCAAGTTGTTCCATTAGCTTCTATTCTATGTCCCCTTTACTTCACAATTGTATGGAACTCACATCAATATCCAGATTTAATTATAATAGAAATGAGTAATAATTAATATTTTTAAGTATTCAATTTAAGAGTTTGTAATACACATATATATGTATGTATCAAATAATCTATGATAGATAATGATTTAAGTGTAATTATATATTATTAATATTTTGTTTGTGTAAGTTATAATTTCTTGTGGTAGTGCAAAATTTTTAACATTCTAAAAAATATTCATGAAATTGTGTACTATTGTCTAAACTTTTACAATCCTTCTATCATAATTGTTCATATTCTTACAATCCTTTACACACCTCGTGCCACTAATGTAATACTATCTTGCTCATGTGATACTTTTAAAACATCTCCTCTACAAACCATGTACCTAAAACATCAATAGCCAGTCCTCCAATTATAAGTAGTTAGAAGTTCAAACAACATTGATTAGGGACATAGATCATTTTTAACTACTTTGTAATATCTTGCATCTGTATACTACATATAATTATTCAATTATCCACATTAAGGATTTACTAGCATAGGTTCATCTAGGAAAACTAGTTGGATGTGTGTAGCTCTTTTAGGTCATAAAAATTGTCATTCTCAATCTTTCCATATCCTTTATAACCTATTCATTTTTACATTGAATAGAAATATCAAAGTATTGGTAAAAATCATCAACCCATTTGAATGTGTATTAGTTTATTGTGTCTTTACTTTTTCATCCCATATTCTACAATCTCATCTTTTACTAAGAAATTATTACCCTCCTAACTCTTATTAGAACCCAAATAATTGGTATTAAAAATATAGTGTTTTGGACATGCCTATAAATATGCACACATAACTACAAAAGTAAGATTTCCTACTTGGTTTAGATTTTGAGTATTTATACAAATATCATAGCAAGAGAAAGATGGCTAATGGATAGAAACATATATTTGATATGTCATCAAAAGTTAAAAAATAATTCAAGGCACTCTTAATACATAATGTTGAATAGATATTTAAGAAAATCCATCAACTCATTGTTCAACTTGGATTGATGTTGAAACACACTACTAAATAACATGTTCTCACTTAACACCAAGCTTTTTCAGTGTTCAAGTCAATTTGGATACCAAATATGTGAATGGAATTAATGCCACCAATGTGTTGGATAATTAAATTGATAACATGAGATATATTTATTAGTTAACGAATTCATTGATTTGAGAAGGTTGCCTTTGTATCATTGAATTTTTTATATATTAATGTCCCAAGTTAGTAGTAAATCTAACACAAAACATGAGAGAGAACTCTATCGTATTGTATGATGGAATTCCTTTATAAACAATTTAGAGGAGTAAAAGTACATTCTCAAAAAATTTGAGAATTAGTAAACAAATTTATAGCAATATTAGCAATATAAAATGTAATTATCTGAATATCATACCAATAATTTCCATGACTATGTTGCAAACATACATGAGAAAAACCCAAACTAGCATAACATGCTCAAATAAATAAGTAGATTATTGCCTTGTATTCATGTAAAAATAGATTTCTTGACTTTAAATATATTAGGGATCTTGAGAAATATGCAGGTTCAGTAGCAAAGGTTATGAAATTGAAACTCTATCCAAATAAAATGTTGAATACCTAGAATACGGAGAGGGGAGAGGTGAATCAATATTCTCTTGAACTTATTAAAACTTTTAATCAACCATTCACTTATCATAACTTAAATGTAGAAATGACCAGAACATAAAACATAAACACACACTAGATTTATACATGGGAAACAAAAGATGAGAAAACCCACATAGAGGGTGAAATCTCAAATATTATATAACCGGTTGTATCATCTTAAAATGGAAGCACTTACATGTTAAGAATGTTTATCCCTCCTTAGGGGATGTTTTTGACCTCCATCATATCATCCTCCTGTTTCTGCATCATCCTCTACTTTTGTGCCTATTTAGGACCCTGATTGGGCCTCTCCGGGCACCTTCTATCCCACCTGGCACTTTTTCCAGGGGTTCTGACCACTTGGGTCAAGGTCGACCTCGACCTTGACCTAGGTCAGGGTCGACCTCAACCTTGACCTGGGTCCCCCTTTCAAATTTGGAAATTTGTCGGTTGTCAAAAGTCATCCAAAATTCATTTCCCGCTTCCGAGTCGACTGTTTTGGGGTTCCAAAGCAGTAAATCCTAAATTATATTTAATATAGGTCCTCTTCTAGGGGCATGGGTCTCATTGGAATTCAATTCTCCTATGTCGGCCTCCTTAGAAGATTGTGCCCTAAATTCATATAAAAGGAAGCCTTTCTCTCCCATTTTCTCTAAGTCTTCCAAGTGCAAAAAGCTCTAACCAAGATTTTGTTCAAGCATCCATTGTTCTACATGTTT
>MU226807.1:539468-580946 GCA_018584345.1 Thuja plicata
CTCCGTGCTCCTCCTCCTCCGCCCACTCTCCCTCTGCTAAGCCCTCCACCCAGCCCTCCGCCTAGCCCTAACCTGCGCTCTGCCACTCCTTGCACCATCTCTCCACTCCACCTTTGCCTCCTTGCACCACCATCTGTTCATTGCTCTTCCCAACCCAAGGCAGCACCACCCAAAAACCACCACCTCCGGTGAGACATTAGTCTAAATTTGATGCCCTTCTAGCCGTAAAAAATAGGGGTTATTGGCTTTCTTCGACGACGTCGGGACCGCCAAATTTAACCTTGCATTTTTTTGACGTCAACATGGTTTGAAAATTGTCTGCCTTCACCATTGGCATTTTTGAATTTGCAGTCTATCTTCAGAGGGTCATAACTTTCTCATTTGCAGTCCTTATCTTGAGTATTTTTTTGTTTTGGGTAGAATTTCCTAAAGATTACTGTGGTGGGGTTAGTTTCTGGTTTTGGTTTCCAGATTCATCATAAATTGGAAATTTGGATCATTGTCCTTGTATAATCCTCAACTATTTTGCAACTTCTGAAGCCTCGTTTGGGCTCATACAGTAACATTTTTGGGTGTAATTTTTTTCAAAGTGCGTTATTTTTTGTCTACTTTCTAAAGCTGCAATCAGTTTTCTAATTTTCTTATTTTCTAATGCTGACAAGTTCTTTGGTTTGTTGTTCTTGGGATTATCTTGTTGATTACAGCCTAGCAGTGGTTTGCAGGACATTGAAAAGAAGACTAAAACATAAAATACTGATGATTTGTCTTACAAGTTTCTTTGATCGATAGAACGCTAAACATTTTTCTTTCATATTGTTTTTGTTTTATTAAAATAGGAACCCACATGCAAGACATCTTAAAATGAACTTCTGTCTGGTGTTTTAGGAATGGTAATAATGTCAGGAAATTATGCTCTCATCCTTTTAGGATGAACAAAAATCTAGAAACACTATTGTCATTTGCCGTTTGAGATCTTCAACTTTAGAGGGTCTGTACAAGTGGGAAAAAGTACTCACCCTTGGAGAACAACCCAAGTGAGAACAAGCTAACGCCAAGCTTATTCGACTCACTATAATAAATATGCTTCCTCAAGACCAAAGCCTCAGAAGATAAGTTGAATTTGATCTTATACTCGGCTCTCGCCTAACACAAAGTAGGGCCTCTAGGTCTCAATCATGCATCGTGACTGCTTGTGCTAAGGTGATCTATGGGGTTAGTAGCCTGAATCACCCTTGCATGGACACAGAGGATACACTTAAACGAAGACCCTTACTAAAACCTTTTTTAGTTAGTGGCCAAAATCCTTTTCTACTTATTGATATGAACATTGTGAGATGTGCATGCCTAAGAAACCTCTCATGTACCCTTCTTGTTGAGACAGTAAATTTATCAGGATCCTCAAATCTTTAGAGATTTGAAGCTTGGTAGGCCTGATAAGTGTGTGCTGTGTAGGGGAGCTAGTGCTGCCAAGCTTCTAACTGTTTGACTTGAATGTTTATTTTATTGTAAGAGGATTCAAACATGTATTGTCCATTTCTCGCCACCTAGGAATAGGGTTTGATTGTTGTGCTTGGTTCTATAATATCTCCATGACGTGTCTTGCATGAATGAAACATCAAAACATACACCAAAACATTAAAACAAACATCGAAATGATCAACGACTCAAAATTTGAACTCTTAGGTGTTAAACTGTCAACTCTTGTCCAAGTTTTTGCATCTAGTGTCAAAAATCTAAAAATCAGTCAAATTGCTATCCAAATTGGTATTCTGTCATGAAGGTTCTGTCTGAATTTTTAGAAATTTGTGTTCTCACAAATATCACTACTATGATTGCAATCTGTTGACAGTCTGACTCACTTGTTGTTTCAAAATCTGACTTTGTTGTGCTAGTCCAAGTGACTTGTTATTTTAATCATCTTTGTCCATGTTGTCCTTAGCCTGAGTTGTGAGAGCAGGTTCGTTAACCTCGACTCAAGATTGGAGTCATTTCTATCTCTCTCTCAATTGGACATTATCTCTTTTGTCTTTTGGTCTTGGACTTAGTCAGCACTTTAGATATCACTTCAGCACTTGTCAGGAAATCAATTGATTCATCATACCTTCTCTTCAATCTTCTAAGAAAGCGCATCAAGCCAATCTTACAATGTCTAAAAGAAAATGGGCTAAACCTTATGGTCCTAATAACAAGAACAAAGATATTCTTATGGAAGCTTTATCAAAATAGATTCAAACTTTGAAATATGAACTCTAGGAATTAAAAGGGAAAAAGGATACCCCATCCAACAAGTCCCCATTGATCTTTCCTTTTCTCTATTATCATGAGCCATCCATACTTCCTTTCTCTTTAAAAAAAAGGGAATCTAAGCGCAACAAACTCATCTTTGATCAAGAACAATTTCATGATCATCATATCTTTGATCAAGAGAGTGGCTCCAAAGCCCTAAAAGCTACTGAAAACACCTCCAAAGGGGTTAGTAACCTCATGAAAGAAAAAAAATTGGGTTAAACATAAGAGGGACTTCACTCCTTTGGGACAATCTTATGAATCAACATTGGAAGAACTTATTGAGCATTATCTGATCACATTACCCCGAGTCACATCACATGGATTGAAATTATTGAGTACTTATTATGCATATCAATGACATAATGAGCATAAAAATTCATCTTGCATGGAGTTGAAACATAAAATTCAAGATCTCATAGATGATGACATAATCAAAGTTGAAAATCCTAATGATGCATCTAATCTCAAGCATGATCAATATCAGGAATCAATGTCTAGAAATGGTTCACATATCACATCTACTTCTTCCACCACTCCTCCATCTCCTAAAGCTTTCAAAACAACCACACCATCTCTGTCAAAGAATGATCCTAATGATGACTATGTCTACCCTTGAGGACTACCTCTAAAAGAGATCCAAGCTAATCAGTATATGAGTGCAAATATTTCTCAGGCTTCAAAGAATAGACCCAAAACTTCCACGTTCTTCAATGCTTATCATGCCTTCTCAAAATGATACTCCATTAGCCTTTCAAGAATCCCTCATGCAAATCAAAACTCCTACCTCATCCTTAGAAGTGGCTCCATGTCAAGAGGGCAATCCACAATGTCAAGAAACAAATATCAGTAATGATCAAGATCAAGATACCATCCATCCTTATCCAATAGTTGATCAAAGTCACATATCTCAAGAGTCTCATGATGATTTTATCATCCCCTTCCATTTCTTCCAAGAAGATATCCCTCCATCTCCCAAGAAATATCAAGATATCCTTTCCACCATCTCTAATGAGCCTATTGAAAATCAAGACAAAAGTACCCTTTCTAAATCATCTAAAGATCCTTGTCAAGATCATAGCATCCCATCATCCCCTTTTCATATTCTTCCATATACAGAAACCATTATTCCTCAAAATCCCTTGGAGAACAATAAATCCCCTCAAGCTTCAGCTACTCCTATCCAAATTTCTCCTATCAAAGCTACTCATGCACCTATTGATATAAAGATGTATTCAAATGAGAAGAGCCTTGGTCATGCATCTCACTCTAAAGATGTTGATATCCCGTCCACACCTTATCTCCCTCCATTCAAATGTAAGCATCATCCTTCTCCATTCTCCTTCTCCATCCTTGGTCCCTATATCCCAAAACTAAAACAATCAAACCTTCCATCTATATTGGGTCCTTATATCCCTCCATCCACCATGCCTATCACTACTAGTTTATCATCCACTTACCCTATCCCCTATCAAGATCAACAAATACATGCATCCTTGAATTCTCCCTATCAACCCATCTATATGAACCATCCATATTGGCCCTATTCATCCATAGTCCCCAAGTCTTTTGGAAGCAATTTGGATGTGCAACAAAGAAATTAGAAATACAAGAATCCACTCACATATGAAGATCACTATGTCCAATCTAAGCGACATGTGACTACAAAGAAAAAATAAATATTCAAGAGACCACAAGGGTCCACTGAGCAAAGAATAATATCAAAGAAAATATGGGTTCCTAAATCCATCATGGAAGAATTGCGTTCTAAATCATCCAAAATAAAAAGAAAATCAAAAGCTATGTGGATTCCCAATTCGCTTCTAAAGGACTTGGATACAAAAATAAAATCAAAAGTTATATGGATTCCCAATTCTCTCTTAAAAGGCTTGAACAAAAAGGAAAAGTCAGAGTTGGCATCCAAGCTTCCAAAGTCTTCCACTTCATCTACATCTAAACATTTCCCTTCTTCTAACTCTATTTTGGGTCCTCATACCCCAAAATCCATTACCTTGAATACTTCACCCCCTTCTCAATCCATCTTGGGTCCTTATGACCTAGATCCATAACCTTTCATACATCATAGCATCAAGCTATTTCATCCATTTTTCCTCCATTTGTTCACTACCCTTAAAGGGGTGTGTCAATAATGATCTTATCACTATTTCCATCTACCTCTACACAAACCTTTCAATACCCTATCCTATATCCCACACCTACCTATTACCCATCCATCCCATATACTTCCATTCCTCTTATCCAATCCATCACATAAATCCTTGGCAACCATCTCCCTTATCCCCCATTTCATTCTCTACCATCACCCTATCAACATCTTTGAGCATACTTTCAGCGGCCTTGGCCTATCATAGCATATCCTTAAAAGGAGCACTGTCAAAGGAAAGAGACTTAAAGTTCCTCCATAAAATCAAAAGTACAAAAAAAGAAAAAAAGAAAAAAAGTACCTTGGTGAAAACCTGCTAAACGGGCACCTTGGTCCCAAAAGTAAAGATAAATAAATCCATCCTATGGTGAAAACCACTTCTTGTGGCACCTTGGATAAGAACCATGATGAAAACCTGGAAAATAGGCATCATGCATAATTCCTCCTACTTGCACTCTTCACTTGGGGGAAAGTTCCTTCCATGTCATCTTATCCATCATATCTTACAAGCCCATGAGCATCCATGTTCCTTCTGGTGATCTTGATAAGGTTGAGCCTATCCATGAACACTATGTATCTTGACATTCATTATCTTTTCCATCAGCCTATTCACTTTCTCTCATCCATGGCACCCTATCGTGATCTTTCTTATCCCAATCCTATCCTTCCTATCTTTGAGCATTCCTATCATAATCCAAACCATCCACTCATAGCCTCCATCACCCTTTATCATGATCTTGCCATCACTATCCTATCTAATTAACCCCTTGGTATTGACGAAAGAAAAGTAAATAAAAACTAAAATAGTTTCTCAAAAAAAATTTATTGACATGTCCATTCTTTTGGACCACATGCCTTTCATGACATCAGTTCATTATCATATATGCTATCCAGCATTGCTCCATGAACCTACATTTCTATATTCTTTTCCCCTAGCCTAGGTAATCTTGAGGACTGTGCTTGAGGGTTGCATTCGCCCTCTTCATCCATCATTGTCTATTTGCCTCATCCATCAACTTTCTAATCCATCTGCATTGTCCTACACCTTGCTAGACATTGGGGGAAAACCAATGTGATCTTTCTTGAGAATGAACACTTTGGTTCTTTTGAGAACCCTCCTAGCTTGAAACTGATCCAGATTCATAGTCTGGGGGCAATCAAATTGGCTTTGTCCCGACAGTATGAGTCAAGTTAGTCATGGTAATCAGATTTTGTTACCATGGGACAGGGTCCCAAATTTGATCATATCTTTGGATTACACTAGAGTCAGTAATCTTGTCATTTCTGAAGGACATCTCGCTACTGACGCAACATGTGTTTCTCAACACCCCTAATCAAAAGTGTTTCTTAACACTATCTTTGGACGCATCTATGTTTCTTAACACACATTGGATAACACAAATGTAAACAACAAATCAATAGCAATCAAACACATTGCACTCACAAGCACAATGGTGTTTCTCAACACCTCCTACATATACACATCTGAAAACTTTGAAAGTGGCTGAAGTGTGCTAAACTTCTTTTTGTATGATGTATGTTCTCATTGATTTTCGTCAATCTTTTCTTTGTCTACTACTTTTTGGTGTGGTCTCGATGATGTAGAAATGTCAAATAAATAGGGTGTATGTGATAAGAGCTCCTGCATTAAAGTGGAAAAGCCTCATATCCCTTGATCATGTTTACTTGCACACCAAGGTGAGGTTATAACTATCTCCTTGACTCTTATTGCTATGCTTGTTTACGCAAGATTGTACTCATGGTTATCTTGGCTTTAAATACCTCGATATTGGTGTACTCTTGCAACATCAACTAGAAACAACATTCAGGTCATCTCAACTTTTGTGCCCTGATGCTTATGTTAGTTTCATATATATTATCCGATGAAAGTCATATTCATATTCTTATGGTCACAGTGACACCAGTAAAGATTGTATCAACTCCGATGTTCCAAAAACACTCGATGATGAAAATTTTCAAAGCTAAAGGTTGAGTGACTACACCTTAGGTTGCATTCATGTTAGTCTTGCATTTGCATCTGCATGGTGTTGAAATATGCATAATACCGATATCTATCTACAATGTGAAGGATTCGAGGTTCAAATTGATCAATCTTCATTTTTCCAATCGGTCAGTTGTGTGTTGATTGACAGGAAGATGACACCCCTGGATAAATTGACTGTCTTGATTCTATTTTCAGGATCAAAATGGAAATCTGAAATCAGCTTGCTTTTCATTTTTGATGTTTGACTTATTTATTAAACTACAGCTGATCGCTTGCATAATCAGTCTATCTAGACTCCATACCAATGGAAATCTCTCATATTTTTCTTCCGGTCAATCCATGTATCATAGTTTTGGTCAATCTTGGTCAAACATGACCTCCCATCAAGTACAAATTATGTCCTAACCACTTGGGACCTATTTCTAATCAGATTAGCTTCTTAGATCATGTTATCAATCAAATTGATTCTCATCACTGGGGCACCTAGCCATATTTCAATTTCGCTGCCGAGGGGGCAGGATTAGGACATCAACATTCCAGTGATCACATCTTCAATCAAAACCCAATCACTTGGGGCATCTTAGCTTCATCACATCAAATCAAGTTGAGATCATCTTAAATCAAAGGCAACCTAATCAATGGTCTTATAGAGTTGTGAACATATTCAAAACCAAACAAAATTAGTCTTATACGAGCTGTTCATTATTGAAACCAGATACATTGATCAAATTGGATTCATCGCTTCAAATCAAGTCAATTTTCTTGCTAATCAAATCTCTTAATGGTAATCAGTTTCATCGCTTCAAATCAAACCTGTTATTTGTTCAAACCAATCAAAAGGTTTAAGAGTTCCTCACAAATTTTCAGTTTCATCACTTTAAATTAATTTGAGCATTTTGTTTTATATCTTTTAATCGATCTTCATCTAATCAAGCTCAGAGTCGGTCTTCTTCAAAATAATGTTTTCATCTCTTTAAAGAAAATTGTTATGGGTCTTCTTGCTAACAAGTCTTTGAATTAGTGCACTGATCACACATCAATTCAAAGAGGGGCAAATGTAATGACCTAAAAGTGGTCACCAAAACCCTAGACCCCTAATCTCAATAACTTATAAAGAATCCCTAGTCTTGATTATTCCTAAGTCCTAAACCAAGCAGGCAATTCAATAAATTCAAGCTAATCTGACCTGAACCCTAGGTCCTAATCAATTATCACACTTGATTAATTAATTAATTCCTAAAATCACATTATATTGGAAAATAAACCTTATACTAATTATTTAATTGATATTCTAATATATTTGAAGGCATTATATTTTTCCATTAGTATACTTAGAGAAAAACATGATCTGCACCATCGGTTTACTCTACACTGATAAACGGGGCACAACACTATCCAACGACAAGGTTGTCTGACAAACACTGTTAAGTGTTATCCTATGACAAAAAGGTAAAAGATACCCGATGAGTAACAACAGTGCTACCTGACAGAACAAAAAAGAGAGGAACCCAACAGATACAGGGAACCCAATGAACAATTCAGTCAAGGAACACCGATAGACTGCAAGTTCTAACCGATGACCAAGAATCGATAGTCAGTTACATCCCACAAAAAGTGGATCTAACTTTCCACGTCAGATAAATCACTGAAGTTGTATTTATAACTTCTTGATTTTCTTTCAATCCATTATGTGCGGAGGAAGCAATGTAATTATTATTGTTTTAATTAGTTTTACTGTTTTAAAACATGAAAACTAGAGATCAAGGTCAAGTTGTAAACCTTGGATCTGAGAGTTAACATTGTAATACATGAATTCCAAGATAGGTCAAATACTTGTATAAATAGATGCTCAATCCATTGTGAAAGAAAAGTTGATCAATGAAGATAGTAGCCATAGAGAGCAACTAAAGACCAGACAGAGAATTCATGTAGAAGAACACAAACAGATTCAAATTAGTTTTCAAGAACAGAATAGAGGTTACCGACAAGAAAAGAAAAGGTATTCATCAATCACTTAAGGTGATATTATTATTGTAAAAGCTTTAATGGATCTGTAAACCAGCAATAGTAGATTGCATACAGTCAGATCAACATTTGTACTCATTCTAACAAGTGTAGTACACTAATGAAATCCTTTCAAGAAAGGTGGGCTTAACCATCCTATTGTAAATCTCATAACTGAGTGCACACTTAAATCAGTGTTGCTAAAGATCTTAACAGAATAGATCTTAACAGGTCTCCACATTAATACTCTTAATAGGGTAGATCACCAGAAGTGATCAAATTGTAAGCCTTAACTGGCTCCCTTCCATTCTACAGATAGTGAAGTTTTGTGGGTGCCATCCCCACCACAGATTTTACTTCATAATAGGAGTTTTCTGCGATACCATATCTTGTATTATGTGTTTTTCAATTTCATGAATGTTTCTATGAATGATTGAAAACTATTAAAGATTATGAACAAACAAAATATACATAAGAAAGAATAATAGTAATGGTTGGTAAATCAGAATTGAAAGATTACTAATGATGAATTGTGTAAGGTGTTAACACTTTTAGAGGTACTGATTCACCCCTCCCCTCTCAGTACTACCTCCCATTAATTCCAACAATATTAATTAAATAAAATTGCTAAATTGTCAATAAAATCCAAAAAGGAATTAAATTAATTAATAAAAAAAAAGAATGTGCATTCAAAATCATTTAAATATTTAAAAATGCATATGAAACCATCAAATCCAGTTAACTAATTATCAAATTGGAAACAATCCAGTTCCACTCAGTTAACTGATTTTCACTATTTATCATTTTGGAAATAAAGTTTTTAACTGAAAATGATTTTGGAAGTTTCCAAAATAACTGATCAGTCAGTTCAGTCAACTAAATCTTTTGACCAATCATCATCTTTGCACATGGATTGTGCTTCTTTAATCGAATCTGAGCCACTCTTTTCTTTCAATCTCAACCGTCGATTTGAGAGAGATTTCTATTAAAGATAGCCTCATTTCCTTCACAAAGGATCCTAAGTTTTCACTATCGTTATTATACTATTTTTAGCATTCAAGAATTTTGTATTCTTAGTTTTTCAATTGCTTAGTTTTAGTTTAATTTGTTTTCAAATCATGCAAACTTCTTAATCTTAGAGCACATTTGATTTTTTTTGTTTTAAAACGAATCTTACACATTTCATTTGGTGTTTCTAAATTGAATCTTTAATTAGTTTGGATGAACAAAAAATTGCATTTTCATTTAGTTTAATCAATCATTTAGATCAATCATACAACTTTAAATCCTTCATTTAGGATCTGGTGTAGTCACTGTTTCTTTTGATGACTTGAGAGAAAAGTCTATACTCCTGCCTACTAGAAGGCAACAAGTCACTTTTGGTTAGTTTAGATAGTTTGTGTATTTTGAATTCATGTTTTCTAACAAGCTAACCACATAAAGATTCATTGAAGTGTCTATGTTTGCAGGTGCAGGTACTTACCTAAAACCACACATACACTTATATTACTTTTACCACCATATATACTCTACTCTCCCTTTATCATCAATGGAAAAGGGTGCAATCCAAAAAAAAGGAAACCCCCCAAAAAATGAGAACTGAGCATATGATCCCCCTAAGGGAGAAAAAGAACTTAATTTGAGGACTATTTGATTTTATGAATATGGGCAGCCCATGCACCTTTATTGTTGTCTCATTGCAGAATGGAATTGGTCATAAGTTTGATATGCACTTGAAGAGAAACCAACATGTATTTGGCTACATCTAGAGTATTTGAATCAAAATAAGTGACCTATTGTGCCTTGGAAAGGGCATGACTCATTAAGGAAATGCATTCACCACACATGTCCTTTAGATTATTTAAGGGAAGGATAATATCATCTCTCTACTATTGTAGATGAAAATAGGTCTTGTGAAGTTCTTCAGTTGTTGATCTTATGGAACCAGTAAGATCCTGAGAGAGTTGGAAATTCTGATGTGCTTGATGAATTTTGTTCTCAATTATGTCAATTTCTTTTTTGATATTCTTGGTGGCCTCTGACCACCGCAAACTGTAAACATATAGTGCATTTCCATCAATAAGACACATATGCTCTTGTGTAATCGATTGAGAGAGAAGCTTGTGCACATTCACATATTTATCTCTTAGATCCTTTAAGATTTTCTCCTTCTCAATATCCTTTTCTTTGTTAAAATTGTCTTCAAGGGAGGTAGTCAAATTTTGTAAGGAACTTATCAATAACTTACAATTTTCAATTTTAATTTTAGAACAATTAATGGAACAACCTAGAAGAACATTCTCAAGAGCATAAATTATCTCATCAATAATTTTATCTTTTGTTTGAAGATCATTCAACAGGTCATGCTTGGAAGAGGCTAGAATAACTTCTCCAACCTGAAATTTATTCACCAGATTAACCTTAGATAAATTAATCATCAATTTAGATGAAGTGAATGACTAGAAAGATAGAGGGGAGACAAGTAATCTCTTTAAGGGATCATCAGACAAATATGGATCAACATCCTTCTTCAAAATATTTCTTCTTCATCATCCTTCTTCTCCATTTTATCTTGCTTTATTTTCTCTTTTACTTTATTTCTTTGGTCTACCACAATCTCTTCTACATTGATTTCTGGAAGAGTGTTGTCCAGAGGGACAACAAGACTTTCTGGTTCACTTGGAGTTGAATCAACATTTACACCAATATATTCAGCAAATGTGTCAACAATTTCCATATTCTCTGTGATAATATCACTAGGAACATCTTTAGGCACATCAGAGGATGTACCGACATTAGCACAAAGTAGCATATCATATTTTTTGGCCATAGGTATGAGAATCTCTATAGTTTCCATTTTCATCTTATCTCTAACTTCTTTCTCATCTTGCATAATCATATTTATCTGTTTCCTGGTTCTAAATATGGTTTTACTAATTTTAGAGAGTGAGGCCCTATTTTCTTAAAAAAGAGACTCTTCAATAGTCTCAAGAGTATATCTTTTAATTTATAGGTTTTATTTTTTAGCATTATTCTAAATTACCTCTAATGAAAACAAGTATTCATGAGGAATATATTTCTCAAAATATTCTAAAACAACTTCCAACTTAACACAATACTATACAAAATCTTTCATTACAGATTGTTTATCTTCATCATTAGCCTTAACATAAAGATTACCTATCTCTTTTATGTTTCCTTCTTATGCAATAGACTCAAATGAAGTATCTGGATTTAAAGGTTCTTTAATTTTCTTACCTTTTATTCTCCTAACTTGAATTTTGAATTGTACTGGTTCTTCTTCTTCTTTAGGATCTGACCCAAAATCAATGTACATTCTCTTAGATATGTCTTTGCCATTCCTGAACTGGGCAGATGAGGGTAACTCTTTCTTCCTTTTTTCTACAATTCCTTCTAAGACCATTTCTTCAATAAGAGTTCTGGAGGAGTTGATTAACCTGTTGGACCTTTTAATATCTTCTTCTTCTTGGGGTGAAAAGCCATATTGCTTCCAAGATTCATTGATAAATTTTTGTATCTTATTTTCCCTATTCTTCTTGGTATGTTCAAGATGAAATTCTAGGTATTTTTATTGTGGAGTTTCATATTTGTTTTAAGTCTCATCCACCAGACTTTCTAATAGTACCTTAGCTAGGCCTTCCAACACATCTTTAGTAACTTCATAACCTAGCTTTTTAATCAATTGTGTTTTGGGAACAACAACCTCCATTACATATTTGTCTATAGAAATATGGAAAGTAATAACATCTTTGTACTTCTCAACTATTTATCTAGGGATCCTTTCCATTTTCTGCATCCATAGTTGAAAAATTAAGATAAAAGAGGTGAAGGCAACCTCTTGGGATTCGAGGTTAGGAAAATCCTTAAATAATTTTGAATTATTTGAGCCATGAGCCTATCTGATGCCCAAACTACTTTGCCTTGACTGGGTACCTCTTGCAAAAAGTAATAAAAAATACATAAATCTAGGGTTCCAAAATTCAACACATGCTTCTTTCCTTTGCACAGATGCAAATTCTCTAGAGATTTTTGCTTTAACAGCTCACATAGATCATAATTTACATTCTTCTCAACAATCTCATAAGACATATTCATAGTCATAGCGAAGATAAAGTTGTCTCGATTAGTAAAATAGACTTTGTTTCCTATTATCAAGGACACATATTTAATGACAATATTATCAACAGAACTAATGGACATAGAGCTTCCATCAGAGATTACCTTGGTTAATTTCACGACATCTTTGATTTTCATGGCCTTAGGTACTGAAAGAACACCATAATCATTTAGACTAGTAATAACCTTCATCAAATTTTTAGTGATCTGACATGCTTGCTCAAGCCATAGAAAGTCATCATGAAATCTACTCATTGCCATTTTCAACCATTTGTTTTTGTAATAGAAATTAGGGAAATAATTCCAAACATCTATTTTTTTATCAACTAGGGCATGATATTCAGGTTTACATCAAACTCATCTCTTGTCAACTTATCAGTCCATAAATTCACCAGCTTGTCATGATTGAATTTGTCAAGCTTCACATGAATGGAAGCCCTAATGTCTTATGTTAGTATGAACCTAGAAGGAATGTTGGAGAAGGAAGGCTCTGGACATTTTTTTATTTCTTTGAGTGGAATCCTTTTTGAAACTTGGTCGAGGCTCAACATTTACATCAACAATAATATGAGTCGTCGTTTATGTAGAAAGATGAAACTTGCAACTAAAAATTCCTTTCATTGATAGATGTTGGAAACACTGAGAGGGGGGGGGGGAGGGTGAATCAGTGTTTAGCTAATTATTTAAATTCAACAACTTAAACATAAATCAAATATACATCCAATGAAGCTTAACAAAAGAACAAATAACACTTGATATGATTACGAGGAAACCTTGATTAGAGTAAAACCCTGGTGGGAATTAGTACCCACAAATATTGTACTAGTATAATGAACCTGTTAATGTTCCTTTGCCCTGTTAGAAGTAGTCTTTACAATGCAAGTACAATGACGTGGTTAAGGGTCTCACCCTGTTAGGAGTCTTTTACAAACAACCCTATTAGGGGTGAGGACTCACTGTCCAAGAGATCACTGCTCAAAGAGAAAGAAGGCTACAACCTCCTGAGAATAGATATGCACTATATCCAAAAGTGAACTGTTGTATGTGACACAGATGTCTGATCAGTTCCAGTTACGCGCTTATGCTCTTAACTTCTTTAAGGGCTCTATCT
The DNA here is from genome assembly GCA_018584345.1 of Thuja plicata. Classification (NCBI taxonomy): domain Eukaryota; kingdom Viridiplantae; phylum Streptophyta; class Pinopsida; order Cupressales; family Cupressaceae; genus Thuja; species Thuja plicata. The sequence goes on from MU226807.1 coordinate 553,176, forward strand.
CATACTGATATCTTCATATTTCTCTGCTATACATCTTCTCTGACTATTTCAATGACACTTACAATATATCTTTGCATTACATATATATATATCGTTATTCCTGAATAGACACGACTATAAACAAGACCTTAGTTGGCCCAAAAAACATAATACACAATGCTTCCAAACAAATTGGCTTAAGCATTTTTACAACAATGTTTAATACATGATTACAAACTTATTACAATAGGCACTTATCCTTTACATAACAAAAGATTACACGCTAATCAAAATCATCAAGTCAGCTTCATACTCTGTATTCTGAACTGCTAGTGTACTTGTTCTTTCTGTAGCTTTTCCGTACTGCCATTCTGTACCATGCATGTATAGGGTAAGCATAATAACATACCATAGAGCTTAAGTCTAAATGCGCATATCCTGATGTGGTCATACGCACGTGCGCTGATGCCCTGATCGACTGCAAGTCACTGTTCTATTCTATCCTCTGTACTTAGTCAATTTTCACTTCATAGTTTACTGTCAAAAATTCATATGACTTTGTTGCCATAATGACAACAAAAAATAAGACATATACTCCCTGGGAGTCAACTTTCCAACAATAGAACCCTAACCTTCATATCACCTCAGATGCTTCTTTGAATCCTTTTTTCTTTGTGTGAGAAAATGACTTAGTAAAACCTCTTTTTAACCTTTTTTGTCTGCTTGCTAGTAATAAATACAAAGAGAGAAAAATGAGTTTTCCATCAATTAGTCTATTTTTACAGTGAGTAGCCATACCCCCGTCTCAACTATGATGTAATTTACTTTACCGAAGTCTATTATCATTTTGTTACTACAACCTTACATTATGTGGCAGGGGACATAGAATGTTTCTTACATTGCTCCTCCTGAACCAAAGCAATATTTAATTACCGAAAGAGGTGTCTGTATCGGAGTTGGGTGCATCCACAGGTTCTTTCTTTCTCTAGATATTTTTCATTTCTTCCTTCACAAATTCCACATTGATTTCCTTCACTGCTCTTCTTGTATTGACTTTCCATCCTTTGTATTGTCCTGTGATGTGTCCAAATTTTTTTCATTGGTAGCACTTGACATTTTTTGTGCTTGCTTTATGACCATATAAATTGCATGCATAGCATTAAACTTTAAATTGATTAGCATGATTCCTACATTGACTATCTTTATGACCATATCTATTACAATTGTATCATCTACTGGAAAAATATCTAGCACTTTGATTTCTACAATCGATTTCTTTATGACCTATTTTGTGATAATTAAAACAATTTCCATAAAATGAAGTCTTTTTATTACTTACCTGTTGATTGAATGGAGACTTACCTTTTCCTTTGGTAGGTTTTTCTTCTTCATCCAAAGAAGATTCTTCTTTTCTAAGTGAACATTCATGAGCCTCAAATCCTAACCCTTTTTTTCTTTTCGAAGATCTTTGAACGACCATTATTGTGTCCAATTTATCTGAGATCTCCTTAAAATTTTCATATCATTCCTTAGCTTTCTATAGATATAATTTTAGATTTGTCACCTCATTTTCAAGCTTCTCGCATTCCTCTAATTTTGTCTTTATCATGCTATTTAGATTCTACTTGATTTGCTCATCTTCATTTCTTTTGGTCTTTAGTTATAAGATAGTATTATTTTCTAGCATAATCTCTTGACTTACTTCATTATATTTCCTTTTAATTTTTTTGATTTTCTCTTTTAGTCTTCTGATGCATTCATCAACCACTTGGATGTTCTCCTTTAGATATTTGTTCCCACCTTAAATATTCTCTAGATCTTCAAGAGCATGCTCAAGTTCCTTACTAACATTAAGAAACCTTTCTTGGCCCATAAGTTCAATTTTTTGGATCTCCTACAAGCTGTTAGACTCTTCTAAAGGACCAGGCTCTACTAGCAAATGTTGAATACTCAAAATAATGAGAGGGGAGGGGTGAATCAATAGTCTCTTGAACTTATTAAAATTTTAACCAATAATTCAATTATCAAAAATTAAATATAGAAATAAAAAGAACATAAAAACATAAAAACATAACACCAAATTTATACGTGGAAAACCCAAAATAGGAAAAATCACAAAGAGGGTAACTCTCAAATATTATAAACTAGTTAAATTAGTGTCTCACTATCATAAGGAGATCACTTTCCAAAGAAGGATCACTCCTTGAAATACAATAGTTCACTATCAAAGGGTGGTTTACAATCAATATTACAAAATTGAACTGTCAAAATTGCTTTTTTGGGGGTGGGGGGGGGATACAGTTCCATTGAAGTGCATAACCTATTTCACATTAACTATTTTGTATCTAAACATAATCACTTTCACAAATTCACTATTTAGATGCAAAAAATAATCACTTTCGCATTCACATTGTATCACGTATACAAAGATATATACAAGATACATCAACATTTTCTTTCGCAGGGAAACCGAATATATACCATCTGAGTCTCCATCAATTTTGTGCAACAAGAGGGGAGGAAAACCAAAATCCTCTACACACTACCACCAAAATATCTCTCAACATTTTGGAGACATCAACCAAAACCAAAATAACTTTCCCGCATGCTAAGAAATGGGAATATGATTACCATCATATTGTCGTGGTTTCTAGATAAGAACATACCAAAATTTTTATTCTGCATTGTATCGGTAAATAGAGCAGGAAAGTACTAGACCCAAAAATAGTACTACACCGAAAAGTCCTAGATAGGAACACACAGTCCCAAAAACCTGCATGAGCATTACTGCCATACGGAACTAGTCTAGATCAGACATATACCAGACCATTTCATACTGGAATAATGCCAGACCTCCAAACCAAAATGTGGCATTAATGAAAACATATCTACATAAAAATCACAAGATTTGATTCAAGGCTTGGACCAATAAAACATGAAAATCTAAAACTTATAAGCAAATCTAAAATTAAGTTGCCATGATATGAAAATATCATGGTTAGATCCTTCTTCTTTACGATGCTAAAAATTATCCTACATATCATGCTTATCAACACTACATTGTGCAAAATTATAACATTATTAAATAAAGTATAAAATAACTATAAGATAGCATCAATGAGGCATGAATTAGAAACATAAGAGCATCACATAAAACAATATTTTTGTGGAGAAACCTTTGCAAAAAAACTCTACAAAGAAGAGAGGCGAGGTATACTTTATCAATAAATAAATGTGATTATAGTACATTCACTTTCATTCTCTTCTTTTCATCTAACATGGAAACACTTGTGTACCTATGAATAGTGTCCTTATACCTCCCACCTACCCTTATCCCTACATAGTAACTCTACATTCAACTATTCCCCATTAACTCTACATCCAAGGAGTTATTTATATATAATGAAAAGAGCTCCAAAATATACTAAACAATGCATGCAAAGAGGGATATTTATTCCAAACATCACTAACCCTTAATTTACCCCCATAGAATTTGAAAGGACACTAATTTTTGCTATAATAATTTTTTTCCAACTTAGGTGCCAAAACATGGAAAGTAAACATTACATTAAATACAATAAATGACAGATTACCAAAAGAAACTTGTTGCCTCTTCCAGTAACCCACTTGGAGAAGCCCCCAAAGGTCACTCATTTTTCTCCTTATCATGTCATTAATAATATCATTTTAGGTGTTCATGTGTGGTGAAAATAATATTAAAACACTGTGTTCACAACCCACCTTAACTGCTATGAGTGGAACTCATTATCTATTATAGATATATTATAAAAAATAGCGAGGATAAATATTACAAATTATCTCCCCAATACACCCAAGTTCCTTGGGTCACTTCCCAAGGATGTTTAAACCATGTCATAAGATTTATAAGGTAGATGGATACTCAATCCTAATGAGGGATTAAACATTCCATAATAAATCTAATATTAAAGACAAGGAGAGTAAAATATTTCCTCATAGAAGAATAAGATAGATTATAAGAACCCATTGTTGAAGTTGAGAATTCAACCCCACAAGCCCTTGAATCATTTGCAAGAACAAAACCTACCATAAAATATAGATAAAGAAAATAATAGTATGACCAACAACTTTTCATTTCTATATTATGTAAAAAATAATATGTTACAAATGAATGAATAAATCCAACAAAAAGGACATGAATGAAACCCTAGTCTAGACCCTACAAAAAGATTAAATTAGCTAGTGAAAAGTGTCGCACTTACAATGAATGAGACAACTTAAGCTATTATTAGCTTGATTTAATAAAAATAAATACCATATAAATTAAACATAAGTGATTATAGTAATCAAACAACCTAAATAATTAAATAATTAGATAATACCTTAATTAGTCCAACACCCCCTTTAGATTAACTTATGGATAAGAACAAGAGCTAACGGATGTGAAAAACAATAATGGGTGGGTCCCAAAAAAAGGACTAGTTAGGTACCCATATAGAAACCAATGCACATCTAACAAACATATAAAACGAGAAAATCCCAGCGGGAGAAAAAATATCTATAAAAGAGAGGAAAAACTTAATAGAAAGGGTACATGTGACAATAATGAAGGAATCAATATTTCCAACCAAGTAATGAATGCATCACATAAGTAGAATAAATATACACCCATAGGAGAGAAAATAAGAGACAATGTATCTCATCATAAGAGAGAAGATGTAATGTCAAATATGATAAAGGCTCAAGGACAAATGTTGATGATGATCTAAGAGTAGGAAGCCACGTCCCTCCTTTTGGAAAGAAAAAAATCCAATGGCCAAGGAAAAATTAACTCCATGAAAGGAGATGAAAGGAATAGTCTCATGATGGGTGCTATGAATGACTCCTCAACTATCCACATGTCTAAATGAAAATATTCCAAATCAACTAAAGAAAATCCAAATAAGTGTGAGTATATCTAAAGAGAAACCATAGAAGAAACCAAATATAGGATGAAAATAATGGTAAAGGTATCATAAAAGAAGTGTAGATCCTCAAAAATGAGCCAATGTCTAGAGTGTGTTATGTATCATTGAAAAAACCTACAATATTAGACAAGTATTCATCACACAAAGTAGAAACTAGAAAGGAACTATTAACATGCTGAACTAAATTGATCTCTAAAGAAGCATTATGTGGAGGAGTAGACACAAAAAAAGCCTCAAGAACCATGATGGATGACTAAATCATAGATGATTTCAAGTGAACAAACCTCTCCTTAGATATTAAATTCACTCTAGATGCATGAGAGTTAGGACTAGTCAATGGAAAAAATGCTCAATGGGAAGAAAACAAGAGAAATTACACAACCTAGATGCAAGATAAACATTTCCGATTGTAATAATCTCTCTATTATGTAGGTATCTGATAAGAACTTAATCTAGTATGAAATATACTATCTTACCAAACCCATTATGAGTAATATGATATATGGAAAGGAGATTGGGTGATAATGAAGGGACATAAAGTACATTATTAAATATTGCATCATCAACCTCAATAGAATTCCTCTCAATGATACTCATATAATTTTTATTACCCATCAATACATTGCACTATCCTGAAAAGGTAGAACCTATAATTAGATGCTCAGTTAGGCCCCATTTTGGCTATTTCAAGATTTCATGTCCGTTATGCTTGATCGAACTATCTATCACCACTTATTCCATCATCTTCTCTTCATCCCCAACTCCCCTTTTTATTTTGGGCCCATTTTCATAGGTATATTACACATTGTACATTCTATACCAAGGTATCAATGCCTTGGGAATTGTATATCCTAACATTTGAACCCAAATTTAAACGGGTGGCTTGTTGAGGTGTTTCGGTGGAAAATTAGATCCAGTTTCAACCTCCTTTGATTTTTGAAACCCGAAATATTGTGAGAGGTATATAAGTAGCCTATCTCTCCTCATTTTGGTATCCATCCACATCCATTATCAATCAATTGAGTTCAATATTTAAAGGAGAGAATTCAATATCTAGCATTCCCCAAGCATCCAAGGAAATTTTGAAGGAAAACTTCTCCATTGTAGCATGATTCTCTCCCATGATGACCAAGTACAAGAGCTATCAATAAAGAAATATGGTTCTTTTTTCTATTTACCAGCATTTGAATTCAAGAGTCTTATTAGAGATTTTTCTTGTAGAATCTCAATATTGCACTTATGCTTGACTCTTAGATTCCCAAATTTTGATTCACACAAGTAAAAGTATAATTAACATGGATTTAATCCTTCTACTCTTTGATCTCCACAGACTTAGGTGGGTGTACCTTTTACAACTTACTACTTTTCAGTAAATATGACAATGGATCTTGACTCCACACTAATTTTTTAATGGTATTTATTGAAACAATTGATAACAAATCCTGCAGATGTTAATCACTAGTCTTATGCAGAATCTTACAAACCAAAGGATGCATTTAACAATAAAAAATACAAGTGTGACAAGGATTCTCATCCTTCTTCTCTTTGAGTTATTAACTCAAGCATGCTAACCTAATGATTCACTCTTCAAGGAATCAACAAGATTACTTGTATTCTTCAGATACAAATGATAAACATCTATGTTATTTAATAAACACTTAAAAGGTTTCTTAGGTTTTAGATTAGATGATGATAGCTACTATTTCAATCTAGACCAGTGCCTAATCCGGGGCAAAGGGTCAAATAAAATATATTTTTACAGAAACCTCTTAATGTAAACACACTTAGAAATAAGATGAAATACCTTACAAGTCATCTCTTCATTCCCATATCTATGTATCAAATTCCTATGCCCATATTTAACCCTCTGAAACTATCCTTAAGAATTATTATTCCTTTGAAAGAAAATTAAAAACAATCTCACAATTACCTTATAACCAGTGTATTTAAAATGCCTTACAGATAAAATACACAAGAACTCAAATAAAGATACATGAAGACATCATAGACATGAAATAGGAATACCCACTGTATTTTATTAAAATATCTCTGTTTAATACATCTAGAATGAAAAAAAGCTTCAAAACTAGACATAATTTAGAAATTGCCTTGTAGTTGTGAATCCACCATCCTTTACAACATAATACAACTTTCTATATAGGTTTTCACTAGCCATCTTCGAATCCTAAAAAATGCAGGATGCAACAAGCTTCAGATGACTAGGAGGTAAGACAAAACATGACTCATAAAAGACAAAAAAATAAGAAAAGTGATAACCACTTTGTTACAAGATTTTCTCAAAGCATTTTGTCTTCTGACCGCTTGATCTTTGCAACTCTTCAAATTTGTTTTGATATTTCCATATGGAGTTTGTTTCCTTGGTATTCTGGTATACATATCTTTTGCATCCTCTTGTTTATTTCAAAATAATGGAGGAACTACCTTATGTTGGATATCAGATAATATCCTTTTCTTCTTGAGTACCTGTAGTAAACCTGTACTTCCATGAAGTGAATGCCTCATCATTTGGCCAAGGGAAGTTGATGACTTCATATTTCTTTCTACTCAATTCATCCCAATTGGCCTTTATCTATTCATTTTCCTTTTTCCAAAACCCAAAGTATGATCTAGCTTCTTCAATGGTTTCACCAGTTTGAACAAACAAAAGTGTGTTCTCTAAACTGATAATGATGTTAGTCCTGATTGAAAATTCTTTTCCCATCTCATTCATCCACCACGCTTCCCTTTTTATCTTACCATTCTTTCTGAATAAATTAGGGAATATCTCAAAACATGTTTTTGAAAACTCTTTCCTTAATGTCTCAACCTTTTTAAGGATGATACTTCTCCTTATATCCAAATAAATTAAATTCTTGAGGCACTTATGAGTCTTAGTTAACATAATGTCAACATTATCTTCCTTCTTAGATAAGGAATAAAAATATTTAAACTCTTCCTTCCTTCCTTTCCTCCTTTGCATAATTTGATCCCATTTGTCCCTGTCTTCATTTAAATAATTCAGTATGCTCATAATTTTCTTACCATGTAATTGAATAGAGGTAGGGTCCAAACCATTAGAAAAATGCATGATTGTGGCTCTTATCTTATCCTCATATCTTTTTTGTACCAGTGTTTGTGCATCATGAAACTTTGCACTTTCTTCATCCCAACTTTTCCTCACCCCTTCTAGTCTAGTCCTTTCTACTACTAGTTTATCTTTCTCATAATTCAAATCTGCCTCTAAAATAGAGCCAAATGGCATAGGGGAAGGAGGGAATTTGATTATTGGACTAGAGGAAGATGTTTGATTTGGGTCTTGTATTGTTATCCTCTGTGGAGATGTTTGGACTGACTGTTGTCCTCTTAATTTGGAAATTGTTTTATCCTTCTCCAAGGACTTCATCCTTTCATCATTATAAGATTTTAGTACTATTTCCAACTTGATTCTCAGGATATTATTTCCCCCTTCTTACCTCTCTTCTACCTTTAGACCAAATTTTTAAGACTCCAATGTTATGTTTGCTGCTTCTACCCTTGTAGTTTCTGCAACTCTTCTTACTAATAAGCTTCCCTAATGCTCAACGCGGGTATCTTCATTATTATTCTTGTTTTCTCTCCTCTTCAGTGACCACATCACCAATGCAACATGATCTTCACTAAATTTGACTCCCTTGTGTGTTTGTTGAGCCTCTTCATCTGTAGCATGCATGGTTTTTGTTTCTTTTCTGACTGTATCAAATACTATAGCATCAGTTATATCCCATTCTGGAAGGATAAGGACTCCCTTTCTAACTAGTTCTCTTCCCTCTTGAGGGGTGATATTTTCAAATTTATCCAACATTTCCTATTTCACTTCATCCTCAATCTCATTCTTGTTTCGGTCAGACTAATTTTCTTTCCTTTTCTGACATTTCTCTTTGAAATCTCCAATATGAATTCTCCACAAGAATTGGATGAATGCCCTATCCTTCAAAAAGTTATCATCTGATAAAAATTCATCACTAGCTTGCTTTGTTATGGGATCCAGTTCCTTACCAGCAAATTTAGAAACTGTTAAATCCATATTTGTATGTTTGGAAGCCTCTGGCATCCCTTCTTGCATCTCATGAGATGTTACAAAAATCTTCCCTTCACTCCCCTTCTGCATTAATTGTTCAACAACTGCTTGTTCATCATGATGAACTATAATCGATTCAATGTGTGAAGATGATAAGTTGATGATCACCGAGCTAGAGAAAGAAAATGCAAGACATTAAATCAGTTAATGTATTGTATTTTCATTGATATCAACTTGATATAATCTGATTGGCCATATACATATTGTCATAGACTTCAAGAAACCAAAGAGATAAATTTTATGTTATCAGTAAACATATAAAGCCAGTGTACACCAAGTGACGGTAAACACTGACAGACAGTACACACCGAAGGATCGAGAACCCCGAGTAGTCACAGTGTATACTGAGCACCGCAACACTGAGCATAACTAAAGTCAACCCCGAGGATAATTGAAGGTGATGCTCGAGGACAACTAAAGTTTTTCACTAATCAGAACTGGAGCTAGCAAAGGAAAAAACACTTAGCTGGCAGGAGCTATAAATAGAGTTAAATTATTGATTACTTTATTTCCATCAACCACTTGAACTGAGTATTTAAAGCTAGTTCTATTCACATTTTTCAAGAATAAATCTATATAATAAAACTAAAGAAAAGCTTTAAATATTAAAGCAATGCATGGCAAGATTTGCGGATCAAGAAAGCTATCTATGTCAAGAACAAGAAAGACAAAGAATGTAAATGGTGAAATCATTTCTATATAAAGAGACAAGTAATTCTTTATCAAAGAGAGAGGAATGTTGAGTATAATTCTGGTGAAGATAGAAGTCTTCATGCAGATCTGATCATACAGGCTGAAGAACAGAGCCAAGAACTATGTAGACATCAAGAAATAGAGAAACAACATCATTCACCGAGTAGAAAGAACAAAGAGGGGAGCAAAGGTATAGGTATTATGGACTTACAATAGATCTGAAAATATGCAAGTTTAAGTTGTATTAATGAATAGATCATTTATTATTTCATTTTAACCATTGATTCAAAAAATCTCTTAACCGAGTCGGATTTAACAGTCCTTAATGTATTGAGATACTCAAGAGTATCAAAAGGTTTTTCTTGTTGACGACATAGTGAATGTCGAAGGTCAAAAGACTAACCAATGGTTTTAAATCCTCTAACAAGGTTGCACTTAGCAGTGTGTTTGTAACCTTTAACAAGGTTGGCTCTTCACTGAGCTCACTTCAAAAGGGTAACCAGACATAATAACCCAGCCAAAATAACCCTGGACACAATAACCCCGCCATAATAACCCAAGGACACAATAACCCAGTGTCACAATAACCCATGGACAAGATAACCCATGGTCAAAATAACCCATGGACAAATTAACCCATGGTCATTTTAGATCAAGTTAGTATGCTAAAAAAGGGATTGTGAGGCACCATAGAGGATATTTAGGTCATTTTTAGATGATATATCCATTATATACTCCTAAAATAGCCTTAAAAAATCTTTAATATGCTTAAATAACTTATAAAATGGTAAATAATTATAGAAATAAAGAGTTATTATGAAAAGATATAAGTGAAAAGGCATTAAGAGGATATATAAAGATGTAGAATTAAGAGAAGTAAAGGAAGGAAGAAGGGGAGAAGAATTAAGAGTGTATAGAGTGATACAAAAAAGAGAAATCAAAATTCATAAAAAAATATTTTTTTTTTAATATAATTTTTGAACATTATATTAAATTTTCCTAGGGGTTTTTATAAAAGTATACAAAAATAAATATACTTTTAGGGAATCAAGAAAATTTTGAGAATTTTTAATATATACTATGCCTCTTCAATTTTTAACCAGTCAAAAAATAAGAAATTACTCATTTTAAATGGTTACACATTTTTGTTTCATCGAGAAGGTGTCAATAAAATGATTTGGCATTGTGCAGAATATTTTACAAATAAATGTTCAAATCGGTGTTGTACTACAACACAAACAGATTCTGGTGTTGTGATTAGCAGTACAGGACATAATCACGCTCCAAAAATTGAGATGATCATTGTCAAATAGAAGTTGAATGAAATGAAAGACATGGCATAGAGGATTTAGTGAATTGCTTCAATCATTGCATAGCTCAATCTGGAAATTCATCAAAGCAGTGAAAAAAGAATAGGGTCTCCAAGAGAATAAAATAGAGAAATATATGATTGGACACACTTCACAACCAAGCAGGAAAAACCACCGCGAACTCAAAGAAAGACTAAAAACAGTAGTTGATGGTTATGACAGTAATAATATTTTAGATTATATAAGATGCATTGCTCATAATTTGACACTTTAATTGAAAAATTTGAAAAAAAAAGTTTTTTTGAAATATACTTGTGATTTATAAATTTTGTTTTCCTTTCTCTATAATCTTATGGAGTTATTTTGTCCATGGGTTATTTTGACTGCGGGTTATTTTGGAATGGGTTATTATGACCCTGGGTTATTTTGTTCACGGGTTATTAAGGCTGGGTTATTCTGTCCAGGGTTATTTTGGCTGGGTTATTATGTCCTATAATCCTTCAGAAGAGTAAAAAAATTTGTGTTATTGGTCCCAAGTGGTTTTTTCCTTAACAAGGTTTCCATGTTAAAAATCCATGTGTCAAATGTGTATATGGTTCATTGCTTTGATATCTTTCTTTACACTACTAAAACATGATTGGTCAGTAAACACTAAGTTTATTTACTGATATTTGGTAAAGGCTAGGAAAAGATAAACTGCTATTTGGTAAAGACTAGAAAGAGGATAAAAAGTATAATCATCGAGAAGTATATATTTGATAAAATTACTTAAAGGCATACATCTTGTAGGACTGAAGATAACTAGAGGTTTTATATATGTGATATATAATGTTTGGTTGGATTATTAGATTAATTATTGAGGCCACTGATTCACCCGCCCCCTCTTAGTTAATCTAACAATTGGTATCAGAGTTGGTGTGCTTGGAAGAGAGTTTAGAGACTCAAGATAAAAATCACAAGATTAGCAAAAGGGATGTGCCTAAGTTGAAAAAAGACAAATTTGCATCATGGAAAAGTAGGATAAGACTCCACCTGTCAGGCATTGGAAATTATGCCACATAGTACTTGGATACTGAATTTGTTTTACCTACTGGACCTCTGACAGTTGATCAATTAAGAGAGAAACATGAACACAATTCTATGATGATAGAACTTTCTTCCTCACTCTCCGATGTTGAATTTGAAGATGTCAAATCATGCACCACTACAAAGAAAATGTGGGAAAAAATAAAGCTAGTACATGGAGGAGATAAAAATGTACTGAGAGCTAAGAATGAAAGCCTAATAGGAAAGTTTGATGACCTAAGAATGAAGGAAGGAGAAAACATCACTCAGTGCAGTAGCAGAATCAAGGAAGTTGTTAATGCTATCTGAGGAGTAGGAGGTGTACTTGAAGAAGAAAAAGTGGTTAGTAAAATGCTAAGCACCTTACTGCCTATTTATGCTATTAGAGTATCTACAATTCAAGAAATGAGAGCAGTATAAAATAAAAATGTTACTCTAGACAGTTTGATTGGTAGACTTATTTCATTTGAGATGAATAACTTTGACAACAGTGTCTTACCAAATATTGAGTCTGTATTCAAATCTTCTCTGAAAATAAGTAAATCAAGTCATAAAAACACTATGAGAAATGATAGTGAAAGTGATATTGATGAACAAGAAATTGATGAAATTGAAGCACTAATGACTAGAAGATCGCAAAGAGGCAAAGGTTGATACAAAGGTAAATTACCATTGGTATGTTTTAATAGCAAAGAGATTGGAAACTTTGTTGATAGATTCCCTAACAAAAGAAAAGAAGAAAGAAACAATGAAAGATATTATGAAAAGAAGTTTGACAGAAGTGATGATCGATACTACAGAAGCAACCGACAATATGATAGAAGAGATAACTGAGACTACAAGGACAATGGCAAGAAGGTTTGTTACCTGGTTGAGAACAAAGCTGAAAATAATGAAACCGAATCTGATGAAGATATTGAGGTAGTATTTGTTGATATGAAGGATGATTCAGACGAAGAAGAAAATTATGTTGAAATTGCATTCATATCTAAGGTTAGTAAAAATGATGTCTGGATTATTGATAGTGGTTATACTCACCACATGACTGGAAATAAGGAAAATTTTGAAAATTTTGAATATTATAATGATGGATCAGTTAGGATGGCTAATGACTCACCTTGTCCAGTTGAAGGAAAAGGAACCATCATATTGAATAATCTGATCAGATGTGAAAATGTATATTGGGGGAAAGGACTTAACTATAATCTATCAAGTGATTTACAGCCGAATAACACAGGACACTAAGTTGCATTTGAGAAAAAAAAGGCAAAAATCTATAATGAAATAGGAAGGTTGATTGGTACTGGTGAAAAAACAAAAGGTAACCTATTCTATCTTGATAAGATTGAGACCACTTGTTTATTAGCTAGAAATGAAAATATTTGGTTGTGGCATAAAAGGTTATGTCATGTGAATTTTGACAACATGGTTAGGATAAGCAAGAAAAGAAAGGTAAGAGGCTTACCGAGCATGTCAAAACCTGACCATGTCATGTGTAAGAATTGTCAAAAAGTTAAAATGAAAAAATCTAGTTTCAAGAGAAAAACCTACACATATAATGATATTCTAGAGCTATTACATACTAACTTATGTGGACCAATGAGAACAAAGAGCTATTATGGTGATAGACACTTCATTATATTTGTTGATGATTATTCTAGAATGATGACTGCTATGTTCTTAAAAAAGAAATTAGAAGCATTTAAGATGTTCAAATGGTATAAAGCTATAGTTGAAAAACAAAGTGGAAAGGAACTAAAATGTCCAAGGTCAGATAGAGGAGGAGAATTTATTTATGATAAATTCACTAACTTTTGTAATGAGCATGAAATTACAAGACATGTTTCTGCACCAAGAACACCACAACAAAATGAGATTGTTGAAAGAAGAAACAAATCAACTATTGATTGTGCTAGAACACTGATGATTGAAAAAGGCATCACACAAACATTCTGGAGAGAAGCCATAAGTACTACTGTCTATACATTAAACCAAGTTCATTTGAAGAAAGACACCTTATGAGCTATGGTATGGATACACACCTAATGTAAGTTAATTTAGAATTTTTGGAAGTCAATGTTATATATTGAAAGATGATAGAAATGGAAATCTTGAATCCAAAAGTGATGAAGGAATATTTATAGGTTATTCTACCAAAAGAAAGGCTTACAAATGTCTTAACGAATCCTCTAACAAAATCATTAAAAGTGCAAATGTTAAAGTGGATGAATTTGCTGAAAAAAATGATGAGGAAAGAAAAAAGGAACTGGAAGATTACAATAGATTTTTATAGAGTGAAGAATCTGACACTCTACCTGAGCAACAGTGTATCGCTACCAAGCTACAGAATAATGCAACTGAGCAATAGGATGCACACACCAAAAATCAAGAAATTGCTCACAATGATGAACCAAGCGATGAAGATCAAAATGAAGGTCAAGATGATGATTAGAATGATGAACAAAGATCTGAACCAGTACTTTCAAATTATGTCAGAAAAAACCATCCACGAGACCATGTCATAGGAGACAAAAGAAATGGAATGAGAACAAGAAGTAAGTCACTAAACACTAGATGTTTGATTTGTGATTTTGAGCCTAAATTTGTCAATACTGCACTTGAGAATCAAGAATGGGTTAGTGCTATGAATGAAGAGATTGAGCATATTGAAAAGAATAGAACATGGACATTAGTACCTAGACCGAGTGACAAAAATGTCATTGGTACCAAATGGGTATTTAGAAACAAACTAAATGAGATTGGAGAAGTCACAAGAAAAAAAGCAAAACAGATATGCAAAGGGTATGCACAAGAAGAAGGTATTGACTATGGAGAAACCTTTGCACCCATTGCTAGGATAGAAAGAGAAATAATTCTACTTGCTTATGCTGCTTTCAAAGGATTCAAAGTATACCAAATGTATGCAAAATCTCCTTTTTTGAATGGAATACTAGAAGAAGAGGTATACATTGAACAACCAGAAGGGTTTATTGATCCTAACAAGAGGAACATGGTTTGTAGACTATACAAAGCCTTATATGGATTGAAACAAGCACTAAGAGCATGGTATGAAAGACTTCACTCTTATCTCATTAGTATTGGATTTGTAAAAACAAGTGATAACAATAATCTATATTTGAAAGGAGATACTGATGATAAAATTATGATTGTTGATATATTTGTTGATGATATCATATTTGGAGGTAATGATATTGATGAACTTATGTCAATAAATATTGTCAATTAGTGCCAAAAAACCTATGCATCATAAAGTTGACTGAGCCAGCAGTGCAACATGAGTAGTTACAATGTAACCCGAGCAGTGGCAGTGTCGACTGAGAAAATAGTGGTAATCACTATTACCTGAATGATCAATATGACCCAAGTACATAGTGTAGCCTGAGTGCTAGAGTTTACTATGTTGCCCAAGTGATAGCATATTTCTCAGGTGGTCTACTGGACCCAAGTAACAATTTTGGGCCGACTTAGCTTATATTGTTTGATATTAATTTATCTTATGGAAGCTGACTTACAAAATTATTTGATTTGGATAAGGTATAAATATAAGTTATTTTGTTTATCCAAGTGTGTGAAGAAGTGTATATGAAAATATGAAGTGGTAGAATGTTTAAGAGGCTACAGTAGTATAAGGAACATCAGAGACTCATCTATCACATTCAGGTGATTATTTTTTAAATCATTGGATCTTATTCAAAAAATCAAAGTTGCATAGAAGATCATCTACTGGTTCATACTAATAGGTGCATCAACAAAATCCTCTAACAAGGTGGAATTAAAAGTCCTTTACAAATCTCCTAACAGAGTTGCATACTCAATTGTATCATACTAAATCCTTTCACAAGTTGGACCTAATAGTCCTTATTGCTCCTAATAGGGCAGACCATCAAAAGTGGTCAATTGTAAGCTTTAACATGCTAAATTTATACTACAGTAATAAATCTTGTGGGTACCATCCCCACCCCAATTTAATTTCTATTTGGAAGGTTTTTGGGTAACCAAATATTGTATCAAGTGTTATGGATGTTTTGTTGCTTTTCATTCCATGCATGCAATCGGATTAGATAATCTAATAAAGGATCAAAGAGATTAAGTTTTATTGGTTCCTGATTCACCCACCTCCTCTCGGTCACCTAGCCTCAACATATTTCCAACAATTGGTAACAGAGCTACAGGTTATCTTAACAAAAGTTTAACAACTTAAGTAAAGATCAGAGGCAATAGAAATATATAGACTGGAGAAAGCCATTGAAAATGAAAAGATAGATCTATAAGTGGCCATGGATCAGATCAGAAAACTCAAGGAGAATCTCTCTCTTTCCCTGAAAAAGAAGAAAAGATTTAGTAGTGTAGATGAATGAAAAAATTCACATAGAAGAAAGAATTCAAGACTTATGGAAAGAAATAAGTTCTAAAGAAGAAGATGCAGCAATTGAAGACCTACTTGCAAAGAATATAAATTTACATGAAGAAGTCATAAATTTGAAAAGAGAATAAGAAATTCATTCATTCAGAATATGTGAAGTCATGGAACAAAATAATCAAGAATAAAATGACAGAGAAATGGCACAAGGTGATAAAATATTTCTAAGTACAAGATTAGAAGAAAAAGAAAAAGAAATCCATCATTTGTCACTTTAGCAAGTAGATATGATAAATCAACTCAATAATGTAAATAAAGAAGTTATCAATCTGAGGACATAAAATGAAAAACTGTAGAATGATCTCAATACTGAAAAGAAAACCAATGAGAATATGATGAATTCACAGGTAAGCATGGATTAGTTGATAGAGAAAACTCAACTCAGACATAATGGACAAACTAGATTAGGTTATACTGAACAAGGTGAATCCTCACAACAAGGAACTCAAAAGAACAACAAACCTACTTGTAATCATTGTGGCAAGTTAGGGCACACAAAAAATAAGTGTTGGAGCAATGTAAATTAAAATTTTAATGGTAAATGCTACATATGAAAAAAACATGGACATAGGGCAAGTGAATGCACTGAGAAACCTAAGTTTGAAGGAAAATGTTTCAATTTTAACAAACAAGGTCACAAATATTCCAAGTGCAAAACTAAGAAATGGAACCCTACTGAACAACTAGCTAAAGAAATTTTTGGTTGGGATTAGAACACATGGAGCATATGTTTTCACTATGGTGAATATGGGCATATTGGTTCAAATTGTGCAAAGAATCACCTCAGAAAAAGGAATCCTACTAAGAGATGTTATTTATGTAAACAAATTGGTTATCTAAGCAAGAATTGCATGAACAGAGAAAAAGTAGATACTGGTTTTGAGAAAGGCAAAGAAATTTTTTATGAAATTAGAACTCAGATGAGTCAGCAGTGGGTAAGGAAATCTCCTGAGAGTTCAGATCAAAACAATGAAGGATTGAACGACACCCAAAGTAGTCAGTTGGGTGGATCTACCATCTCTGAATAAATATGCAAGGAGACTACTGGAACTATGCATACAAGCCATCCTACATCTGTTCCATACATGCTAGCATGTCCAAATTAGCATATTGATGCTATTAGGATTGGATAAACTGAGAGGGGGGTGAATCAGTATTACTGAACTTAATTAAATTCTTCAACCAATTAAACATTTACCATAATCTTGCAAAAATGAAAAGAACATAAGAATATAACACAAAACTCATAAAACCATTATTTGTTGTCGAGGAAACCCTGGCCAAGGGAAAACCCCGGTGGGGATGGTATCCACAAGCATGCACTAAAGTATAGTGTCCCTATTAGGATACCTAGCCTTGTTAGGAGCTGAATATTACATAGTAAATTTTCTTGTTAAAGGAATTACAACCCTGTTAAAGGCATACAACACTCTGTTAGGGGCCAACTGAGCATACAACTCTACAATAAAATTCTGTTCCAAAATGTTCTCAGTAAAGAACAATAACAAGAATCTCTAATGCTTAAATAGTTTATTTTTATATCTCATCAATGATCTTTTTTATCCTCTTCTCTTTCATTTGCATCTATATCATCTCATTAATCCATGTATATACTACTTCCATAAAAATATCTTACATATATATCTTTCTCTTTCACCAAGTCGACTCTCAATGCAAATATTACATAGTCGGCTTTCAATACAAAATACATTTAATAAATTAAATATCAAATGCATAGTCAGTGCTCTTACATAGTCAAATTATAGGTTATCATCAACCATAATCCAACTCTGATTTCCAGGAGTCCACGTCATACTCCCTTAATCGTCGCTACCGTCCAACTTCTCTGTATCATTGTTCTATTGCAATTTGTCTGTCTTCAATTATCTCTAACTCACTGTAAACATTACCAAAAAAAATTTGATCTTAGGTGGAGGTCACACATACCCCATACTATCTTCCTCTAAGCTCATATGTCATAAATCATCGATCTCAATCTTTGATACCCAAAATACTTTTGTATCTCTGCTTCTATACTTAGTCAATTTTTGAGTTAGAAATACTTAACTTTACAGGAATTGATCTGTAAATGAGATGTGTTGCCATAAATGACAACCAAAAAGTGAATCACTTTACACAAAATTGATCACTTTCCAACAATCTCTCCCTTTGGCATTGATGGTAACACTTAACAAAAAAAATGACTAAGTGTTCCAACAAAACAAAACTGTCTCCTCTATTTTCTCTCCTTCCTTATTACTTCCTTCTAATCTCTTCTCCCATTAATTTTTTATTCTCTTCTTCCCCTTTGAAAACAATGAAAAAGGTGCATACAAAATAATAGGATTAGTGTTTTCTCTCCAATTTTAGAATATCCTGAAAGGAATCTTCCAAGATATTCACTTTTGTACTCCATGTTTTAAATAATATTTGACTAACATGAATTAGTCCATTCAATGCAAATGATGTGGTCTCTGCTTCTTGCAGCTCTATAGGCATAGAATTAGCTAGTGAATCTATAAATTTCTCTAAGTCTTATATATGTGCCTCAAGTATGGATAGCTTAGGAGTGATTAAACTCTTCAGAAAATTGAATCTTGTTAATACTCTCCCTTTCTCAATATCCAATACACTGAGTTTCACCAAAATTCTTGTTACTTCCTTATCTAACTCCTTTACAGATTATGAAGAGGTTTAGCAACTGTCCATCATATAGTTTAGAGTTTCCCTCTCCTTGGCAATAATGTCTTCAATGTTCTGAACATGCCTAATAGGATTCATATAGTAACTAAATAGTTTCCTTCCTTATGCAATGCAAATCTTTGCATTTGTCAAACAAGTTTTTAGAATTCCTAAGTCCCATGCAATAGACTTGCAAACTTCAGATAGTTTCTTCTCCAAATAGTTCTTTTCTTCCTTCTCTTCTGCAATCTTTAAAAAATTCTCAAAATATCCATCAAATTCATCAAGTGTTATTTTTAGATTTTCAATGTCATCTCCGTGCTGGAAAACAATAGGTACTGGAAGCAATTTCTTCATAGTATCAATTGCTCTAGCAATTACTTTAGCCTTTTTATCACCTTTCTATTTCGATATTTCTTTGACTTTAGTAAGTGTAGTGAAAGCTAATTTTACTATCTCATCTTCATCCATGTAGTCAACATTAAATTTTGTTGTTTTATCTTTGCTTTCCAACAATGAGATGGAAGATGTGTTTACCTCTTTCTGTTCATCCTCTTTCTGTCCTTCCTTCTTCTCTTCTTCCTCTTTTTGATCTACTTCATTTGCAATAGTGTTGTCCACATTCCCTGCAAATGGGTCATTTTCATCATGTGATGTATCAAGTGTCACAGGCACACCAGAAACATAAAAATATGGGTGTGAATCAACTTTTCTCTTCTCAGCATTTTCCTCAGCTGTCTTTGAGCTTTCTCCCATTCCTAATGGTGTAGGAAAAGTGGTTTTAGGAGGGGGAGGCTTCGCAAGAGTAGTGTTCATCAATATGTTCTCCAGTTCCTTCTGTGTTTCCTCAGTGACTTCATCATATTTTCTTGCCATGATTTTCAGCAGTCTTACTTTAGTCCTCAACAAAAATTTCAATTCCTTGAATATTATCTCTCTTTATTGTAAAGATATCACAGGAAACATGTTGTCAATTTCCTGATTTCTAATTGTTTCATCTTGAATTTGAGCTAACTGTTTCCTTTTCTCTAATCTCTAATACAGTTCTTCAGGTATGCTTCTCTCAACTTCTAATAGAGTCTTTCTTAAAACAAGTAGGTGATTAACTACAACATCTTCAATTTTATGTTTGTCAGTCTCATCATACCTATCATAGTATTTATCAATTGAAACTAGATTCCCTTGTTCTATAGATCTCTTCTCTATCATCTTCAAGTCAAGCTTCCATGCTTGATTACTCTTCACAGGTTTCTTCTCTTCTCTCACAGTGCTTGGTTCCATAGATGATGTTTTCTTGCTAGACCTAGTGTTTACTCTAGGACTAATGTTTTTAGTTTGTGATGTCTGTTGTGATAGAGGAGGTGGACTATCTACCATTAGTACTCTAGGAGTGGGAAGGGTTGTAGTACTAGCACTTTCCAAACTAGAAGATTGTTCTGGCATTTTCTTTTTCACTTCTTTCAACTCTTCTTCTGTCAATCTTGCCTTAACACCACATTCATGTATAATGTTATCAATTTTCATTTTCCGTAGACCTCTAGTCTATTCCTCTCTTACCGTAGTTGATTTTTCCTCATATTTACCCCATCTTTCTTCTGATGTATCAATCTTAGATGCAAGAACATGTTCAACTTGCATGGTTAATACCCCTAAA
Source organism: Thuja plicata (assembly GCA_018584345.1). NCBI lineage: Eukaryota > Viridiplantae > Streptophyta > Pinopsida > Cupressales > Cupressaceae > Thuja > Thuja plicata. The sequence goes on from MU226807.1 coordinate 574,063, forward strand.
CTTACTTCATATCCCATTGGATAACACCATTTCTTCCTAGGATTGACTGCCTCAAAGCATACACAATCAGTTTCAACCATGAAACAGATTGTATCCTTGTATTTTTCAACAATGTCTTCATGTAGTTTGTATGTAGTTTTCATTTGCCTTTGAAGAATCTTAATCATACCATACAATTCCCCATCAACCCATGTTTTGTTCTGTCTTTTGTAGCTCTGTGAAATCTGAATACCAGTAGGTATCCATTTTCTCCAAGCACTAGGGTGAATGCCAGGAATTGTTTTTTCAATGTATATAAACATATGCATCAATAGTGAGCCAAATATGAAGGTCTTTGATCTATCTTTCTTTATCATTTTAACATTCTTTTGAAATTTTTGTACCAATACTTCGCATAGGTTATATTTCACAATTTATTTCACCATTCTCCATGCCATCATAATGAATCCTGCAGATACTGAATTAGGTCTAATGCTGTGGTAGAATTTATAGCCAAGTATCATAGAGATTAATCTCACTTCTTACTCAAAGATGTCATTTACCGTCATTGCTCGCCTGTCCCATTTTGAGTGAGTTAGGGTTTTGAATTCTTTCTTCACATGTTTTTCTACAACAGGAATGATTCCAGTGTTGTCCACTCTAGTAATCTCATGAAATAAATCACCATAGATCTTCACAGGTTTTTTGCCTATCCAAATAAACTGATCATGTACTATTCTCAACAATATCTTGATCCATTCTATTTCATCGAATTCATACAAATCCAGAATTTTCATTATGCTCAACTGATCAATGTATTTGTATTCATCTCTCATAATTCCTTTCTTAGTCATATACTCCATCTCAGTGGAAATCTCATCAGTCCCAAGTATATCATACTTAAAATGAATGTAAGCCCTAATATCTTCTACGTGTAATATGCCATGAGGGGTCTGAGAAAATGCTCCTTCAGGATCTTCTTCACAAGACTTGAATGGATGTTTTTTGAAATTATACCTAGGTCGATCTATGACATCGTAAATAATAGGTGCATCCATATCTAGATGATGTAAATACCTCTATTCCGCTGAATTCCAAGTTTTTTCTTCAATTGATCATGCACGACAATGTAGAATAAACTAAGTTCCTTCACTCTCTAATCTCCTTAGGTCGCTCTTGTCAAATGGTAAGGAAGTAGATCATCATATGGTTCTTTATACAAGTTTAAGTTAGAAGGGTTTATTTTACACAATACTGTCCAGTCGGTTGTATATCGCATGATCACAATATATGCATCGGCTGATGTTGCACTCTTGGATGTATACTACATTATATCGGCCATGTTCATACCTGAGCTTGCTCGAGCTCAATCCATAAAATTTAGGGCTAGATATACTCTGATATCTGTATCCAATGCTCCCCCTAAGGCCATGAACAAAAAATTAGGTCAATTCTTCTCTACTACCATCAGGTGAAGATCTAGTAGCATCTACTGTCTCTCCCTGAACTCGTGTCTCACTGGTTTCTTTGATCTTCCAAATTTTACCACTACCGTTATCTTCTGGTTTCATAAAAAAACTTTAAAATCATTCTTCAAATCTGCAACACTCTTGCCAATATCACTTCCACTCTTCTATGAATTCATAGGAGGCAGTACTCTTATGTGGTTTACTCCCTTATACCTACAAAACTTCACTATATGTCCTGGATTATTACATTTGTAACATAAAGGAGGTCTTCTTTCCTAATTTACTTGGAGCTTACAATACTTCACAATGTGTCCAAGATTATGGCATTTATAGCGTGTAAGTTCTCTTCCATTATCTTGTTTATATCCACGTTGATTAGGTTTCCTGCATTCTGCTTTCTTGTGCCTATATCTATTGAAATTAAAACAATAACTAGAAAAATTTTAAAAGGGGAGTTACCTCTAGAGTCTCTCTTCGTATGTCCAATTTTGTTACAACCAAAGCATCTACCTTTGAAGGGTCTGATCTACTCTCTAGGTTCTTCAATAGGAGGGTTTTCAACATCAATATTCTCTTTAGATTTCTCTTCCCGGTTCTTTGAGCATTCAGCTTCAGTGAAGCCAATACCAGTCATATCACCTTTAGGTTTATGTCTATCTCTTTGTTCATCAATCAAATCACTGCTAGTGTCAAGTTTCTCAATGTGTTTCTTTGTCTCAACAAGTTCACCTTTTATGATCTGATAGTATTTCTCCAGTTCTAGATACTTGTTCTTGTCATTGTCAGCCTCATTCTTCATTTGATCTAATGCACTGTTTAGAGATTCTTCAAATTTTTTCTTAGCATCCTTTTGCATATGAATTTATTTAGTCATAGCCTCATTCTCATGTTTCAGGGTTTCATTTTCTTCTTTAAGTTGATTTATCTGATCTGAATTATCTTCGTCTAAATCCTCTTTTATCTAAACCATAAGATCTTGTCTTTGACTTCTAGAAATTTCAAGATGTTCCTTGAGTTTCTTTATAAATTTCTCAGCTCTTCAAATTTTGAATCTCAATTCTCCATTCTCTACTTTTTCTTTGTTAAGGTCTTCAAGTGCAGCATCAATTATTTCTTGCAAACTATCCAAATCCATTCTGATCTCTCTTAAGTTGTTAGAATCTCTCTCCAAGGCTCAAAAGCTCTTATACCAATTGTTAGGATTGGATAATACTGAGAGGGGGGTGAATCAGTATTACTGAAGTTAATTAAATTATTCAACCAATTAAACATTAACAATAATCTTGTAGAAATGAAAAAAACATAAGAAGATAACACAGAACTCATAACATCATTATTTGTTGTTGAGGAAACCCTGGCCAAGAGAAAACCCCGGTGGGGATGATACACACAAGCATACACTAAATTATAGTGTCCCTTTTAGGAGACCTAGACCTGTTAGGAGATGAATATTACATAGTACATTTCCTTGTTAAAGGAATTACAACCCTGTTAAAGGCATACAACACCCTATTAAGGGCGAACTGAGCATACAACTCTACAATAAAATTCTATTACAAAATGTTCTCAGTAAAGAAAAATAACAAGCATCTCTAATGCCTAGATAGTTCATGTTTATAGCTCATCAATGATCTCTATTATCATCTACTCTATCATTTGCATCTATATCATCTCATCAATCCATGTATATACTACTTCCACAAAAAGATCTTACATATATATCTTTCTCTTTCACCAAGTCGGCTCTCAATGCAAATATTACATAGTCGGATTTCAATACAAATACATTTAATAAAGTAAATATCAAATGCATAGTGGTGCTCTTACATAGTCAAATTATAGGTTATAATCAACCATAATCCAACACTAATTTCTAGGAGTCCACGTCATACTCCCTTAATCATCGCTACTGTCCAACTGCATTGTATCACTGTTCTGCTACAGTCTGTCTGTCTTCAATTCTCTCTAACTCGCTATAAACATTACGAAAAAAAAATTGATCTTAGGTAGAGGTCACACATACCCCATACTATCTTCCTCTAAGCTCTCATGTCATAACTCATCGATCTCAATCTTTGATACCCAAAATACTTTTGTATCTCTGCTTCTGTACTTAGTCAATTTCAGAGTTAGCAAAACTTAACTTTATAGGAGTCTATCTATAAACCATATGTGTTTCCATAAATGAAAACCAAAAAGAAAATCAATTCACACAAAATTTATCACTTTCCAACAGATGCACTAGGAAACATTATAGTTCTAACTGAATCAAGATCTCAGTAACACTAGAGTTACATAGGTTTAACCGAGTTAAGTCGGGTTGTATGGTTTTGAGGATACAAAAGTTAACTTTTGACAAGCTTCATTCTGAGCTATTCCAGCTACCATTTAGTGAGCATTTAATGAAAACTCAATGGTAGAATCTCTTATAAATGATGAATTGGAAAGGTTATTGTTTACAAATTTTTCAATTTGCAAAGCGATTTTGAGTGAATTTATGTTTGAAAGCTTTAAGTTGTGAAGTTTTATCAAACCTCCAAGAATTATGGGGTCTACATCTGCTAGAAAGGTTAAGGAAGGATCTGAGATGTTGGTAAGGAATGCTATTTTCAAACCTCTAAATTCTAAGATTCATCCAGCAATTGCAGACAAGATAGATCTGATGGGAGTTCATTCCCTAATTCCTCCAAGGGTACTGTTGTTCAACGACATCCGAGCCTTCTATCATTGCACAATTCAACAATTAGGGATATTGAAAATGAATAAATAATATGAGAAAATTTTTGAGGTTGGGAATTTGAAGCTAGAACACAAACACATAGAAGTCAAGGGTTTGACTCATATCATGCATATGCTAGAGAATTTTTAGATTAAGTGGATTAGGTTTGTTATGAGCCATGTTCACGACATGCATCTATGGCTGGAGCAACTAGTGAAGATTGCCAGGAAAATGTTAGAGTAGTGGTTCTATTGCTTCCTGGTTTGATTAATTAGCTCTTCAGACATTGTCTTCTCTACCTGGTCATGCACTTCAGTGGGGGTTCCAGCAGTCTCTTTTGACAGATTTTTCAGCTACATGCTTCAGAGATGCTTCTTGCTCTTTCTTGTTCCTTTCTCTGGGACATATTTTCCCTAGATTGGAGGCTTAGTTTCCTTCATCTAGTTTATTTCTTGTACTTGGGTACCTGATCAGGCCTAGTTGCCGGGACCCATAGTTCCTTTCATGCATCTTATTTTCATGCATCTTTTAGTCTTTAGCTGTTTTACTTCTCCCTAAGTTACACTTAAGGGGGGGTGTTAGAGTAGTCATATTATAGCTAATAATTAAATCATTTAATTATTAGTCTATTATACTCTATACTTAAGTTATACTTAGGTAGCTTATAATTCTTTAGGGTTTTCCTCGTTAGGGTTTTGGTATCCTTTTATAAGGACTCACCACTTTACTTTTCATTAAGGAGATTGTATTGTATTCATTATTGTTGATAATATAGTAGCTTTTTTCTTTCAACATGGATTTTATGTCTTTGGCCTTTTGGCTGCCATAGCTCTCTGTTCTTCTGTCTGTACTTTGCTTCTTCTTGTGACAGTCGTGCATGCAGGTGTTCTTGGAAGAATAGGACATTTCCTATTTCTAACATGGTATCAGACCTCTCCTGCTACTCGCTGTTCTAGTTTTTTTGAAGAAAGCTCATTGCAGTACAGGGGTTTGAAGTTCTCTTATCTTTTCTAGCATTTCTCATTGGTTCTGGGGGGTCTTTATTTTTTGGGGCACTTTGGACCAAAACTGACCTTACAATTGCGTCTAGAAGGCCCAAAAACCCAAGAATCCATATAAGGCACATTCATTTTGGACACCGGAGCATCTGGGAGAAATTTCTTGGCCTTCCAGGGCTGTACGGGCATGTTTTTCGATGTAAAAATTGAAAAAAAATTTAAAAAATGCATTTTTTATTCAAAACTGTGTGCGCCGCCCGCACATCACCTATGTGCCACCGGCACACCACCCATGCGCTGCCTGCGCACCACCCGCCGCCCGCACGCGACCCAACCGCCACTGCACCGCCGCCGCCGCCGAAGCTCCGTCGGGCCACCCCCTCTGCGTCGCTCAGCCTGGTTCTGCCGCCCCCGCGTCGCCCGGGGTAGGTTAAGCACCCGTGGGCCCCTTTTCTTAGGCTAACGGTCTTATGGGTGTCCAGGGGCTTGGCCCCAGCCTCCTGTGCGTGCCATGCGCCCAGGGGGCCTATTTTTTTTAGCCCCAGGGGCTTATTTCTGGCCTTTTGGAGCTTTTTTGGGCCCTTTTCGCCTTTTTTTCTCTATCTAGAGCATATAGAGGATTTTTTTAGACTTTGTTATATCGTCAAAAATCTCTTTTCGAGCTCTTTCCAACTATGGTGGTTAGGTTTTTTGGTTCTATTGTTTTGATAGCATTTTTTGATGTTAAAGTCCATTGTTTATTTTTGCCTTTCGAGAGTCATATCTAGCTCATCTAGACTCCATTTTTGGCAAACCATATATCATCGAAAAGATGGTTTAGTGAACTATTTAGTTGCAGGGGTATTTTTTCCAGATTCTTCTCTAGGTTATCTTTCCTCTGAGTTTGACATTTTTTGCACTCTGGTGGATTGCTTGGGTTCTACAGGTCCCGGGATCTCTTCTTCTGATCTTCTAACTCACTCTTATTTTTGACTTCTGAGCTTGTATGCTTCTCCACTGTTGCATCCTTTTTCTATAAATACACTGAGATAAAGTGCCTACTTCTGTGTATCTAGGATCTTGTACACCTTGTGTATTTTTTGTACTTGCACTATGTTATAAAGTGCCATGGGGGTTATGATGATTATGCCATTTTAGGCGCATCCACCTTTGTCAAGTGAGTGTACCTTCCATGACATTATCCCATGCTGTGTGTCAGTGACATCACTCTTTATCCTATGTTTGTACTTCTATTGCACTGTTGGTGTTCCTTGTTCTTTCTTCTACAGATGTTTCTGGCATTGCATTTCAGTGTTCCTGTCACCTCTCCCGGTTCAGCATTATGGGGGGGTTCACCTGTTGGTTCTATTGCTTCCTAGTTTGATTGATCAGCTCTTCAGACATTGTCTTCTCTACCTGGTCATGCACTTCAATGGGGGTTCTAGCAGTTTCTTCTGACAGAGTTTACAGTTCCATGCTTCGGAGATGCTTCTTGCTCATTCTTGTTCCTCTCTCTGGGACTTTCCCTAGATTGAAGGCTTAGTTTCCTTCATCTAGTTTATTTCTTGTACTTGGGTACCTGATCAGGCCTTGTTGCCGGGACCCATCTTTCTTACTTTCTGCAGTAGTCTTTAGCTGTTTTGCTTCTCCCTAAGTTACACTTAAGGGGGGGTGTTAGAGTAGTCATATTATAGCTAATAATTAAATCATTTAATTATTAGTCTATTATACTCTATGCTT
>MU226807.1:589796-664174 GCA_018584345.1 Thuja plicata
GTAATATGGAATGTGTCACAAAGTTCATCAACATCTTTGTTCTTAAACTATTTTCCATTATCCGTGATGATGGCGTGAGGAATGCCATATCTGAAAATGATATGATTTAGGATAAACATGGAAATTTGCTTCCCTGTTGCAGTTGATAAAGGGACAGCCTCAACCCATTTAGTGAAGTATTATGTTGCCATGATTATATACTTGTGTCCAATTGAAGAGGGTGGATAAATCATGCCAATCAAATAAAAACCCCATTGATAGAACGACCATGGTGTGACAAAAGGGTGTAATTCTTGTGCTGGTGCATGCATCAGATCTCCATGGTATTGACATTTTGCACAAACTTTTACATATTGACAAGCATCTCTTTCTAAGGTTTTCCAAAAGTACCCCATACATAGGATTTTCTTAGCTAGGTTTAAACCACTCAAATGTGACCCACAAATCCCCTTGTGGAGGTCTTTTAAAGCTAATTTCGATTCATCTTCCTCTAGCCATCTAAGGAGCGTTCTGTCAAGACCTTTACAATATAATGTGTCAGAAAGGATGGTATAACGGGCCACTTGTCTTATGAAATTTTTCTTTTGAGCACAAGTTTGGTCTATAGGTAGGGTTTGATATTTTAGGTAGGCATAGATGGGTCCATACCATGGTGAGTCATGTCCATTTAAAAGGGAAATAAATTGGGTATCAGGTAGGTCAAATGTTGGTTTATCCAATTCTTCCACCAAGAACTCATATTTTTCATTTTGATCGGGTATTTGGATGATAGGCTAAGCTAAAAGAAAGATTTGTACCAAGCTTCTGCCATAAATTTTTCCAAAAATGACTCATAAACTTGGAGTCCCTATCAGATACAATACTCAAAGGCAATCCATGTATCCGTACTGCTTCTCTAAAGAACAGATTGGCTATGTAACAAGCATCATGTGTGGTCTTGCATGGTACAAAATGAGCCATCTTGCTAAACCTGTCAACGATTACAAAGATGCTATCCATTCCTTGCTTGGTCTTCAGTAGTCCAACAAAAAAATCCATACTAAGGCATTCTCATGGTCTATTTGGGATAGGAAGGGGCTGATATAATCCTGCATTGGATGAATTCCCTTTTTCCTTCTGAAAAACTAGACAAGTCTCTACATACTTTTGGACGTCCCGATTCATCTTTGGCCAATAGTAATACCTCTTACCAATTCTAGAGTCTTATTTAACCCAAAATGTCCACTTAAGGAACCATTATGCTTTATCTGTACTAGATTCTCTCTCATGGAACCTCTTGGTACACAAAGTTGTCATCCCTTAAATAGAAGACCTTCTTGAAGAGTATACTCTAAATATTCACTATGAAAATGATTTTAATACTCTTGACATACCTTGTATGCTGCTGCAAAATCTTCATCTGCTGGATACATATCTTTGAAGCTTTCAATGCCAATGCTTCTCAGCTGAACTTCTTTTACTGTGAGTAACCTTTTACTTAATGCATCTACCACTTTATTTTTTACTCCCTTCTTATGCTTTATTGTGAAGGTAAAGGCTTGGATGTATTCCACCCATTTCATCTGCTTATGACTGAGTTTATCTTGTGAACTCAGAAAACTCAAAGCCTAATTGTTGGTAAAGACAACAAATTCCTTGGGAAGTAGATAATGTCTCCATTTCCTAAGTGCTTGCATTAATGCATACAATTCCAAATCATATGAGGAATACTTTTTATTTTCATCACATAGTTTCTCACTATGAAAAGCTACAGGTTTTCTTTCTTGACTCAATACTGCACCGACAACAATATTACTAGCGTCACATTCCATAGTAAACAATTTGTCAAAACTGGGAAGTGTCAAAATTCATTGAGTTGCTATTCTCTTCTTCATATGTTCAAATCCTTTATCAGCCTACTCATTCCATTGGAACTTGGATTTCATACCTCCTTTGATGGTATCTAAAATAGGTGCACTAATCTCACTGAACTGTTTGATGAATTTTTGGTAAAATTGTGTCAAACCATGGAAGCTTCTTACCTCCATAGCTGATTTCAATGTAGGCCAATTCAAGATTGCTTCCACCTTTCTTACATCCATCTTCAAGTTACCCTCTGAGATAACAAAACTGAGATATACCAATTCTGGATTCACGAACTCACTCTTTTCCAAGTTGATTGTCAACTTTTCTTCATACAATCTCTATATTACCCATTGTAAATGTCTAAGATGATCCTCTTTTGTCTTTCTGAACACTAGGATGTCATATAAGTATACTACAACCCATTTTCCAATGAAGTCCTTCAAAACCTCATTCATTAATCTCATAAATGTTCTTAGGGCATTTGACAACCCAAAAGGCATAACTAGCCATTCATAGAATCCTTCTATAGTCTTAAAAGTAGTCTTCCACTCATCTCCCCCTTAAATTATTATCTGATGATATCCACTCTTAAGATCTATCTTGGAGTAATATCTAGCTCCACCAAGACAATCCATTAAATCTTCTATCCTAGGTATTGGAAACCTATACCGGATAGTAATCCCATTTATGGCCCTGGAATCAGTACACAACCTCCAAGTACCATCTTTCTTCGGGGCTAAGAATGTGGGAACAACATAAGGACTTGTGATTTCTCTAATCAACCCTTGGTCAATTAGTTCCTGGATTTGGTTAGAAATCTCTACATTTTGCTGTGGAGTCATCTTATAAGTAGCTTTATTTGGAAGTGGGCTCCCGAAATGAAGTCAATTTGATGACTAATAGATCTATCAGGTGGTAGGGTAGTTGGTTGACCATCACTAACTATAGCCTGATATTGAGTTAACAACCTTTGGATCTCTAAAGGCAACTCTTCTATTTCATTCCTATTCTCACCTTTTGGTTTTAGAACAAAAGCAAAGCCTACTCCATCTCCTTCCAATGTTTTTAGTAATTATTTCTCACTGACCACTAGTAGATTGGGACCCCTCTTTATTTCCTTCTCTTCTTCCAAGATTGACTGTACCCTAAAATTCATTCCATCCTTCTTAAAGGAATAGGAGTTCTCAACTCCATTGTGGACTACACATCGGTCATACTGCCAAGGTCTACCCAATAGCAGATGACACACATCCATGGGTAGGATATCGCACAAAATTCTATCCTTATATCTCCGTATGGAAAACTCTACGCAAGCTTGTTCATTGACTATTACATGTTGATCTCTATTCAACCAAATAAATTTATAAGGATTAGTGTGAGGAATCCTTTGTCAATTTTAACTTCTCAATAGCTTCTAAAGAAACAATATTATCAGTAGATCTTGAATCTATGATAACCTTACAGACCTTACTGAGTATTTTGCAATTGACTCAAAACAAAGACCTTCTTTGGCTTGGCTCTTCCTTTATGGGCTCTTTTAGGAGTGTTCTCTGAACCATCAAATTCTCTCCCATCTCTGATCCTATGGGGACATTTGTAGTCTTGTTGCTAGAAGACTCTTCTTGCACATAGTTAGCTCTTTTCTCTCCTCCTTGGGAAGTAGAGCTCTTTGTAGGATGCCCAAGTTGCTGACAATTATAGCACTTCATAGAAGAGAAATAAGATCCTCTTCCTTGGCCATCAGTCCTTCCTCTTGAACTATTATTCGATCCTCTTCCTCTGTTGTAACCACCTCTAGTGTTATTGGATTCTCCCTGATTCTCCTTGAGTTTATTCTCACTCTTATTCTTAGCTTCAGGATTTCTTCCTCCATATCCTCCTCTATGACTTCTATTGTCTCTTCCTCTACCTCTATTGTTTGAGTCATGTTTCTTTTTGAACTTCTTTTCCACTTTGAGGGCTAATTGATAGCATTGGTGGATAGTATTGGGGCTTAAGAGGCTAATTTATTATTGAATGCTCCATTTAAGGCCATTCTGATACCTTGCCACTTTTAGGCTTTCTTCCTCCATCACATGGGACCTTAAGCATAGCTTATGGAATTATTCTATATTGGCACTAACCTCTAAGTCTTTCTGCCTCAGATTCTACTTTTTCTGATGTAGTTTCAATTCATAATCATTAGGAAGATAAGTTTCTTTCATCTTTGCCACCATACCTTTCCAACTGGTTATGGAGTTCTTGCCTCCCTTTTTCCTTTCATCTTGGACAAACTTCCACCAAGTGAGGGCAGTCCCTCTCAATCTTTTATTGGATACTCTAACCTTCTGATATTCGATCACATTATCATAATCAAAGTGATTTTCAAGACCTTCTATCCACTCCATGATTAATTATGGATCCATTTTTCCACTAAATAGAGGCACACCTTCTAAGGACTTACCACTCATTGCCTTTAATGCTTTCAAGAATGGTTCTTCTTGAAGTACAGGGTCTGGCTCTAGGATCATGTCCTCCTCAACCATTTGTTTACACTTCTCATCATCTTCCCTCATCACTTCACCGACTGTTGTAGTTTGAAGCTACACTTCTCCCAGTTTGTATGCCATTTCAGCTAACTGCTCCTTTAGGAGTTTGTTCTCCTCTCTTTGCTCATCCACATTTCTTGCTAGCTCTGCATTGGTCACCATCTTGGATGAATTTGTAGAATCTTCTAAAAATCACACCCAAACAACACAATCCCAATTCTCAAACTTTAGCTCTAGTACCAATCTAATGTAATGCCCAGGTCCAGTTGTTACCGACAGTCAACTTGACTGTGCTCTAAGGTATCTTGCACAGACCTTATAGGGTATTATCTTACCCTACCTTGAGGAAGTCACTAATATCTTCACCTCAAGTTCCCTAGACTAGGCTTACACCATAAATCTACTATTTCATGCTATGGAACCTATTGGGATGGGTTCCTCTTCCAAGCTAAACTGACGGGTTCAACTTGAAGAACACAACAATAAACATTTCTCATGGATTCCATTAAATATGTTATTTTTTTATTCACAAGAACTAATCTATTATAGGGTGATGTCTTCTTTTTTTCTATTTATTCTCTCTCTCTATTGATATCTCCTAACTATTTAAGCTTTTCAGCTATATACCCATCCATAAAAAATATCTCCAAAATATTTGATACTCATGGACAATTTCAACCACCCTTCCCAGGCGGCCAAACTAAGAAATAAATTACCCTTCTAGAATAGGAATAGGTGTCCCTAGTCATTTCAACCAAAAATGACACATAGAGAGTTGTTGCAAATGACCCAGCTGGTCACAAACATCACACCCTATGTTTCCTAGGTCATTAGCCGACATTACCGAACGCCAGAGTTGACTTTCTAAAATCATTAGTTTCCAACCCCAAGCATAAGATCACAAACCTGAAAACAACATAGTCACAAATGGTCATCGCCAACAAGCATAACCAATGAACACTACCAACAAGCATCACCGACGAATAGGAACCAACAGACATTGCCAAAAAGCAACACCGACGGACAGTAGTTGGACTTCTCGCTTAGAAATGTTCCCGACCTTAGGTGCTCCTGCACCACATACAAAGTGGTAAAGAACAACCTTTCTTTCAACCTTTCTGAGTTTTAGCTCATCCAATTAAGAAAGAAAATAAAAGCATCTGGGCATCAAAGACCAATCCATGTAAGTTTGGTTCACTTATGGTCTGTATATTCTTTTATATTCAGAAGTTTTTCCCTTCCAAAAGCACAGTTGTTTGGAAGAAGGACAGACCCATAGTGTATCTGATAAATGATTTCATAGCACAATTAGGAGACAATTTTGAGAGCATCATGGATGCATATTTTGATGAATTCAGACAGAAGATGCATAATAGATATAGAATTCCTAAATAATTGGTTAAATACTACAAATAATATGTTTGCTTCCTAGTTGACTGTGATAAAGTATAGATTCAGGTAGTCAAACCTAGGGCTGCAAGGGTGAAACCTATTGCATATGAGGTTAATATAGATGAGACCAAATACATCATTGAGGCTCTTGTGAATGAGCCTGTTCATCCCAAAGCAGCATACTTTGGTACCTATGAAGAAGCCAAAAGTGGAATTTCTTTGGAAATTGAGATTCCTAAGATTTTGAAAAGAGGAAAGAAGAGGTTAGAGAAGTTTGGAAAGAAGTATGGAAAGAATTAAAACTCTCCTCCTTCTATCACTGAAAGTAAAGAAGATGAAATTAAGATAGAAAATTATGAACCTAAAAAGGAAGAGGAAGAGATAGAAACTGAACCTCCTAAGAAGAAGAAGAAGAAGAAGAAGAAGAAGGTAACCCCCAAATAGAAATCAAAGATTTCTACCCCTGTCATCACTAATAGAAGATCTAGAAGGAAACTTCTATTGGCCAAGGAAGAGGAAGAAGAAGATACAATCATATTTAAGAAACCCCCACCTACCTTTGAGAATAAAATTAAAGATCTAAGAGAAGGTAGTGGTATGAGTTCTCTAAAATCACTGAAATATGCCTCAAGAACTAAAGATGAACATAAGTAGATTGAGGGAGAATTTGTAGAGAAAATGACAAGATGGAAGTATGATCCATCTGCTGAATTGAAGAGTCATATGACTAAAGATCTATTCAAGGAAATATTTTTTCCCTGGAGCAATGCAGTCTAAACAGAAAAGGATATTAGAGAACAGACCTTGAGGCAAGTGATGCCTACTATGACAAATAAAGAGGTCAAAGAAGCCATGAAAAAATATGAAAACAATCACACTCCAAGGTTCAGGACCTTTCATATATTAAACAAGAAGATAAAGGATGTTGTGCAGGCTGCAACAAAGATATGGAAGACATTCTTTGAAATCAAGGAAGAAAATAAGACAGAGGTACCGAGTATAGTACCCAAGGTAAAGACCAATGATGTAGAACTACCTAAGGTGGAAACTATTGAAGAATCCAATGCAGAATAGATTGTAGTAGAAGTGATGGCATCCCTGGCCCAATCACCTATATAGATCATCCTATCTCTGAGCAAGGATAAGTCTACAAAATCTACATCTAGACTAGTAGGAACCGAGCATGATGTTCCACCTACTACTGGGATAAGCCTAATCGAGTCACACAAGGTTACTTTGAATGTTTCTTCAGTGAGAATTGATTCTGTAATTGTTGCAGCAAATGTCAATGACCTATTCCAACTAAATACAGAGGAAAAAAATGAGGAAGGAAAGGATATGGATGATAGTGGAAAAGGTAAGGAAATTGTTCCTTCACCCAATCTCAAGGACAGTGGAAAAAGGGAAGGAAACAAATACTAATGATATTGATCTTGAGAAGGATATTGTGATTCCAAATTGGGATCTATCCAACTTGATATTAGAGAAGATGGATATACTAGGGGAGCTATGGAAGAAAAGAGCTACACAACAAAAGATCTGAGTAGAAAAGAAGAGAAACAAAGTGCTAGAGGACATAAAAGGTATATTCCTAGATGCACTAGAAGTAGAAGTAAATGAGAATGATTCTATTATGGACCAACTTGTTGATATAGTTCACAAGCTCAATAAATATTTAAATGGTCAAGAGAAACTACTGCATAAGGAAAAAAAGAAGTTTGAGAACAAAGTTCTAGAGAAAGTTGCAAGTAATATTGCAATTGATCAAGTAAAGCTAAACTCTCTTATTAGCTCTCTAGAAAATACTGTTGATAACGTTGCTTCATTATTTGTAAAGGTGAGTGATACTTCCAAATTTACCATGGAAATCAAAACAAAGATGACAAGGATAGATACAAATTTGAAGGAAAGTGAAAACCAGTTGGCACTTAACCCGAGTTCGAGTTCAGCACACTTTGTGAAGATCAAATACCTGACTAACATGCAGGAAAAATTACTAAGGGAAGAAGCAAGGACAAGGGAATCCCTTACTGCTATGTAGAGCCAACTCCTTCCACACATGGATGTAATGCATAATCATATAGCTCATTCCAAGACACTCATACATGACAAAAAATTTTTAGTTACTGAGCTTATGATGGAGTTGTCAGCAGAGATATAGATTGAATTGCACATCCTAAAGGTGTTGCAAGATAATTGGGACAATACTTTGTCTCAGATTTTCAAGGTACATAGTGATTTTCTATCCTATTTTGGTATTACCATATAGGTATATATATTTGGCAATTGTGTCAAGAATAAGGGGAAATGTATATAGAAAAAGAAATATATGAGGAAATACATATACAGAAGAGAAGTAGAGAATATATATATATATATATATATATATATATATATATATATATATATATAAGTGTTGTGGATGTTTAATTGCTTTTCATTCCATGCATGCAATCAGATTAGATAATCTAATAAAAGATTAAAGATATTAAGTTTTATTGGTTCCTGATTCACCCACCCCCTCTCAGTCACCTAGCCTCAACATATTTCCAACAATTGGTATCAGAGATAAAGGTTATCTTAACATAAGTTTAATAGCTTGAGCAAAGATCAAAGGCAATGGAAATATACAGACTAGAGAAATCCATTGAAAATGAAAAGATAGATCTCCAAGTGGCAATGGATCAGATCAGAAAACTCAAGGAGCATCTCTCTCTTTCCATGAAAAGAAGAAAATATTTAGCAGTGCAAATGAATGACAAAAGTTACATAGATGAAAGAATTGAAGACTTATGCAAAGAAAGAAGTTTCAAAGAAGCAGATGTAGCAATTAAAGACCTACTTGCAAAGAATATCAATTTACATGAAGAAGTTGGAAAGTTGAAAAGAGAACAAGAAATTCATTCAGTCAGAATATGTGAAGTCATGGAACAAAAGAATCAAGTAGAAAATGACTGAGAAATGGCACAAGACGATAAAATATTTCTAAGTACAAGATTAGAAGAAAAAGAAAAAGAAATCCATCATTTGTCGCTTTAGCAAGAAAATATGATAAATCAACTCAATAATGTAAATCAAGAATTTATCACTCTAAGGATAGAAAATGAAAAACTGCAGAATGATCTCAATACTTAAAAGAAAACCAATGAGATTATGATGAATTCATAGGTAAGCATGGATCAGTTGACACAGAAAACTCAACTGAGACATCATGGACAGACTGGATTAGGTTATTGTTACCCAAATTTTCCTCATCTGGTAAATTTTAGCTATAGGTGGAGTAAATGTGGCTCCCATAAGGGTTGAGCTCAGCGTGTGAGATAGACCTTAAATTTTATGGTTTTGGTTGTGTTCTTTTCTATGTTTTCAGACCTCTGGTCTGCCTTGTTCATGCAAAATATTCTAAGTATGAAAACCCTATTTATTGCATGGAAACCCTAGTTGTTCGTGACCTTTTCTAATTTGTCATTACCTTTTCCCGATGACTTAAGTTCCTTTTTTCCATGTGTGTTTTGACATCTCTCTATGTCTCTAAGTCTCGTGAGGAAATATCAAATACCATTTTCATCTAGAGATCACGTGACCGTCATCGGATCAAATGTCAATCGGAGGGCATTTGTGTAATCTCTTGATATAACCAAGAGTCAAAAAATCATCTAGAGATCCTGTGACTAATGTGTTTCTCTAACCCATGATCGTAATTTGTGTTTGAGCTAGGTCAATTTAATACCCTTCAGTCGGGTGATCTCGTGAAGAATTAGGTTTTTCTCACAAGGTTACGAGACTTGATGACTACTGATGGATATAGATCACACAAAGATCAAGGGTGGTTAGATTATCTCTAGATGATAGTTGAAAAGTAAAATATATTTGGTGACTTAGAGACTTAGGGTTCAGTCGCGTGGTCTCATAACAAACTCAAGGTTAAAGAATCAATCTAGTGACTTGGAGGATCAGAAGAAAATGGTGACCTAGGGTCAATACACGGTTAAGTTAGACAGTAAGGTAGAGTGTACAACAATGGTAAATCACATTGTGACACATGGAAATAAGTGGACCCAGGTTCTATGCATTCAGTCGGGTGATCTCTTGATCCCAGCAGAATATTCTGATATATCTAACAATTAAGAGACTTCCTTCAGTCGCTTAGTATTGTGAAGGAAAGGAATATGCCAAAAGTATCCAGAGAGTCAGCAACTACCATCAATTATAAAGGAGATCCAATGCTTGTCGCATGGTCTTGTGATATAGCCGGGGTTAGTAGAAAGATCAAGCGACTCAGCAATAATGTGGAAGATAAAACCAAAGGTGAGTGTAGAGTTAGGTCATAGGTTAAAGTTAGTCACTAGTCAAAGGATGAGATTGATGGTCATGCTTTAAAGTGAAATAAATTTTGAATCTCAACCATGGATGAGATATCTCATGCCAGCTGTGACCGTTATCTTTCAAATATTTAAAAAATTCAAATATCTGGTCTCTGTAGTTATGATAGAACTGACTTGCAGAGGAGTAGATGGATCAGTCAACTTCTCAGAAGAAGAGTTATGGTGATTGGAAAGATATTCAGGCCTAAATCCAATATTATGAGATATTGCAGGGGGCATTAATGATAAGAATTGACAGAGTTAGGGCTCCCTTTATTCTATTCAAATCAATTGTAACCCTAGATCAAATTTTCTCCAAGCCTACGTGCAAAAGGAGGATGTATATAATAGTTTTAGAAATTGTTGGAAATTAGAGTTTTCCAGTTGTAAAATTTATCTAAGGCATTCTTTCTGCCTTCTAATTTTGGCAATTTGTAATCTAGACTTTGTGGGAATTATCTGTGACATTCTTTCTGTCCTCTAATTTCCCTCTTTTTGTATTTTCTCTTAATGAATATGATACATTGGTTT
Organism: Thuja plicata; assembly: GCA_018584345.1. NCBI lineage: Eukaryota > Viridiplantae > Streptophyta > Pinopsida > Cupressales > Cupressaceae > Thuja > Thuja plicata. Next base: position 600,457 of record MU226807.1, read on the forward strand.
ATATCAGAGAAGTCTTAGATTCCACAGCCCTTCTCTTTTTCAACATCTTTGCATGCTATTGTAGATGATTTTATTTAGATAGTTTTGTGGATTTTGTTCATCCCTAACTATTATGTCTCATGTCTGCATCCATTTGCTGAAGTGAACATTTGCTTGTAGGTCACAATCTGTGTCTAAATTTCTTAGGAAAGCTATTGTTTGTGAAATATTTTCTTTCCTTGAATAGCCTCTTTCTATTTCGAACCTCTCTATGAAATACTTATGCAAGCCTATTCAGAAATATTGTGTTCTATTATATCTAAGAGTCTTCATGCTGGTGTGGCCACTGTTTTATCTTCATATTAGTTTTGATGTATCACCTAGTAGGATAGTTTACTTTCAGTTATTTCCCTTTTATGCATTCCTTCCATCCCTTTTCCCTCAAGAGTTTACTTTCATGTGAAAAAGCAAATTTGGGTGATTATCCAAGAGGAACCAGCCTAGAATCTGGAGGTCTCATCTCAGTTAGCAAAGGTCCCACAAACTAGAGATGATTCCCATGTTATACTAGATTATCAAGACTATGGGAGCTTGACCTAGGGTGCAAAATTGAGTGTATAACAGTTATGGCACGCTCGGTGGGACCATAAAAGAAGTTTATTTTCAAGATTATGCTATCACTGATATAATGATTACATAGTATAGACCTGAAAGAGGTTTCATTCTGAAAGTATATCTGGTGACTCCATTGGTGAAGAATAGAAGATCTAGTCCTATTCAAAGTTTATGAGAAATATTGAAAAAAGAAGCTCAAAGTCTTCTGAGTTCTCTCACCTTCCCCTGAAAAGAAGTTACCGCAGATCATCTCAAAGAACACCCCCTTCAAGGAGGGTACAGTCTACACCACATGATACTTCGGAGAGGAGACCTTTTCATTTTCATTTCATAAGGAGAGGAAGATCTCTAACCAGAGAGATACAAGAAGATTCAGCTCCATCCTTAAATACAACCCACATAGTTTTTGTTCAGCAAATCACATCTCCTATAATGGCTAGACAGTTTGCCTTTGCACCCTTCAACCAAGGAAGTCCTTTAAAATTTTCTCAACATCATGGTGTGCCCTTGGTAGCACTCAAAATTCTACCTGATTTCACAGGTGAAGGACATACAACAACTTTTGAACACATAAGAGATGTGACTACTATCTATAGTATACATAATATCACAAAAGAAGATGTGGCTACCAAGCTATTAGCAACCTCTTTCAAAGGTAAAGCCTTAGAATGGTTTAGAAATATTGTTTTTGGTTTTATTGATTCATGGGATGGATTAGGAGATGCATTAAGTAAATACTTTGAAGATAAATTAGATAACCTACCTTTGGTTGAGCAACTAACAACCATAAAGAGAGATCCTCAAGAACAAATGTCAGATTTCAATAATAGATTCCTCAAAACATGGAATAGAATTCCTATCTCAGTAAGGTTGTTAGCTAACCATGCTTTCCTATACTTCTTGAATAGTTTGAATGGTCAGATCTGTGTCATGATCCAATCCATGGGAGGTACTTTGTTACCTTAGGCTTTTGACATAGATGTCAAGGCTGGAAATTTGTTTGATCCAGACAGGCATGATAGCCAGAAGGCCACCCATGCCTATCTTTCCTAATCTTCAACCTACTGCACCTCTACAAACACTTATTTTTACCCCTATACCCACCATAGTAGCACCTAAGGCTGCTATGAGCAGTGAGGAATCAAAAGCGGTCCCTTCTCAAGAGCTACTTGAATTAAGAGACAGTAAACAAAAGATGCAAAGTCATTAGCAAGAAATGACCAACTTATTGCAAACTATGACCAAGGAGTTGACCAACTTAAGGAAACAAGATCAAGGGGGTAGGCCATCTAGCCAAGGCCCTAATCAGTAGTATCAAAATCAAGGACAATCTTACCAACAAAATAGGCCACCATATCAAGGAGGTTATCAGGGACAAAAGAAAATTTTTAATCAAAGGCAATTCCAACCTTATAATCTGACACCTCTTAACTCTAAAAATCCATTTAGGGATGTGTTCCCAAGTCAAAATAATCTTTCTACAGAGATGGACTGGTGCTATCCTTGTAATCAATCCCATAACTAGACAACATGTCTAAATGGAAGGGTACACCAAGCACTTATGGTGCAGAATGCTTCAAATGGACAATCAGAGACCTCTTCTAATGGGTCAATGCCCCAACAAGAAGTGTATGCTGATGAGACCACTCTCCCTAATTGGGAGGAACAATATTTCAATGGATTTAATGGTGAATCCCCAATTGTTGCCAACACTAGGTCAAAAAGAAGGGCTCAAGACATGGAGCAAACGAGAGATACGGCTAAGGCCTCTATGTCTACAGAATCTAGACAACCATTTACTCCTATCATACTAAAGAAGGTCCCCATAATTCCAATTAGGTAAAATCAACCTTCCAAGGAGGTTGAGCCTATCATAGTGAAAGCACACCAAAGAGTACACACAACAATGCCTTTCAACATTGTGGATAATATGAAGAAATCAAATGTTACTATGTCTATGTGGGACTCTTTGGATATTCCATGGCAGCCTGAGATCTTGAAGAATGCTATGGGTGAAGTGTCAACTCCTCAACCTACAAAAGATACAAAAAATCTAGTTTTGGTCAATACTGATGAAGAAAAGGAGGCTCCAAGCAGCAACTCCAAAGAAAATACCATTCAAGGTAGGAACTTGAAACCACCTCCCTTTTATGTATATTTAATTATTGGAAAATCTTTAGTACATAATTATATGGTAGATAGTGGAGCTACTAGCATTTCATGCCTAAGAAAGTGGCTGGCCAATTGGGACTAAAATATGAACCTTTTCAAAAGAGGGTTACCCAGCTTGATGGTTCCTCAGTAAACACAATAGGTGTAGCCAAGAATACCAGTTTAATCCTCCATGCTAGCTCTAATTTATCTATCCTACTTGACATATACATCATAGACCTCCATGCCTTATTTTCCATATGCTTATCAAGGGAGTTTACAGCCAAGATAGGAGGCTATCTTTCTTCTAACTGGTCTCACATGCTTTTCCATACAAGGTATGGAACTAAGGTTACTATCAAGTCTGAATCATTGGAAGCACACCATATAGAACCTTATATGTCCAATGCAATCAATACAAGCTACCTTGCACTTGACAGTAATGACTTCCGAATCATCAGAGAAACAAACACTAAAATAGAAGGAATCCCAGATATCTATCTAGATGATTTAGAATCAGAGAGAGCTTCAGAGGCCCAAGCCAATGTTATTTGGGATACTAGTTTGGGAAACTATTTGTTACAAGAACACGGGTTCATAGAGCCAAATATTTTTAAGAAAAATACTAAGTTAGAGGATCAGGACAACCAAGTTTGGGAGCTATAATTTGATTGTGCTAGAAGAAGACATGGTGCTAGTGCTGGTGCTATGTTAGTCTCTCCTAATAAGGAGAAGTATTATACATCCTTTAGGTTCAGTTTCTCTTGCACTAGCAACACTGTTGAATATGAGAGCCTAGTGAATGGATTGGAATGGGATAGAAAGAGAGGGTTCAAAGCCCTAAAAGTTTATGGTGACAGTGAGTTGGTTGTCAGCCAAGTAAGAGGGATAAGTGCAACAAAAAATGATAACATGAGAGCATACAAGAATCGAGTTTGGGATGCAATTGAATATTTCCATACTTTCAATATTGTTGCTATCCCTAGGAAACTAAATCAGAATGATGATAGATTAGCTGTTTTTGGATCTTAGTATGAAATCCTTAATAGAATTTCAAAGGAGAGAGACCTTCTATCCCCGATAATAATATTAATTGGCAAGTGTTTGACAATGATGAATAATTTGTGCAGTTCTTATTTGAAGAGGATGTTTTCTTAGAACATAACCAAGATAGACTAATGCAGAACTATGGTGATCAAGTGATACAACTCAAATCTAATAAGATACCCAAGCATCTTGTCACCTTAGAAGTTGTATTCAATAAAGATGATCAAGTTAAGAGTAGTAAAACTGGCTTGGTGGTCCAACAAGAACATTGTACTGAACTAGAGTTGGAGCCAGGTAAAAGTCTACAATTTGGGAAGGTAAATACTGATTCAGAAAAGAAGGCTTACACCCAATTATTTCAAGATTTTAATGATATATTTGCATGGAAATAAGAATACCTAAAAGGTTTTAATTCAGCCCTTGCTCAGCATACCATTGAATTAGAACCAAATGCCAAACCAGTCAGGCAAAAGCAAAGGCCTGTCAACCCCAAGATTGAACCACTCATGCATAAAGAAGTACTCAAATTAATAGAAAGTGGTATCATCTACCCCATAAAGCATACTAGATGGGTTTCCAACCTTGTGCCTATCATAAAAAAAAATGGGGAACTCAGGCTATGTGTTGATTTCAAGGAGCTTAATAGGGCATCCCTAAAAGATCGCCATCCATTACCCTCTATGGAGAAAATCCTACAATGTGTCTCTGGATCTGAGAGATTTTCATTATTGGATGGCTATTCAAGGTATAATTAGATCCTGGTTCATAAAGAAGATCAATATAAAACTACATTTACAACTATAGATGTCCAAAAATATTAATATTAAAATTCCCTTTTATTCCTCTAACTATTTAATTCAATCAATTAAATAGTTTCATTTGCTAGTATTTATCAATGATCAAATACTATTCTAATGTATTTTATTTAAATACATTTGTCTCACAAAAATCCCCCCTTTAATAAATTTATATTTATTAAAATCCCTTCATATTTCTAATTCTTCTAAACTATGATTTATTCAAATCTATTTTGAATTATAATCTAAACCTTAGTTAGGAGCTTATTAATCCAACCTATAGACCTACCCTAAGCCTACCCTATTCCCACTCTACTCCCATCACCTCATTTCCTAAGCATGCTTCCCTACCTAACTGTCCTTTAATCATACTTAAAGGGTGATTCCTAACCTTTTTAAGGCTAATGGAATGCTCACCCACATGGGGAAATTCTCTCCAAAAAGATCACCCATTCCTCTTAAATTCCTCTTACACATTTGTCTTCCACTTGAAATTCTTGAGCCATTAAATATTAAATGCTACATTTGACTCAAAATTGGCCATCTCCTCAAGCCTATGTGTCCATTATGTGGATCTTATGTGCATGCCACCTAGATGCCACATCATCCAAGCCCTCTTCTTATCCTCCAAAATTCTATAAATAGAGGCCTTCTCCTCTTCATTTTTCATCTCTCATTGTGCATTGTTATTATGCTAGAATTACTTTATAATTTCATAACTTGTTTTCATTCTCTTAATCTTTATCTTAAATCACTTAGAAATCACATGCTAGGTTTCTTTGGGCTAAAATGAATCATATTTGTTATCTTGCATCTTTCATGTTCAATTGCATAGTTTAAGATCATGCTTTTGAGGAATTTGAGACTAGTTCCTCATACTAGTTCTTAAGTTTCTTCATTGTTCCAAATTTGCATTGCATTGGGGATTCACTTCACTTGTGTGTTTGAGAGAGCACACCCACATCCCATCCAAAAGAGAAAATCAAACAAGCCTCACGGGTGCAACTTGTTTTAGCTCTATCCGATGATATGAGGATACTTTACTTTGCTTTGCTTGCTTTTGCCTCACTTTGGATTTAGATGCTAACCCTCTAATGGTTTCTTGTCTACGCCAAACCAGTATCTATGCCTTGAATCGGCGTCTTCGCCTGGAATTTATTGTTTAAGATTTTTCCAAACACAATTTGTCTTTTTTCAAGAGTTGTTGTCTTTCCTACTGCTTTTAGGCATTTTAGCATAATGCCAAATTTTTATTAAGGGAACAAATCTTGATAAACGTTTAAAGAAAAATAGCTTTTAAATGTTTGGATGATCTAAAAATGGCTAAATTTGATAAAATCAAAGACTAAGAAGAAACAAAAATTAACCTTGTCTGCTGTTTTTGTTGTGTTTTGTGAACTTGTAGGTAGAGCAACATCTATGGAAATGATGATTCAGGTTTCAGTGTCTACACAAATGCCAGTTCAAAAAATCATCGATCGACAGCTGGGTTTCACAAATTGACATCTCTGACTGGTATAGCAATTTTATGTTTTTTCTGGCCTATTTTTCCCACATTCTATCATTTTTAAGCTAAAACACAGAACCAGCGTCTGTGCCCTGAATCGGTGTTTGCGCTCTGATAGACTATTTTTGATCATTTGCTAACAATTGTTAAGTATTTTTGCATTTTCAATACTTGTCAAAGGCTAAAATTGAAACTACTAACCAATTGTCTTGCAACACCGCTTACCAAAGACACAAATTCAAAACTACTCACGTTTGTCTTGCAGGTTGCCTCAAATAAAAAATTGACCAAATGATCATGTTTGTGATAATATCTTTTTAGGCACATAGACTAATTAGCTAGATTTCTTTGTCTAATCTGAAGCAAGTTTTAGGGGATTATGCTCTCTTCCCTTTTGGGAAGATAAAAAACCTAGACACACTTGCTTTGTGTTAAACAATTAAATCTTTTGGGAAAGAACAAACTTGTCTTGCGTGTTTGGGAGAAAATGACATTGGGTAGGAGAGTATACTCTTTTCTCCTTATGAACAAATAAAAAATCTAGACCCCTCTTGTCGCCAATCCATGTTTTTCAAGTTAATCCTTTAGATGGGCTTGTCGGTCGAGGAAAAAATCTCCCAGGAATGACCCACGTGAGAACGAGGTGTAAGCCACACCACTCTAACTCACATTAATCAAATTTACTCTTTGGGGCTAAAGCCTCAGGATTTGACTCACATTTGAGCTTATACTCGGCTATCATCTAACTTAAGTGTGGCCTCGCGGTCTCAATCATGTTTATGTGACCACTTTTTTCAAGACAATCTATGGGGCTATACGCCTGAATCATGCTTGCGTGGACATAGAGGATACAATCGAACAAAGACACTTACTAAACACTCTAAGCATAGAAGCCACCTGATTCACCTTTGAATGGTGATTTATTAAAGTGCAAGGGGAGGGAAGGATCTCCCCCTAATATTCCCATCATATGTGTCCCAAGGTATTGTGTTGTGAAAGAGATCTTTGTAGCACGACAACAATACCTAGAAAAAGACAAAAACATGGGTGCCCTTTCGGGGGTGAAACTGTTGTGTGAGCTGAAGGACTACCAAGCAATGGGTTTATAATATTTCATTGAATCCAATTCCTTAGGTAGATGTGTGCTTAAAGTGTTTCAAGAACATTGACAAATCCAAAACAAAAATGGAATACCCAACATTCAAATTTGTCACGTGCTTGTATCCATCAAGGTTTCTTTTTCCCTTGTTAGATTGTTTTCAGACCTATGCATGTTATTTTCTGATTTGATTATGTTGAAATTGGTACTTTCCATAGAACAAACCTATTGAAAATTAGACAGAAATCAAGCCTTTGTTAAATCATCAAAACAACATCCCTTTGCAAGATTATTGCAAGCTCCAATTCTCAGAATTTGGTCTTTTATGAGATATGTCCAAAAACTTCCAATTGCTCATCCCAAATCAAATCTGTTTATAGGAAATGATCAATTCCAAGAAGCTTAAGAAGGTAAAAACTCTGTTACCACCCATGCAAAGAGAACAGAAGAATACAACCCGAGAGGCTAACAAGTACCAACACATAGTCGATTCCGTCAAGCAAGAAATCCATAAATGAGAACAATTCAACAAAGTGATATACAACAACAAGGTTTCTATCTTTATGGGAAAATATTATCTAAACGCTACTTTTGTCAAAGTTGAGCGATATGACTAGCCAATTTACCATGACAAACAAAAGTTCATCCTCTTCTTAAGCTCACGTAGCTTGCATTTTAGGACCTCCCTTAGGTTGTCATCTTTAGAAACATATCACACACTTACCCTAGCATAATTGGGCATAATCCAATCCAATCCTACTCAGCCTAGCATCATCCAAATCCTCATCTAAGGCATCCTAATCACATCCTTCACTTGGTATTGCATCCCCTTTTGAGTTGCTTAGAACCTAAATCTTAATCAAACCCCATCCTCGAATGTCCTTAAACTAAGCATTGTTTAGGATAATCCCCTTTGTCTTTTGCAACCTCATCACCTTTATCAAAATGTTGGTTCACATTAACAAATAATCTCGTTTGCCAAAGACCACAAGTTTGTCATAGCTAAACAATCATATCCACTTGATCTTACACCAGGGAAAGCAACCCTTAATCCTTGCATACATCAAGTTATCCTTAATTCATAGGAGCATATTCATCATCCTAGACACATCATAGTCCTAGCACCATCATCTTTAGCTTCCTAAGCACATCCTTGCATTACATCTTGCATCTCATATTCCCTTATGGTAGTCATTTCATGCCACCTATCACATGAGCCACTAAGAAGAGGAAGAACATAGATCCTAATCTTGCCTCTAGCTCATCTAATCCTATGACTGACTACACTAACACCATGGTTACTTATGTGCCTCAGCCCAATGAAAAAATTGCACACATCTGGGTAGATAGTAATGAGCCTCCTACCATAAGTGCCATAGAAACATTTATCAATAATCCACGACATGTCCACATGGTGAATGCCATGAGTGGACGTAGCAGCAATCAGGTACTTTTGGACATTCAAAAATAAGGACTTCAACTCCCGCCTTAGATTATACCCACACTTGTCACATGACCTATGGCACTTCTAGGGGAACGTTATCTTCCCACTAGAAATGAAGTTTGTGATACACTTCAGCAAGCTCTACAAGTGGGTAATCTTATCACACAAGTATTGCAACCTTCCATCCCACCCTCCATCATGCACACGACACCTTCATCTACCTCAGGAGCCCTGCCTCTTGATCCAACATCAGTAGCACAAGTAATACCCCCCATTGCTATGCAAGCACCTCCTCAGTTCACAGCCACTCCACTTTTGGAAATATTCCCAACATATGTGATGTAATTTCCACCACCACTGGTCATCACTAAGAAAACCACTATTCCACCCATCCCTACTCAACGCATTCAAAGTGCAACAACCAGTTCACAGCATCAAATTACCTAAGTCTCCATGCCTATTCCACATTTCTTCACCACAGGAATGCCACCTACCAACGCCTATAACTGACCCTTATATCCATAAGGGTCCACTTTCCCCACTACACTAGAAATGCAACTGCAATGTGTGCCAGCAGTTTTTCCGCAAATGCAAACCAATCCAAATCCTCCCATGAAAAAACCATCTACCAATCCCTTTTTTATACCCCAAATACCCTTCTAGCAACAACAACCAATCTAGAAACAGTAGCAACCAATCCAGAAATAGCAACAACCAATCCAACAACAACAACAACCTATTCAACAACAACAATCCATGCAACAACCATCCCAACAACACCAACCGTAGGAGTAAATTACCAACGCATTCACATCCCAAGCACAACAACAACAAATCAACCCCTCCAAAGCTACGCAATCCACCCTCCAAGTTACATAGTAGTCGAAACCACAAACGTAGGGGGAAATCCCTTCATGGAAAAACCACTACAACAGTTTTCTAATCCTTTTATCCAACCCGTGCAGCAACAACAAAATCTTTCTACTAGCTACCTCGCCATGCCATCTTCCGTTGCATCAAAAACCATTCCACCTCCACAACAATTTAGTGTTCTTAATGGGGGCATTCTACTGCAAAACACCTATCCTCCACCATATGCAGTTGCGCAACCAGCTCAACCCACTTATCTAATGCCTCAGCAAATACAAGCATACTTCCAAAGGTTGCAACAACCTTATCAAGCGACGCCACCTCCTACACTCCAATACTCCCCTCAGCTGCAACTTCTACCACAACATCCTATATACACTGATCAACAACCATCATATCAAACACCATAGTATCCCCCACAAAATCCTCCATATTCACCATTTGATCCATATCAATTTCAAGGAACCCATGTAATCACAGTTAATAATCCTCCCCCACAAATCAATCATGAATGGGAAGAAATGAAGAATTCTCTCAAGGAGCTAAAAGCCAGTACCAAGGCTAAAACATTCAAGTTTGAAGAGGTGTGCCGTTATATGTTTGATCAATCTATCACTGCAATACCCTTCCCCAAGCACTTTGAGACACTCAAATTTGATAAATATCAGGGGAAGGGAGATCCTATAAGCCACTTAAAGAATTCTACATGGCATGTCAAGAAATGGCCTATAGAGATAATTTCCTCATGAGACTATTTTCCAAGAGCTTAGGAGGAACTACTCTCAAGTGGTTCTACAAATTCCCCTATGGCATAGTCTCTAATTTCGCTGAACTATCTAAAAATTTTGTGGCCCAATATGCACATAATGTCAAAAATGAAGTCTCCCTCCATCTATGCAATTCCAAACAAAAGGGAGGAGAAATCTTGGCCGATTATCTTCAGCACTGGCAAGGGCTTACTACAAGGTTGTCCTACCAACCCCTTGACCAACATCTTATCAAAATCTTCATTTAAAAACTTCATCCTAAGCTTTCCTATCATATGTGCATGAATTTCATACAAACTTATCAAGACATCCGGATCAAAGGCATGGATCTTGAATGAGGTCTAATAGAAGATGGTGTCATCAAGCACTACAAAGAATCCTAGCATAACAAACATAAAAATGATCAATCACGGTACTGGAATAAGAACAAAAACATGGTAACGGGTGGAGCCACTGACACCAAACACATTCAAGTTGTGGTAGGCGGTCCTAATACACCTACCCAAACTTATCAGCAAGCACCACCAGTGTAACCTCAACCTCCTCCCATGTATCAATAGCCCACTCCCATGTATCACCAACCAATGTACCAGCAAAACACATGCCCTCAAGGTGCAACTATCTATCCCCCTCTAGGGACATCATATAAACACAACTACCAAGGTCCTATGAACTAGACAAATACTATATTAGTCCCATATGGACAACAAAGGCCTCACGCTTCAAATGTGCCACAACACACATTTACCCCTTTGGGTGAACCTATAGATGTCATCTTCCGCAAGTTGGTCCAAGCTAACCAAGTTGTGTACTAAAAAACATAGCCATTTGATGACTCAACACCTAAACCAACCTGCTATAAAGACAACAAGTACTATGAGTACCAATGTGTTAAGGGATACGCCACCCTCAAATGCTTGAAGCTAAAACACTATATTCAGGATCTCATTGATCACAAAGAGATCAGATTGGACTCTCCTACTCAACCATCACCAAATGCAGGCCTTAAAATCTATCAAAATACATTTCCTAAACACACCTCAGGTAAAGGCCTAGGCAATCCTACTCAATCCTTCGATCAGGGGAAAGGTAAACAAGGAGAAAATGCCAACAGAAAAGATTATACAAATGCATATATCAACTACAATAATCTCATCGGCTACATGTCTCAAGTCCAGTCCTTTGTTAATTTCATCCATGTCAAGGGTGTTGATAACCAATGCACAGTCACCACTCGTAGAGGTAGAATAACAGTTGCAAGTGTCGGTCCCACTCCATCTGTTGGTACCCAATACAACATTTTGGAACACCTAGGGAATACTCCCACCCAAATTTCCATCTTGGATCTCCTCTGCACCTCATCCACCTATCAAGAGATCCTCAATAAAGCCCTACAAGATTCCTATGTTCCCAACAACATCAACCTCACCAAATTCCAGAACCTTGTTGGACACCTGTATGCATCTTGTGGGGTGTCCTTTAAACCAATAGACATACCCTCAACAGAACCCGATCATTATCTCCCACTCCATATTTCTGTCATGGTTAAAGATTTTTCCATCAAATAGGTCATGATAGATAATGGTTCGGCCCTAAATTTGTGTACTCTAACATTCATAAAATAGTTGGGTTGCACTGAAGCTGATATAACAAATGAGGTCATAACAATCAAAGCCTATGACAATCTGGAGCGTACTTTTGAAGGCACCATATCATTACCCATTCAAGTGGGCCCTGTTATCTAGGATACATTATGTCATGTTATTGATATTGACCTTCCCTTCAACATCCTCCTTGGATTCCCATGGATTCATTCTATGAAAGCCGTCCCCTCCATCTACCATCAATGCATCAAATTCCCATATAACTGCACTAAGATCACCATCCATGCAAATCCCAAGCCCTTCGCGTACTGCAATGTGTTGGAAACATCCTTCCCACATTCCAATCACTGTCCCAGGATCGACATTGGCACCTCTGTTGCTAGTTCATTTTGAACCCATTCAAAGCCAGAGACTATTCTCTCTTCCACCCTATCCACGGTCAAGATCAACAATAAAGGTTATGGTGAGTACAATTTATCTGATGCCTTCACAGTTGGGGCACTAACAATTGATCCACATACTCAAGGCCACCAACCTAATCTAAAAAACATAGGACCGAAGTCAACCAAAGTGCTACAATTTGGTCCTACCACTTTTATCTCAAAGGGTACTTCGACTGGCCAAGAAATGACACCGAACATCAACCAATGGCTCTATAAGGATCCACCACCCAAGGACACAAGTTGCCTCAATTACTTCAAAGGTAAGTACCCTGCAACTCACAAGTTGGTGATAGAAAAATGGAACTACCAAGGAGGTGGCCTTGGTTATGAAGAGAAAGGAATGAAAGATCCTATTGTACCTACCCGACGAGAAAATAACCTAGGCCTTGGCATGGATTCTGACACGAATGGGGGCACCAACAAAAACATCTATGCCTCTTACCCTTCCCTAGGTGAAATTGCTGACATCGAAGATGTCCCGGAAGAGAAATTTGTCAGATCCTATGATGATGTCTTTGATGATGAAACCTTCCTGGGAAATTCTATCCTACACCAGCTTTCCAATCTCTTCATTGACCTTCCCCTCTGCCATCCTGAACTCATAGACTGGGACCAACCAAGTGTCGTGCATGTTGACAAGTTCTAAAGTGAGGAAGTGCTCCTAAGCTTTATGGGAGAAATTGAGCAAAGCAATGACTGGGGGCAAGACTTAGCATATGTCTACAAACTGGACCCAAAGGCACACTTTGGGGAAGAGAACTTTAGCCACAAAAATGAAGAAGAAAACAAAAATAAAAAAGAGAAAAATTGATCCCCTAGTGAAAACCCCCTTGGGGCACTATCTTATCATAAAAAAGTAAAAGCAAAGGGCGTATCCACTGGTGAAAACCTCCCAGAGGCACCAGAGGATGAAGATTCTCCTCTTCCTCTGATCCATGACTATAGGCCTGAACAGTCATCAATTCTCATCAAAGAAATAAAACCTGTTAACCTGGGCACCGAAGAGAATCCCGCCATCACATACATAGTAGCATCTTTGACTAAAGCAGAAGAAAGTGACCTTGTCACTTTACTGAATGAATCCATTGATAATTTTGCATGTTCTTACTCCCACATGCTAGGATTAGACCCCAACTTGGTGGTTCACCATCTTTCTGTAGACCCAAACATCAAACCTGTCAAGAAAAAGATCAGAAAGATGCACCCTAAAGTGGCATTACTTGTCAAAGAAGAGTTATAAAAGTTACTCCAAGCCAAGATCATCCATGCCATTGACTACTCTGACTAGATTTCTAACATGGTGCCAGTGTTTAATCCTGATAAATCAATTTGGATATGTACAAAATTTTGAAATCTCAACAAGGCATGTCCCAAACATGATTTCCCACTGCCCAACATAGACATGATCCTAGATCTCACAGCAGGACATGAGATGTTGTCACTCATGGATGGCTTTTCTATATATAATCAGATCTACATTGCAAAAGAAGATTAGCACAAGACAACATTCACAACCCCCTGGGGCACCTTCTATTATAACATGATGCCTTTTGGCTTGAAAAATGCTGTGGCAACCTATCAGAGGGCCATGACTGTCTTTTTTCATGACATGATTCACAAGATCCTTGAAGACTATGTAGATGATATCTTGGCAAAATCAGTTAAAAGGGAAGATCACCTCAATGTTTTGGAATGCATCTTTGACATAATTGGACACTACTTCTTAATTCTCAACCCTAAGAAGTGTGTCTTTAGGGTCACATCAGGAAAACTCCTTGGGTTCATTGTATCCAGACGAGGCATTGAAATAGATCCAAAGAAGGTACAAGCTATCATAGAGATGCCTCCACCAAAGACACTCTAATGACTGTGCAGCCTCCAAGGAAAGCTACAATTTGTGCACCATTTTATCTCTCAACTAGCATACAAGTGCCAACCATTCACTCATCTCCTGTGAAAAGATAACACATTCAAGTGGGATCCTCAGTGTCAGAAGAGTTTTGACAAGATCAAAGAATACTTGGCTAATCCACCAATCTTGGCACCAACTGTGCCCGACCGACCACTCATCCTATATATTTCTACTACCACAACAACACTGGGGGTACTCCTTTCTCAATTGGATGATGAAGGAAAAGAAAGAGCTATTTATTACATCAGTTGGACCTTAGTAGGTTATGAGCTCAATTATTCACCTATGGAAAAAGAATGTCTGGCAGTGGTCTTCACCTCTCAAAATTTTTTCCACTATATGCTTAGTCATACAACCAAGCTTATTTCAAAGGTGGATCCTCTCAAGTACCTACTCTCTTAGACTACTCTCACAGGTCGAATGGAAAAATGGGTTATATTGCTAAGCAAGTTTGATATTCAATATGTAGATAGAAAAGTCATTAAAGGGAAAGTCATAGAAGATCAACTAGAAGAAGCACCATTGGTAGACACATATCCTTTGATCATAGAATTTATAGATGAGCATTTATGCATGATAGAAGAGGAACCTACTTGTCAACTCTACTTTGATGGGTCCTACAGAGCTCATGGTGCAGGGGCAGGAATACTTTTTTTCACACCTCAAGGTGACTACATCCCTTTGTCATTCAAATTGGGATTTCCCTGCACAAACAACATTGCAGAATATGAGGCACTAATTATAGGACTACACATGGCTATAGAATGGAACATCACAGATTTACACATCTTTGGTGATTCCTGACTCATCATCAAACAGGTCCTAGATGAGTATCAAACCAAGGGTGACAAACTAATGCCATATAAATAGATGGTTGACAAGATGAAAGAGCATTTTCTCCACTTGCAAATAACACAAGTACCACACTTACAGAACAAAGTTTTTGATGTAATGGCCATAATTGGCTCCCTCCTAGAGATTCCTCATGAGTCTATGCAATACAAATTCTTAGTTGAGAAACTTCATGCTCCCACTTATGAGAATGATGAATCAAATTGCGTATGTGTCTTGGTTGGTCACCAATCCATGTGGTACCACAATATCCAAGATTACCTACAAAATGGTATCATATCACCTCATCTCACTGCAACCCAACACCAAAACTTTATTCGCAAAGCTTCCCACTACACCCTCGTAGCCAACACCCTTTATCATCGAGGCTATCACAAAGTTCTCTCTAGGTGTCTAGATGAAAATGAAGTCACTCAGGCATTATAAGAGGTACATGCTGGAATCTGCGGTGCCCACATGAGTGGTATGGTCCTAGCCAAGAAAATTCTACATACAGGGTACTATTGGCCTACAATGGAACATGATGCTTGTGAGTTCATCAAAAAGTGTCTACCTTGCCAACAACATGCTAATCTGATTCATGCCCCTACCCAGGACCTTAGACCTATTGTGCCTCCTTGGCCCTTCTCCTATTGGGGTTTTGACCTCATTGGTAAGATTACTCCCCTCTCTTCTAAAGGCCACAAGTACATAATCATAGCAATGGAGTACTTTACAAAGTGGGTTGAAGCAATTCACCTCACTCTCACTACAGGTGTCCAGATATCCAAATTCATCCTTTACTACATTGTCTGCCACTTTGGAATACCCTCCACTATCTTCAAGGATCATGGAACACCATTTTAAAATCAACACGTTAGTGATCTATGTGCTCGCCTCCATATCCATCACCATTTCTCCAGTCCATATTTCCCTCAAGGTAACAGCCAAGCTGAGGCAACTAATAAAACCCTCCTCAAAATCCTTAAGAAAGTTTTCAATGATACTCGTCATGAATAGCATATCTCACTTCTTACCGTACTCCTATAGGAACCACTACATATTTCCTAGTCTATGGTGCTGAAGTAGTCTTACCAATTGAGGTCAAAATACCATCCCTCTGAGTATCACTGAGTGGCCTGGTTGATGATGAAGATTACCGAGTAGCATGACTCACATAGCTTGATCTACTAGATGAAAAGTGCCAACAAGCCTATGATCACCTGATTTTTTATCAAAATAGACTCAAGTAGAACTATAACAAGAAAGTCCACCCATGTCAGTTCTAGGTGGAGGACCTTTTGCTAAAGGAAAATTAGAAAGTGGGTACAATCGGAAAAAGAAAGGTAAGTTTGAGGTCGCCTGGCAAGGTCCCTATGTTGTCACTGCATGCTTCGATTCTGGTGCATATCAACTCTCCACTCCTGAAGGAGAATCATTGAATGATCCTATCAACATCATTCATCTCAAGTGCTTCTATGCCTGACAGCTGGTTGTTCATTCTAGTTCTATGAGAAAATCCATAAAAAGTCCTCACAAAAGTACAAAAACAATGAAAAATAGTCGTGAAAAAATCTCAAAGAAGTAGAAAAATGAAGTTGAAAAAATGGTTGTCCTAGTGAAAACCTAGCAAACAGGCACTTGGGCGACATCAAAAACATCAAAAAGATCCAAAGAAATCAAAAAAGCAAAATAAAGAGAAAATTTTTGTCCAATGGTGAAAACTTGGCAATCAGGCGCCTTGGACAAGTATGGGTGATGAAAACCTGGCAAGAGGCATCACACATAGTGGACCGTTCCATTATCTATCAAAATCTTGTTTCCCTCCATCATCACACCTCTGCAAACCTTATCATTTCCCATATTCCCTGGGTGTTCTCATATCATAGGCACTAGTCCAAAATGATCCTCCTATCTCGTGTCCTGAGATTTTGTACATATTGTCTTATATATTGTTGTCCATATGTTGTACTATCCCAATCCCTGAGCTTCAGTCCTATACATATTTTGCTTAGTCTTCCACTTATTTTTGGTTGTATATATCTCATGTCCTTGGTTTGTATCCTTGTAGAACATGATCCATTTACACTCTTAAAATCTTAGGTTTCAGCAAGTGCCTTTTGATGACATCTTGGTTCCGTAGTTTGATTGCAGTCCACATTTGACCAATCAGATTTACAAATCCCATCTTTTTGGAAATGGGTCCTTTGAGGATGTATCCTTCCTCTTGTTGACCTAAATCTAGATCATCATCATCTCTGGGTTTTTGTAGGATGTATCCTTCCTCTTGAAACTAATCAAACAACACACTAAACTATCGCACGCATCAAAAAGCATGATCCAATCAAATCTCAGCAGCAATTTGTACATAATCACTTGTAATTACTTGTTCATTTTGGTCCTTGTATATTTTTGGTGTGTCCACTCCTTTCACCATTGCACTAACATCCGGAGTCATTGTCATGCTAACATTCCCTGCCTGGTCATTCCTAGTCCTCCTGGTTGGTTCATCAGTTGATTGTGACACACAGCAAAAATATGGGTCCCATCTCATCTGTTGCATCCGTCACATCCATTGCATCTGGTTGTTGCATTAGGTTCATTATTAGATTGCATTAGGTTCATCATTTAATTTCATAATTTAGATTCATTCTATCATCTTACATTGTTAAAACATTCAGATTGCATTGTTAAATCATTTAGATTGCATCGTTAAATCATTTCGATCCATTTTAGTCTTGCATTATTAAATCATTTAGATTCATTTTACATCTTGCATTGTTAAATCCTTTTGATCCATTTTAGTCTTGCATTATCAAATCATTTAGATTCATTTTACATCTTGCATTGTTAAAATATTTAGATTCATTTTGCATCTTGCATTGTTAAAACATTTAGATTCATTTTACATCTTGCATTGTTAAATCATTTCGATTCATTTTAGTCTTGCAATGTTAAGATTCATTATGCATCCATATTCATATTCATTAAACATATACATTTCATACATCATAAAATCAAATCACATCCTACATCCACACATGTCAGTACATCATATAAGCATCATCCATCCTGCATCAGTCATACATCATATATACATAAGCATAAAACCATCCTGCACCCACAATTTGTCATACATATGCATCACATCCTGCAAGCATCAAATGTCAGTAACCATACAAGCATATGCATCATCACATCACATAAATCAAAGCATGAATCATCCATCATAGCATCATAGAGTCCTCATCGATCATATATATATATAGTGTCCATAATCAATGTCTATCATCAATAAAATATATAAGCCATGCACCGATGATGCTGATATACATGTACATCTTAAAATGCAAAAAATGTGTGTTACCTAATCCTCTAGAAAATCGTATAGGTGGCTATGATGGTCCACCTCCCTGTCCTAGTGGTGGATGTGGTGGCATCCCCACAAATCCCTAAGATGCAGAAGTTTGGACTATGCTCTGCAACTGAGACCTCTCTAAGTACTCTCGCCTCTATCCCTCAGGAACTAGCTGATGGTACAAGACCTGATAGTGGGCTGCCTCTCTGCCTATCCTGGTCGCATCTCGGTGAGCTACAAAATCCTCTGCCATAACCTGTCCATCCCCACCTACAATGGCTGCCTGCCTAGCAATATCTCGCTTAGTCTTGTACGCCTCACCCCCCCTCTATGATGCATCCCTCTCGGAGGTCAATGCAAGGATCTACTATGTGGCCTGCTCCATCTATAAGGTTAGAGTACTCAACTAGTCTTTCCATGTACCTATCTCAGTATGCAACTCTGTAGCATCTTGCATCAAGTCAACCATGGAAAAATATCCTGAGTCAACCCTACCCTGTAAGGTGTCAAAAGTACCCTCAGCCCTATCCGCCCATGTTGTCTCCATAGCCAATAGTCCATGTATCTGGGTCATCTTTGTCTGTAGGTTGGTCTCAGATACCACTGCCATCCCTAGCAACCCCCATAGTCTCGCACACTCCATCTGTAGACTATCTCACTCTGCGATAACAATGTCATGAGTCTCCTATGCCACGAACCCTGCTGGTGGCCCTGCGGCCCCTGTGGTGCCTATACCTATGTTGGCACCTGAGGTGCCTATACCTATACCTATGGTGTCCCTTGTGGCCCCTAATCTTGACCATCTCTTGGTGGCCCCTGTAGCCCCTGATCCGGTCCAGCCCCTGCCTATGCTTTGTCCAAGGTCTAACCCGTCTCTATTGTGGTCTCCTCCTCTGCTCTACTATTGAGGTTTTAGGGGCATCTCCTATGTCTGTCCCATGATCCAAATCTGTGTCCCATGTCAGCTTCTCATGAGTAGCCACCTGAGCTGGGTCTATAAGTTGCAATGGTGTATCTACAGCCCACCATGCTGCATACTCAACAGTCATCTTTGCGTCAATGACATCGGGCCTGGCTACAAAGTCTACCCACACCATAGTCCTCCAGGATGCCCTTACTATGAGAGCATCAGTTTATCTCCCCACACACCTACCTCCCTAGTGACATGGGGATGTAAGGCATCCTCTACCACCACCCCTTGTTGCATCCCAAATTGTCTCATAACCCTAGATGGTCTATATCTCTCTATCTAGTGGATGGTCCTCCCTAGTAGAAAGTAATCAGTCTAAACATATGAAAGATATAGAAAATCATTGAACTCATCCTTAGCTCTTTCTGCCTAGTCTATCACTCCCCATGGCTCATAGAGTCTATATGGTGTCTAGAAAAAAACCTGAACCTCATCTAGCAGCCGATGCCAGTATCTAGTCTGACCAACTAATGTGTACCTCAATGGTAACCTATACCTGCAGGTATATGGCTCTCCTGGCTACCGAGGCTCTTGCACTCTCATAGGATGGAACACAGCAATGTGTTCCCATGCCCATAATAACATCAAAGTAACTCTTGTTCCCATCTTGCACACCCCATAGTACGCAGCCATGTGTAGGTCATGGTACAACTATCCAAGGACAACATACCCCTAGCAATATGTCATACCCTCCTCCAGCATCCTTGTTAACACCTAAGACCATCCCATGCCAAATCCATGTCTAGCTAGATCTGCCAGCATCCATCCTCTGATCAATCTAGCCAAAAACAAGGCTATCTGCTGTCTCCTATCCACTGCTGGCTGCCAGGGCATCTAGGTCCTATATGTAGAAATCCTCCTCATCGGTCTCCTGAACATGATCTCCATGTAATGATCACTATCCTCTAGTCTATACTAAGGAATCACCCCTCAGATCAGTATTCAAAGAATCTGTAGACATCCTCAAGCATGATCATGGCCTCTCCAGTAGGCAAATGGAAGGTGGTAGTATCACTGTGCCACTGCTCGATAAAAGTGGTCATAATCCCATTGTGCACCTGTAGCCTAGGCCAAAATGGCGCATAATCTAACCCAACCAATGCTAATAATCCCCAGTCTGCCTCTGTCAGCTGCGCCTCCAACTCCATGGTCGGCGGCTAGTGCTCTCGAGATCCCAATGGTGGGAACTGCTCCTGCAACATCCAAAAACCCACTATGTCAACCCATCTTTCTTCTATTCCTAGCCTAACCCCTCCCAAAATGGGGCATCTTGTCCCTAGATCCTTTGCCGACCCATCCCTTGCCTCCGCTGAGTCCCTTCATTTCCCATCCCCTCGGTGTCTGCCCCTTTGGGTGCAAATGTTAGTTCAGCCAAAAATGTCAATTTGTACACCGACATCTCTACTTGTTTTACCCTACAGACCATCATCTTTGAAGATGCAGATCTGGGTCTGGTGTCTTTGAAGATGTCAGTTCAGCACCGACGTCTTTGGATATATAGGTTTAGGGATTGGCATCTGCAAAGATGTCAATCTAGGGATCGACGTCTTCACAGACACCGGTTCAGGAACTGGCATCTCTGATCCAAAACCTAATTACGCACATTTAATTCCCCCTAACCCACCCAAAAGCATTAAAAACTTGGAAAAAAATAAATACAAGGTAATGTTGAGTCACTCATCGGTACTGGTCACTCCACAAGTCTCCCATGTGTGTGCACACGCTCCCCCCAAGTGCCCCTTTATCCTCTTGTCAACCATCATTTTCACTTCGTAGCTTAATTTTTGTCTAATCACTATTCACAAATGACCTTCTTTAAGCCCCCCATCCCCTCTTATAGCCCCTGGTTTCCCCAAAAAAATTTCCACACCCATTTTCTCCATCCCCCCTTGTATATTTTGTATTATAAGTCCTCTTGTATAGTTTAACTGTGTCAAAGTTTCCAAAAACATTTAAAAAATCGCGAAAATCCCAAAAAATAAAAAATTCCAAAAACTTCAAAAAAATCAAATATTCTCAAAAATATTGCAATAAACCATTGTTTATTTCTGCATCGCTTAGTATTTCAATTTTTAGTGATGTTTTGACACTTGCGATTGCAATCATGTTTCTCACAAAATCAGTTTTGCGACCGATTATCCTTGCTCCTCATTCTGCTCACATCTTTTGCCAGCGAATATCTTTTAATCCAATCTTTGCCCGTTAGGATGCATCCTTCCGGTGTCGGCTTATCAAATCCTTCATCACATCAATCCTGTTCATGGAAACAACTTTGGACTGAATGATTGCTTAGTCATGGGGCCTTCTTTATTGATTTTATCTTTTTGTGTCTGTTTAAACCTACTCAACACTACCTTGATCTATTATATCTTAGTGTGTTGTGACTGGTAACAACTGATACATGCATCTTTTGCAGTGTGCTTTTGTTTGAGCATCTATTCCACACAAAGGAATTCTGTCATCTGTGTTTTCTAACACCTGATGCATACCTCCTATTGCAATATCAAAATTAGATGTGCTCTCCATATTTTTCACACAAATAGATCACCAAAGCTCATTAGCTGCATATATTTTTATCCTTGCATTTGCATTCATAATTACATTCTTAGTTGCATTTCAAAAGGCTTCTATTTATTTTCTCCTCTCCCTTCCTCCTTCCTATTGCATCCTTTTTTGAGAAAATCCCACAACATTGTCTTTATTGCACTCTTTTCTTGAGGAGGCACAACCCTATATTATTGTTGCTTCAGCACAACTCCTAGAAACCCTCTTCCTCTAGGGAAACTTATTTTCTTGTCTTTGACATAATGTCACTTGCGATGCCACGTCAAAGAGGGGCAAAATGTAGACATGGAAAAATATTAATATTATTATTAATATTAAAATTCTCTCTTATTCCTCTAACTATTTAATTCAATCAATTAAATAGTTTCATTTGCTAGTATTTATCAATGATCAAATACTATTCTAATGTATTTTGTTTAAATACATTTGTCTTACAAAAATCCCCCCTTTAATAAATTTATATTCATTAAAATCCCTTCATAGTTTAAGATCATCCTTTTGAGGAATTTGAGACTAGTTCCTCAAACAAGTTCTTAATTTTCTTCATTGTTCCAAATTTGCATTGCATTGGGGATTCACTTCGCTTGTGTGTTTGAGAGAGAAAACCCACATCCCATCAAAAAGAGAAAATCAAACAAGCCTCATGGGTGCAACTTGTTTTGGCTCTATTCAATGATATGATGATACTTTACTTTGCTTTTCTTGCTTTTACCTCACTTTGAATTTAGATGCTAACCCTCTAATGGTTTCTTGTTGTGAGTGATTGCAGGTTGACATTTTCCTCATACTACAACAACCAAGTGGGGAACCATGGCTTATCAAAATATGCCCTTTGGTTTGTCAAATGCAGGTGCTACTTTCCAAAAGGCAATGGATATGGCCTTTA
Source organism: Thuja plicata (assembly GCA_018584345.1). NCBI lineage: Eukaryota > Viridiplantae > Streptophyta > Pinopsida > Cupressales > Cupressaceae > Thuja > Thuja plicata. The sequence goes on from MU226807.1 coordinate 623,302, forward strand.
AAAGCCTCATGTACAAATTTGTACTGGTCTACTTAGATGACATAACTATTTATTCTAAACATGAAGCAGACCATATCAAACACCTAAGGAAAATATTTGAAAGGTGTCGAGAGTTTGGGATATCTCTTAATCCCAAGAAATGTGTGTTTGCAGTCCATGAAGGGAAACTGTTAGGATATATAGTATCCAAGAAAGGAATCATAGTAGACATTGAGAGGATTGTAGCTATCTTAGAGCTCCCACTCCCACATCTCAAGAAAAGCCTTCAATATTTTATAGGAAGGATTAACTTTGTTAGGCATTTCTTGCCTAATATTGCAGATCTACTAAAACCTTTGACAGCTATGTTGAAGAAGAGTTCAATTTTTAACTGGAGTAAAGAGGGGAAAGCTAATTTCTAAGCTATCAAAGAGGCTTTGACATAAGCTCCTTTGCAAAGCCCAAATTTCAGTAGGATTTTATCCTTTATGCTTATGGAGGTTCTGATGTCATATCTACTATGTTGACCCAAGAAAATTATAAAGGATTGGTGTAGCCTATTGCTTTCTTTAGCAAAGGCTTAGAAGAATATGAACAGAGATATTATTTTGTAGAAAAACATGTACTTGTTGTGGTGAAGAGCCTAAAAAATTTCAGATATCTATTGACTCAAAGAAAGGTACACTTAAAATTCACTCATCCAAGTGTCAAAAAGTTCTTTCTTTCCAAAGACCTGAATGAGAAAAGAGCTGGTTGGATTACTAGAGTGATGGAATATGACATTGACATCCAAACTACCAAGCTAGTTAGAGGAAGAGGTCTTTGTGAGGAGTTGACAAGGGATGAGGGTCCAAAGGATTCAGAGAAAATGAATGCATCCTTATTTGTGCATTCAACAAAAGATCACACCAAGGCAGCAGGTTGGTTGCCTAACATGATTCATTACCTAAAGATAGGACAATGCCCTATAGATTTAGATTCGGCGAAGAGAAGGTATTACAGACTACAGTCTATCCCCTTTGTGCTTATAGATGAGATTTTTTTTAGAAAAGATCATAATGGTGTCCTTCTCAGATGCATTGATTCAAAAAAGATAATAGATGTCCTATTTGAATTCCATGATGGACCTTCTGGAGGTCATTTCTCTCCTAGGACTACTTCTTTTAAGATCATGAGGGTTGGATATTATTGGCCATCTATCTTCAAGGATAGTCATGATTATATCATAAAATGCATCAAGTGTGCCATGTTTGTAGGAAAAGAAAAACTTGCATCCTTGCCCCTTCAGCCCATCAGAACAGAGCAACCTTTCATGAGATGGGGCATAGATTTCATTGGCATGATTAATCCTCCATCTAGTGCAGGCCATAAATGGATAATCACTGCAACTTATTATTTCACTAGATGGATGGAAGCTGCTGCATTAAAAGAAGCAAATGAGAGCGTTGTCCTCAACTTTTATGATGACATTATTCACAGATTTGGCACTCCAGACTCCATCATATTAGATAATGCATTAGCATTTATAGGCCTAAGAGTTACTGAATGCGTAGCCAAACATGGTGTTTATTTGAACACAAGTTCAAACTATTACCCTTAGGGAAGTGGTTTGGCAGAATCAACTAATAAAAACTTGATTAGGATAATCAAGAAGACCCTACAAGATAACCAAAGAGATTTGCAAACCAAATTGAAATCTTCCTTATGGTTAGACAAAATTACCCCAAAAAAGATCTTTGGAAATTCTCCATACATGTTAGTGTATGGAAGAGAAGCTAAGTTGTCCATTTCAACCAAATTGTCGGCTCTGGACTTAGCTGCTCAGTATGTCTTGTTAGAAGAAGGAGATCCTTTGCAAATTAGGTATGCTTAGATTATGGAATTAGAAGAACACAAAGATAAATCCATGAAAGATATGGAATTCCATCAGATAAAAACAAAAGAAAGTTTTGATAAAAGAGCTAGGGCTAGAAATTTCAAAGTTGGGGATGTAGTCCTCAAATGGGATGAATTCAAGGCCAAGCTTGGAAAGCATAATAAATTTGATTTCTTCTAGGGAGGTCCATTCATCATCACAGAATGCAAGGAGCATAATGAATTTCAATTATCAACTCTTGGAGGAGATTCCATGCCCATTTCTATGAATGGATTCTATTTGAAGCCTTGTTTTGAGGTTTGTCCTTCCTTGTAAATATTTATGAATAAGTTTCCCTATTTTTTGTTCCTACTTTTTAGGATAGTTTCCTTCTTTTCAAGAAGTGTTCATGTACAGTTAGTGGTTCCTCCTCCTGGTTTCAATCTATTTCTAAGGTTCTATTTTTCTCATAAGATGACTCTATTCCCAATGGATGTCAAAGGTCACTGTTCTAATGTGTAGCAGGCAGACATCCAACAGAAATTGCCAAGAATATTACCCAAATTTAACTCATCTGGTAAATTTTGGCTACAGGTGGAGTAAACATGGTTCCCACAAGGGTTGATCTTAGCCTGTGAGAAAGACCTTAAATTTTTTGGTCTTGGTTGTGTTCTCTGCTATGTTTTCAGCCCTCTGGTTTGCCTTGTTCATGCAAAATATTCTAAGTATGAAATCCCTATGTATTGCATGGAAACCCTAGTTGTTCATGACCTTTTCTAATTTTTCATTACCTTTTCTAGATGACCTAAGTTCCCTTTTTCCATGTTCTTTTTGACATCTCTCTATGTCTCTAAGTCTCATGAGGAAATATCATATTCCATTTTCATCTAGAGATCAGGCGATTGTTGTCGGATCAAATGTCAATCGGAGGGCAGTCGTGTAATCTCTTGATATAACCAAGAGTCAAAAAATCATTTGGAGATCCTGCGACTAATGTGTTTTTCTAACCCATGACTGTAACTTGATTTTGAGCTAGGTCAAGTTAATGACCTTCAGTCAGGTGATCTCATGAAGAATTAGGTTTTTATCACAACTTTATGAGACTTGATGACTACCAATGGATATAGATCAGACAAAGATTAATGGTGGTTAGATTGTCTCCAGATGATAGTTGAAAAGTCAAATATATCTGGAAACTTAGAGACTTAGGGTTCAGTCGCGTGGTCTCATAACAAACTCAAGGTTAAAGAATCAATCCAGCGACTTGGAGGATCAGAAGAAAATGGTGACCCAGGGTCAATACGTGGTTAAGTTAGATAGTAAGGCAGAGTGTACAACAATGGTAAATCACATTATGACACATGGAAATAAGTGGAGCTAGGTTCTATGCATTTAGTCAAATGATCTCTTGATCCTAGTAGAATATTGTGATATATCTAGCTATTAAGAGACTTCCTTCAGTCACTTAGTCTCATGAAGGAAAGGAATATGCCAAAAGTATCTAGAGACTCAGCGACTACCATCGATGATAAAGGAGATCCAACACTTGTTGCGTGATCTCATGATATAGCCAGGGTTGGTATAAAGATCAAGCGACTCAGCGACAATGTGGAAGATGAAACCAAATGTGAGTGCAGAGTTAGGGAATGGGTTAAAGTCAGTCACCAGTCAAAGGATGAGATCTACGATCACATTTTAAAGTGAAATCAATTTTAAATCTCGAACATGGATGAGATATCTCATGCCGGCTGTGACCATTATCTTTCAAATATTAAAAAAATTCAAATATCTAGTGTCTGTAGTTATGACAGAACTGACTTGCAAAGGAGAAGATGGATCAGCCGAATTCTTAGAGGAAGAGTTATGGTGATTAGAAAGATATTCAGGCCTAAATCCAATATTCTGAGATATTTTAGGGGGGCATTAATGATAAGAATTGATAGAGTTAGGGTTCCCTTTATTCTATGCAAATCAATTTTAACCCTAGATCATATTTGCTCCAAGCCTGCGTGCAAAAGGAGGATGTATATAATAGTTTTAGAAGTTGTTGGTAATTAGAGTTTTCCAGTTGTAAAAGTTATCTGAGGCATTCTTTCTGCCTTCTAATTTTGGCAATTTGTAATCTTTCATTGGAATCCATACTTTGTGGGAATTATCTGTGACATTCTTTCTCTCCTCTAATTTCCCTCTTTCTGTATTTTCTCTTAATGAATATGATACACTGGTTTATATCAGAGAAGTCTTAGATTCCAGAGCCCTTCTCTTTTTCAGCATCTTTGCATGTTATTTTAGATGATTTGATTTAGATAGTTTTGGGGATTTTGTTCATCCCTAACTGTTTTGTCTCATTTCTGCATCCATTTGCTGAAGTGAAAATTTGCTTGCAGGTCACAATCTGTGTCTAAATTTCTTAGGAAAGCCATTGTTTGTGAAATATTTTCTTTCCTTGAATAGCCTCTTTCTATTTCAGACCTCTCTATGAAATACTTATGCAAGCCTGTTCAGAAATATTGTGTTCTATTATATCTAAGAGTCTTCATGCTGGTGTGGCTACCATGTTATCTTCATATTACCTTTGGTGTATCACCTAGTAGGATATTTTTCTTTCTATTATTTGCCTTTTATGCATTCCTTCTATCCCTTTTCTCTCAAGATTTTACTTTCATGTTAAAAAGAAAATTTGGGTGATTATCTAAGAGGAACCAACCTAGAATCTGGAGGTCTCATATAAGTTAGCAAAGGTCTCACAACCTGGAGATGATTCCCATGTTATACTAGATTATCAAGTCTATGAGAGCTTGTCCTAGGGTGCAAAATTTAGTGTATAACAGTTATACTGAACAAGGTGAATCCTCACAGCAAGGTACTCAAAAGAACAACAAACCTACTTTTAATCATTATGGAAAGTTAGGGCACATAGAAAATAAGTGTTGGAGAAATGTAAATTCAAAGTTTAATGGTAAATGTTGCAGATGCAAAAAACATTGACATAGGGCAAGTGAATGCACTAAGAAACCTAAGTTTGAATGAAAATGTTTGAATTGTAACAAACAAGGTCACAAATCTTCCGAGTGTAGAACTAAGAAATGGAACCCTAATGAACAACTAGCTAAAGCAATTTTTGGTTGGGATTACAACACATGGAGTAGATGTTGTCACTATGGTGAATATGGGCATATTGGTACAAATTTTGCAAATAATTAACTTAGAAAAAGGAATCCTACTAAGAGATGTTATGTATGTAAACAACTCAGTCATCTAAGCAAGAATTACATGAACAGAGAAAAATTAGATACTAGTTTTGAGAAAGGCAAAGAAAAGGTTTCTAAAATCAGAACTCAGATGAGTCAGCAGTGGGTAAGGAAATCTCCTGAGAGTTCAAATAAAAAAAATGAAGGATTAAATGGCACCCAAATTAGTCAGGTGGGTGGATCTACCATCTCTAAATAAATATGCAAGGAGACTACTGGAACTATGCATACAAGCCATCCTACATTAGTTCCAGAAATGCTACCAAGTCCAAATCAACATATTTATGCACTAGGACATATTATAGTTCTAACCGAGTTAGGATCTTAGTAACACCCAAGTTACATAGGCTTAACCAAGTTAAGTCAGGTTGTATGTTTTTGAGGATACAAAAGTTAGTTGTTTCCACGCTTCATTCTGAGTTGTGCCAGCTACCATGTACTGAGCATTTAATGAAAACTCAACGGTAAAATCTCTTATAAAAGATGAATTGGAAAGGTTATTATTTACAAATTTTTTAGTTTGCAGAGTGATTTAGTGCCTTAAGAGATTCAGAGTGAATTTGTGTTCGAAAGCTTTAAGTTGTGAAGTTTTATCAAACCTCTGAGGATTATGGTGTCTACATCTAGCAACAAGGTTAAGGAAGGGTCTGAGATGTTGGTAAGGAATTCTATCTGCAAACCTCCAAAGTTTAAGATTCATCTAGTGATTGCAGAGGAGATAGATCTGACGGGAGCTCATTCCCTAATTCCTTTGAGGGTACTATTGATCAAGGAAATCTGAGCCTTCTATCATTGCACAATTCAACATCTAGGGACATTGGAAATGAATAAAGCATGTGAGAAACTCTGTGAAACCAGGAATCTGAAGCCAGAAAACAAACACATAGAAGTCAAGGGTTTGACTCATATCATGCATATGCCACAAAATTTTTAGATTAAGTGGATTAGGTTTGTTCTGAGCCATGTTCATGACATGTATCTATGGTTGGAGCAACTAGTGAAGATTACCATGACAATTGTACACCGTGTTATAGGGTATCCCATGCTTGACAAGCCAAAATCTACCAAAACCCTACCTCAGGATGACCTAGCTAAGAAGACTCTTACTGAGTAGGATGGAAGAGGCATGAGATTAAATGGAGTTATTGACATGGAATTGAAGTTTGGGATTCATGTTATTACACACAAAATCTATAGTTCTAGCCGACCAAACAATGTAGCATGTGAGGTTGTGGACTTGGCATACAAAGTGGTCAAGAACAACCTTTAATTCGACCTTGCTGAGTTGTAGCTCATCCAATTGAGTAAGAACATGGAAAGCATGTGGGCATGAAAGACCAATCCATGTAAGTTTGGTTCACTTATGGTCTCCATATTCTTTTATATTCAAAATTGTTTCCCTTCCAAAGGCACATTTATTTGGAAGAAGGATAAACTCATAGTGTATCAAATAAATTATTTCATAGCACAAGTAGGAGACAATTTTGAGAGCATCATGGATGCATATTTTGAGGAATTCAGATAGAAGATACAGAATAGATATAGAATTCTGAAACAATTGGTTGAAGACTATAAAGATGATGTTTTCTTCCTAGTTGACTGCGATAAGTATACATTCAAGGAGTCAAACCTAGGGTTGCATGGGTGAAACCTCTTACATATGAGGTTAACATAGATGAGACAAAAGACATCATTGAGGCTCTTGTGAATGATCCTATTGATCCCAAAGAACCATACTTTGGTACCTATGAATAAGCCAAAAGCAGAATTTCTTTAGAAATTAAGATTCCTAAGATTTTTAAAAGAGGAAAGAAGAGGTTAGAGAAGTTTGAAAAGAAGTATGGAAAGACTTAAAACTCTCCTCCTATCATTGAAAGTAAAGAAGATGAAATTAAGATAGAATATGATGAACCTGAAAAGGAAGAGGAAGAGATAGAAAATGAACCTCCTAAGAAGAAGAAGAAGAAGAAGAAGAAGAAGAAGAAGGAGGAGGAGGTAACCCCCAAGCACAAAACAAATATTTCTACCCCTGTCATCACTAAAGATGATTTAGAAGGAAAATTATATTGCCCAAGGAAGAGGAAGAAGAAGATATAGTAATATTTAAGAAACCCCCACCTAATTTTGAGAAAAAAATTGAAGAACTAAGAGAAGCTAGTGGTATGAGTTCTCTAAAATCACTAAACTATGCCTCCAGAACTAAAGATGAACATAAGCAGATTAAGGAATAAGTTGTGGAGAAAATGGTAAGATGGAAGTATGATGCATCTGAATTGAAGAGTCATATGACTCAATATCTATTCAAGGCAATATATGTTCCCTGGAGAAATGTAGTCTAAATAGAAAAGGATATTAGAGAACAAACCTTGAGGCAACTCATGCCTACTATGAAAAATAAAGAGGTCAAGGAGGCCATGACCAAATATGAAAACAATCACACTCCAAGGTTCAGGACCTTTCAGATATTGAACAAGAAGATAGAGGATGTTGTGCAAGCCGCAACAAAGATATGGAAGACAGTCTTTGAAATCAAGCAAGAAGATAAGATAGAGGTAACGAGTACAGTCTCCAAGGTAAAGATCGACAATGTAGAACTACCTGAGGTGGAAACTATTGAAGAATCCTACACAGAACAAATTACAGTAGAAGTAATGTCATCCCTACCCTAATCACCTATACATATCATCCTATCTCCAATCAAGGATAAGTCTAAAAAATCTACATCTGGACTAGAAGGAACCGAGCAATAGGCTCCACCTACTACTGGGATAAGCCTAACCAAGTCACACATGGTTACTTTTAATGTTCTTCAGTGAGTATTGATGCTATAGTTGGTGCATAAAATATCAATGACCTATTCCAACTGAATACTCAGGAAAAAAATGAGGAAGGAAAGAATAAGGATGATAGTGGAAAAGGTAAGGAAATTATTCCTTCACCCTATCCTGAGGACAGTGTGTTGACGGGACTTTGTGACTGGCTCTGGAAATAGGGGTAAGTTGTCACTGGGCACCAGGGTACCGGCCAACTCCACTTGAATAGGTTTTGTGGAGAAAAAATTCTCCTAGCCTCCAAGCACCTGGTAGTCGCGTCTCAATGGTGAGGGGGAGCTAACTTAAGTAGGTGACTGTTGTGTGAGGGGATAGCTGGTTTTTACTCATCTTCTTCAGGAATTTCAAGAGGGGTGGGGTTTCATACAAGCATTTAGATCATAAAATAAACTTAAAAATATCGATCAGGGTTAGACATGCATTTCTATCTATAGTTATGCAATAAACATTCAAACATCAAACTAAGCTCTAATGTAAGAAAACTACTCTAAATACTGAATACACAAAGAACCTATGATTCACATGCATTTGGTAGCAAGGGGAGATAAGATACAACTTGCGAAACCCTTGATACAAATGTTGTGTATAAATCTAAAGAATTTTGGACTCCCAGGATCCTATTCTTTAGGGCCACTACCAATTGCTTTCTTACCTCAATTTTGAGGCCAAGTCTGGAGTGTTGGGCCCAAAGGTATCCGAAGGGCTCTTCTCCCAAAATTCTCATCTCTGTGATGGCTTCCTCCCCAAAGTTTATTATTTCTTCCAATTTAGACCTCCACTCCTCATACTTCTCTATATCTTTCTCCCATAAGATGACAACGCAGTTCACCTAGCCCACAAGATTGCTGACCTAATAAAGGTCCTTGATGGTTGCCGCCAAGAATTACCTTATGAGTTTGATTTGTTTGGCGATCCACCTATCTACAACATGTGCCTTCTTTTTCATGGCCCGTAGAGAATCCATGTCACCCTGTGGGAGTGGTGGTCCAGAGGTGGAGGCTTTCGGCTAAATCTCGGCTAGTGGTTGTGTTAGTTCTGCGAGAAGCCCGAGGATATTTTCATTCTTTTCTCTTTCCTCCAACTTTTGTGCCTGCTTGTCATACCAGGCCTCACTTTCCCGGGTAGCTTCCTTCAACAGGTCCACTTCACCCTGTTTATCTCTCCTCCCTAGAGGAACCTCTATGACTGTCTAATCTTTGGTCCTTACTATTGTTGCGTCTATATCTGGGGGAGGTGTCACAACTATTGCAATTGTACTTCCTTCTGGACCAGTCCGGAGGGTATGGATGGTCTGGGCCTTCTTATGCTTCTTAGCCTCTTGATTTTGGGCCATTATTTTGGCCAAGGAGAGGGGAAAACTTCCTGCTACCAGGGCCTTTCTTTAACTAGATTCCACTAGCCATTGTGGAAGATGGGGTGGTCTTGCTGATAAGGCCTAGGCATTGGGGCCTTCTTCAGGGTCTAGTGGTGTTTCCCTAGTATCCATAGTCATATCAAACTCTTTCTCTTGTTCCTTGGGGCTCCCTATGTATTCTTCCCTGGTGGCATTCTCATTTTTGGTTTCGGGGACCCCATCTCCATAGAACCAATAACATTTGCATCACCAGGGTTTTCCCCATTTTTTCCATCATCCGTGGTCTCAATATCCACATTCCCAGGGTTATGTTTCTTATCTTTTTGTGTTGCTTATCTTGTTGTTGTTTCTCTTCTTCAGCACCATCTGATGAGACATTCTTCTCTACAAGCACATCTTATGGAGAGGCTGAAGGTGTTTGGCCAAGATTTTACTATTGGGCCATAGAGACCACCTCATCGAATGTCACACTCCAAGGCATCTGATCACTCAGAGTGACTAGAAGCACTTACAGTGTGACGATTGGGGTTACGGTTTCTCCCAAAGGTTTGGTTCCCCCAGCCATTGTGAGCTACTCATCTTGTGTGGGCCTCAGTTCTGTCTCGGTCCCCTGGACTGCTGTTTCTTCCACACTTCATGGATTTTCTTATCTTTCTTCTTGTTCTTTCTCCTTTTCTTGTTCTTGGACCTCCTTTTCTAGGGCCACTTCTTCTTGTGCATCTATCTCCTCCATTGCCTTCACTATGTCATCCTGTAATTTTACCAAATATTCTATCCTGAAGAGATCATCAAAATCATCATGGGGAGGGGAGACTGCTGAAGGATCCTCCGGTTCAGGAGAAGAGGGGATGAGTTCCACGTGGGGAATGTTAGGCATCCTAGGGCCTCTATTGGTGCTCAGGGGATGGTCCACCCTTTTCTTCTTTCTCCTTAACTGTAATAGGGCCCCGACATCTAGAATGTCTACAAATTCTACCTCGGCCTCCGTCTATCAACTCATAAGTGCTTCTAGTGAAGGGGATCCTACCAGGAGGGCAGATCCCACCAGAGTAACTAGGAGACCGCGGGAAAGCTGGGCACTTAGTTTTTGACTTATTTGTTAGCATACCTCCAGCTAAACATGAACTTGCTCCAAAATGGGGAGCAGATCCAAGGGTGGAACTTGAGCTAGGGTGCTCTCTTTTTCTTTCCCCTTGTCTTTACTTGGCCCCATAGCTTCGGAGGCCAAAGTAGACCCCCACAAAATTGGACCCTTGCGGGTGCTCCTCTTGCACACTTGTGCAAAGTAATCATGACTATTCTTTATGATTCCCTAACTAACATCCTCAATTGTCAAACTCTCTGGGGTGTGCCAATCCACCAGAGGGAGAACCATCTTATCGATCCCCTGGGCTTTGTACGATGGGTCCTCCAGAGGCCCACTATCTGAAAAATATTTCAAAAAGGTCTGAAGGATGAGGCTCTTCATCATACCTTTGGACATCCTTAAGTGCTACCAAGCTCGAAGGTCCAAACCATCCTGGAAATCTACCCAAAAATCTTCAATTTGAAGTTCATGTGGTGTGGACGCCTAGGGCAGTGTCATACTTATCTTGTCAACTAGATCAAAATTGTTTCTTGCTAGGTGGAATTCAACCAAACCCAGACTCTTCAACTCATTATCGGCTTCCTTGGCCGTAGTAAGAATGCAAGAATAGTTCCTGCATATGATTGGGAACGGGATGGAGGTAACCTTCTTTAATGCAAAGAATGCGTGAAGTTCCAGGATTTACCTGTAGAACTCCAAAAGAATAATGCTATCCCCACAATGCTTGGGGAGTAGGTAGGGCTTCCCGGAGAACTCGATCACCTAAATGTAAGAATGTTGCTGAAACTAAATAAAATAATTATCATATGTACTCACCAAGGTCATTGCTTCCTTGGAAAGCTAGTACCCAGAATCCTGAGTAAGTGTCAAAATGTTGTGGTAAATGAATGTGTCATTTACCTGGAAAAAATTGGGGAAGTTGGCTTCCCACTGGATTTGGGGATAATGTTCCCATGGGACATTCTGGTTGGGCCCATTCCTAAGAATCCCACTATCTACAAAGCCCAGAGAGCGGGTCTCTATTATTCCAGTGCCCACAACACATATGAATTCATGTGGAACCTCAAATTCTGGCTGACATTCTTCAGTTGGAAGTCCACATGATTCGTGATAATAGTCGCCCAGTCGAAGGTCTTACTGTGAGTGGTGATGTAGTATAATAAATAATACATCCATGCCAAAAATTCCCTGGCATGAGATTCTCCAAAGAGCCTACAAAAAAAGATGATCCCTTCTTGTATGCATTCCTTGAAATCTCCGCAGGGGATCTCCAACTTCATTTTCTTGTAGTCCCTCCTTGGGGATTTTAACGAGTGAGAATTGAGATGTTGTCAAGCAAGATGGGGGACTTTCTCAAACTCTTTCAGTGATGCAAACTAGGAAGTAAGAGTAGCACCTCTAAATTGGGGGATCCTTAGCCCCAAAGAAAAGGTGGAAGCATCAAGAGTAATAATGGCCACTGGGTAGTTCAATGGTAGGGAATCAACAAGCAAAAAAACTTGAGTAGGTGCGTTGTAGTGCTTTTCCAGTTGGAGGATTAGCTCAGGTGCTTGCACCAAGTAGGGGAAATAGGAATCTTTGATAATTATGGAGGCGGCCACATTCTTTTCCATATCATCTCTGACATATCTCTGTTGATATATTGTCTGGACAAGGACCTGTAGTTTTGCCCATAGTCTGGCCTCTGTGTCGGTGATATCTTGAAGTTTGGAATCCACTTTGGATCCCACAAGGACATGATCCCTTGGGTATTTGGATGTTAATGGGAGTTTGGCCAGCATCTTCTCTGCCTTTGTCTTAGTGGCCGCCTAAGTGGAGGTAGTCGAAAGTTCCAAACTTCCAGGAGGAGTTGTTACTTCAGAAATTGTTTGTTGGATAATCTGTAACCTGCAAGACCGGACAACTGTTAATACATGTGATAATGTATAAATAAATTTTATGGACTCCAAAGATTTCATCACCATTTTGCACCTATTGTCAAAAGATGTTAGCCTGCATCAAAATCCCAAAAAATATAACAACTAACAACCTAAAATTTGATCAGCACCCGGGGATTCTAGGGATAATGGTTTATGCGATAAATGGGATGAAGGTCCAGGGTCTTTTCAGCACCCAGAGTCTAGAGAAACCAGTCGTTATCAAAGTGACCGAGTAGTGAGCCGTACTGGGCTGACATGGGTTGTCACGTGGTCACAAAATAAATGGTGTAATGGCACTTGATGGCAACAAATGTGTTGACACGAGAAAATTGAATGCTATATGAGATGGTTTTGAATGTTCACGCATAGGGAAATTTAATCCTACCATTAATGATGAAGCGACGGAGGAGAGAGAAAACCACCATATCTCAAACAGGTGAGGTGTCGAGTTCAAACTAGGTGGACACCATGCGGGCGAGCTTGAAAATTGGGTATAGGATGTAGAGAGCGCGGTGAGATCATCATAGGAAAGGTTGTCATGACATTATATAGACTAATATATAGACTAAATTCACATAGGAAACCGAAGAATGGAAAAATTTGTAGGAGATGACCCTATCCTATGGGTTATTTACAATTTATAGAGAAGCTACGATAATTTACGAAGAAATTACACCTACTTACAGAATCTACATGAATGTACACTATTTACAGGAAAGAGAACAATGCAAGGAAGGTAGAAAACCTTCCTACAGAGCCATCCCACCAACAGGAGGTGATGAAAAACTAGAAGACACAGCACCCATAAATAAAAACAAGACCAAAAAAGGAAGGAAAAAGTAAAAGAAAAATAAAGAAAAACAAAGAGAACTAGGAGAGAGCTGAAGGACCTACCTTAACACCAAGAAATGTGGGAGGAGGAGCACAGGAGGTTATCTACAAACCAGGAAGCTTTCATAGACCACAAACACCTACAAACTTGTAGGGAAGTTGAAAATGTGTAAAAAATCAAATGCCAACTTTACTGCAAAGCGCTGTTAAACCTCCCAAATAAACTCACACTTAATCACAAATTCCCTCTAATCTTCATTTATACCCCTAGGGTGAAAATATACCACTTCCTTTCGCAAGTCCTGAGAAAAGGAAAACTTTTGGACTCCGTGCCTGGGAATCCCATGCAACCACACCCTCTAAAAAAAGAGGAAGCAGTGACAGAGAATTCTAGAGTCTAGGATCCGGCCGACACAAAGAAAACAAAAACACTCTGAGACAAGGTCCCGGAGGAAGAGAGACCAAAAAGAAAAGGAAAATTACCTTGTGGAAGCAAAGGCCGAAAGAAAACAAAGGAAAAGGAACAAGGAAACAGAAAAAAAAGGGGGACCCAACATTTTGCCAACAAAATGTAGGGATGGGTATGCAGGGCATAACAAATGGCTACTCGCTGGGACAAATTCCTTAGCATATTTGAGAACTCCAGAATCTCTAGTTTCATAGACCAAAACTCACCTTTACTTGGAGCATTTTTCTTGCAAGGCGTGAGGTGTCTGAGAAAATTTGACTCGTCGATGATTCAATACTTCAATCTTTCGTCAGCTGTGAGGTGTTTTCTTTGAAAGAAAATCAAGCCAATGACTTTCGGGAGAAGCAGAGAGAGGGCATTGAGTACATCAAACAAAAATCACTATATCTTGCACGATCCCTGGATACCAGAATTCTCTATTCTTTATTTCCTTTTTTTTAAGATGGGGAAGGCGGTACTTCTTTCACCGTGAACCTTAAGCTTAGCTAATTTTTACGGTGGTACTTCTTTCACCTTGCCATCCATTTTAATTTACTGAATAGGTGATACATTTCAGACCTGGGATATATATATATATATATATATATATATATATATATATATATATCAAACTTGGCCAATAACAAGTGCAATCGATATGTTCTCAAGGACCATGTGATCACTTGCTTCTTTATAGTTTCTATTAATTGATGTCGAGACTTTCAAGATATGAATCTGATGAAGATTACCCATAACCTTTTACCATACATACAAAATAACTCTGAAGTGCAGAAACATTCCACCATGCTAACAATAGATTATGGACTAACCAAAATGCACAAGGTGCCATTCTAGGGATAGATGTCATGTGAAGCATACCTGTCTACAAGAAGAGGATAACATGCCAGAAACCCAATAAACAAGATGCAAAGAAAAAAGGCAACCAAAGACAAAAGAAAAAAGGAAAGAAGTTGGCCCCAAAAGATGGCCAACAACTATTTACAAGGACAAGTTACTCCCAAGGAGCACCAGGAAAAGATATTTACAAGCGGGAAAACCTTTACATATAATACAACTTTAGGAAAAATTACCTCCCACCTCATTCAAAGTAGTGTTTGAGGAACTATCCATTAATGGGAAATGGAATGGCTTCTCTGGTCATGGTACTAAGGTGGCAAGTGTTGGCCCCACAGATCTCTGAGATTAGGTATGGCCCATGCCAGAGTCTTTGAAATTTGGTGTATTTTCCTTTCTTCTCCCGGGCCTTGTCCCACAGAAGGAATAGGTTCAAAAATTAAAAGGCTTTGTATTGGGCTCTTTGGTTAAACCATCGCTTGATGAATAATTTGACACACAAAATATTCTAGTATCACGTCCCTTTGTTCCTCCATTCTTAGTAGGTTCAAGAGTTGAACATCCATAATGTTGTCCTGGTTGTTAAATTCCTGCATAAGCTGTAAAACTGGGATTTGTAAGTTGATAGGGAACACAGGATTCTGGCCATAAACTAGGTGAAATGGGGAATTCCCTGGGGATTTCTTAATTTTGATATGATCCACCTAAAGAGAGAACCTAAGATTTTGGTGCCAGTCCTGGGGGTTCTATTCTAGCAAAAGTTTGATCACCTCTAGTAGAATTTTATTGATAGATTTAGCCACACCATTACCCTGGGGGTAATATTTGTTGCATAACTTCAAGGTGATCTTCCTCTCATAGGTCCATTCCAATAACTACACTGAAGAAAATACTGGACCATTGTCACACACTATGGCAAAGGGCATTCCAAATCTGGTTATTATGTTTTCTTCCAAGAATTTGATAACTACATCTGTCGTGTTGTTCTTGCATGGAATTGCC
Organism: Thuja plicata; assembly: GCA_018584345.1. Lineage (NCBI taxonomy): Eukaryota > Viridiplantae > Streptophyta > Pinopsida > Cupressales > Cupressaceae > Thuja > Thuja plicata. Next base: position 638,714 of record MU226807.1, read on the forward strand.
TCAGACCACTGGGTGCAGTAATCGGTCATAGTCAGGATATACTAGTGGTTGGCAGATGATTTTGTGTTTATTTCCCCAATAAAATTGAACTCCCAGTGGGCAAAGGGTCAAACTTCAAAGACCGGTTGCAAAGGCATGGTTGGGTTTCGCTCACAATGGGCTACAGTTTGACAAGTGCGACACTTCCTCACATGAGTGTAGACATATTTGAAGATGAAGGCCCAATATTATCCAACCCAAAGGATTTGGTAGGCAGTGGCATCAACTGAGCCATGCCCAGTTCTGAACTTCTCATGGAATTCTTCTATCATTTTGGCAGCTTGGTCCCTATCTATGCATTGGAGGTAAATCCCTTCAAAATTTCTACGAAAAAAGTGTTTTGTTTTTAATCATGAAGTGTGCACTTTCCAGTCGTAGGGACTGATGTTTTTTGGGGGAAATCCCCTCTAGGCATCTATTATTGAGTATAAGGTATATGATGTCAGTATACCATGGATCCTGAGTGATGGACTCCATAGTATAAGTTTGACATTCAATGTTTGGAGTTACTTTTGCCATTGCTCTACATAGTCCCTAGCCTCAAACTATCTTCATTAGTTGCATCTCAAGATAATATTCTTGGAGGATGGCCATCCATTTCCCCTGGCATTCACCTAGCTTACTCTACAGTAATAAATATTTGATAGACTGGTCCCGAATGATAGCATGCACTTTGCTCCACAGAATATAATGTTGAAATTTCTTCACGACCCGGACTAGAGAAAAGGCCCACTTTTCCAAAGGTGTATATTGGACTTCGACATTCTTAAAGGGGGAGCTCATGAAAGCAATGGGTCATTCTTCCCCTTCAACCTTCTTGGTTAATACTACCACTATAGAATGCGGTGAAGTGAAGGAGTATATGTGCAATGGGAGGGAATAGTCCAGACTTGCCAGGACTGGTGCCTCCCCTATGGTTTGTTTGATCTAGGAAAATTCTCACTTCACTTCGGGGCTCCACTCAATCTTGGTATCCTTCTTCATCATTTCATTAATTGGTTTAACTATTTCGGTGAATCCAGTTATGAACCGCCACAAAAAATTTATCTTCCCAAAGAAAGATCTCATTTCCCTTTTTCTTTCGAGCATATGCAAATTTAGTAGTGATTCAACTCTCTAAAGGTCAATAGATATCCCCTTCTTAGAGACTATATGCCCGAGTAGCTTCCCTTTAGTGACCCTGAATATGCATTTCTTTGGGTTGAGGGAGATACCATACCGACGACATCTCTCATAGATCTGGGCGAGGTGGGCGCAATGGTCATGCCTGTCCTGGGAGAAGACTATTAAATCATCCATGTAGATGATTATTCATTTGTTGACCAGACCCTTGAATGCAATATCCATAGCCTTTTGAAATGTGGCCCCAGTGTTAATGAGGCCAAAGAGGATCCTCTAGTATGCAAACATTTTCCACTTGGTGGTGAATGCCATTTTATCTCTATCCTCAAATTTAACCATAACCTGGTTATATTCGGAGTACCCATCCATGAAGGACATCATTTGGGAACCATTAACAATTTGTAATACCTCATCGAACAAGGGGAAAGGGTGATTGTCCTTCTTGGATGCCTTGTTTAAATTGCAAAAATCCACACATAGGTGGATCTCATCTTTCTTCTTTCGTATAGGGACGAGGTTGGCAACCCATGTTGTGTGCCAGATAGGAAAGATAATCTAGGCTGACAGTAGTTTCTGAACCTCCTAATGAATTAGAGGTTTGATCAATGGGTTTACCGGCCTCTACTTTTTCTGAAAGGGTTTGGCATCTGGTTTCATTGGGATAGTATGAGTCATAATGGATGTGTTGTAAGTTCTAAGATCCTCATACCCTCATGCAATGACGTCAATGTATTCTCAGAGAATTGCAAGAATCTTCTCCTTCTCCTCTAGGGAGCAGGAGGTACCAATGTGCATAAAGTTTTCTTCATCAGCCTTGCCGATGTTAACTTTTTCAAATTTTCCTCCCTCAAAGGAGGATGATATCTTATCTCGGCCTCGAAGGTCTGAATCAAAGATGCATTCTAGAGCTACCATCCCCTTAGGGATGGTGTTGGTGGGTAGATTGATGATCCCATCATCTTCTTCACCCTGCCCGGTATCATCATGGTCAATTTATTCCACTATTTGATCCTCAAAGATGCCAACATTGGCCATGAAGGCCATAATATGTTGGTCATCCTCAAAAACTTGAAAGTGGGTGATATTATCCAGGATGGATGGGGTGGGGACCATTTCAACATAAAATTTCCATATTTAGGAACCAACTATCGATTCAAGGGTGCTGGCAGATACAACAAGGCCAGCCAGAACATAGTTATGTTTTCGGGGAATGAGCTCAATGCCAAAAGCATCAAAGTACTTAATTAGGCTCCATGCCTAGTTGCGGTATGTGGCTAGCCTTTTCTCATGACATGTGTATTGGCTTCGGGCCTATTTTACTATCAGCTCTGAATCACCCATTGCCCAGAGGTGGGTGATCCCTTTTCTCAATGCAAATAGGAGTCTGAGGACCAAGGCCTTGTACTCCATGACATTATTGGTGCAATTAAATTGAAAACTATAGGACACGAGGAAGGATTTCCATGGGTTGACCAGTTCCACTCCGGCCTCACAGCCTTGTTTAGACAAGGATCCATCAAACTTTCGGATCCACACGTTATTGTTCATTTTTGGGGGTTGGGAAGACGAAGTGGAAATTGGATTAATTTTGGGAGGGTTGGGAGGTGATTCCTCCAGCTCTGATGGTGCATGGGTGAGGCTTTCCTCTGGAGAGACCTCTAGTTTAGATTATTGGACAAGCACCACCTTAGGCATAGCACTGGGTGGATTACTTGGTCTAGGTGAACCGACTCTATGTTCTTTTTCTCGAAGGTCATTGATGTGGCGGGTAGCAGAAACAATGCAGGGCTCACACTCCAGTTTGGAATGTTTCTGGTATTGTACCCGGCACGAAGTGCTGGAAAAGAGAGTGGCCGGACTTTCCATGTTACCCTGTGAGTCTACCTCACCGTTTAGTTTCTTGTCCAGGTCCTAAATTCTCTAAGAGAGTATGAGATCCTCCCCGGGGATGAAATCAAAGGTCAAGATTTCTTGTGTTTGGTACACCCCAGGGGAGGATTCAGAGAAAAGGACTTCACTTACCCTCTCAAATTTAGTGAGGGCCTACTTCATTTTGGGTTCACTCTCCACCTAAATTTGATTTTATTTCCCCTTCCAGGGGAGCCACAAGTGGGAGAAGTCCATAGAGAAATACCCATTAAGGGCTTTTGACCAATTTTGACTTAATAACATCTCGTAGGTTTCAGGGATGTCCACGACTTGAATGTCTATTGTGATCGATATCTGGGGGTCTTGGATGAGCTAAATCTAGACATTTTTCATCTCACCCACCATTTTCACAATAGTTTTGTCCAATTGGACTACTACGCCTTTGGATGGAGTGGGAGTGAGTCCGAGCTTCTGGCATATGGATAAGGGCATGACATTGCCCGAAGCACCAAAATATACCAGGAAGTTGTATAGGTTCTTCCCTTGAATGTTCAAGCCTAGTAGGAAGGGAGGATCCTCTGTGTTTCCCTGGAAGATGACAGAGTTAGCATCGTCGAATGTGACAGTCTTTGGTGGACGACTAATGGCTTCTAGGTTTGCCAAGAGCTTCAAAAGGGAATTCTTCTATTTGGGACAATTAATCAAGACCTCCATCAAATTCATGGAGGTGGTGGTTTTCTCTAACACCTTGGTGATGTCAAACCATCCCCCCAGGTAAAGTTGACTTCCCTTGGCCAGATCCCTGGCTTGGTTGGAGCCAGGTCCTTTCGGAGGGAAGGAGCAATCATTTGTGTTGTCCTGGGGAGGGGTACTCTTGGGAGGCATTGTTGTGTAAGCTAGCCCTTTTCAAGCCTGACTGCGAGTGTTGTATGGAGTCTATGGGCTGGTGAAGGTGGTGGCCTCAAAGGCCAGGATGGATTCATCAAAGAACCCCTACAATTCAAATTCTTCTTCATCATCTTCGTCTATCCTGAAGATGATAGTCTCACATGTAAAGGTAGTGTGAGGAGGCTTTGATGTGGATGGTTTTGGGGGAGTAAGATTGATGGGTTACTGTCTATCCAACTAGGAGATCATGAATATCTTTTCTAGTGTGGTATAGTTCACCTTGGAATGAGAGCAATGTACACAATGTAGTCAAGGGGTGGAATTTTGCAAGCTACATAGAATGAATGGGTCTAGCACCACCCTGAGTGGTATTTTGGTTCAGAGGAGGTCCTTCAGTATTCGTGTTATTGTTCCATTATTGTTGATTGGGCTGAGGCCAGTTGTTGTAGTTCCAACCTCTGGAGTTGGTGTTTCATTGTCTAGAGAAAATATTCCCTCTCTGGGAATTGTAGTTGTGAGGCATGCAAGGCCCCACCTTCAAATGTCCCATGTCTATCGCTAATGAGGACACCAATTTCTAGAGGGGTTCAACCTCAGCTGATAGATGGGTAGTTGTGTCACAATGTGACGGTTGTTATGGTGGGTTCCCAGAGAAAGTGGCAGTAGCTCCTGGAGTCGAGGATGGCAATCCTCTAGTTGCGGATGACTAGAAGAAAGGTACTCTGGAGGGTTGTGTCAAGGTTTGTTGTACTTGCTACAGTTAGTTCTAGGGAACATATTTCAGACCCAGTATTGTTTGGGCTTAAGATGGATACACATACCAGGCTTGCTGGTCTATCAGTAGTGAGCCCATGATCATTGTTGGAGCACCCATTGTTGGATTGGGGTTGTATCCCTTAGCATAAGGAGTTCCATCAGGTATCATGTTGAAAGGTAGTCTCTGTCCAATCCCATCGGGAGCTTTGCTCAAACCATAAGAAAACTATAGGGCTAGGTTGTAAACCTTCACCAGAGTATCCTGTTCATTGGCAATGGTGGTTCTCTAGAGGAGAGTGGAAAAAATGGGGTCCATGGCATTTAGCTATGTCTAGATGGTTACATTAGTGGATGGTATGAAGGGGCCCAATCACCACTTCAAGGTGCGTTGGAACTGATGGTTGAATGTAGCGAGGGGTTCATTCGGTTCCTTCCTAATAGAGATAAACTGGTCATGGGACCACACCGGGTCCACATGAATGTGGAAGGCCGCTAGGAAGGTGTCTTCCATATAATGCTAACTAATGATGGAGTTGGCCGGCAAGTTGAGGTACCAACTTAACTCATTCTATCCTAAGGACAAAGGTAACATCCAGGTTACAACGTCCTGATGTTGTATCTGGTGTCGATTCATGGCCTCCTTGTAGACCTGGAGGTGTTACTATATGGTTCGTGGGCCTAGATGATCGTACTTGGGACATATCTTCTTTGAATGCGAAGGAATATTGTTGGTAGCGGTGGGGAACTACCCCATTTAGGACCCGATGTTACCAAAGTAAGTTGTCATTGGAGCTATTAGATTTTGGCTGGTTTGAACATTGGTCCCCGGGATTATCTAAGGAAGTTGGGTGTTCTGGTGTGTAGTGAATCCCCAGATAAATTTGGCTGGTTGTTTCTTTTGGTGGGTACTACCCTTTCAGACAGGAGGTCTGAGTTCTATAAACTCCCTGGGATTCAGGGCTGATCAAAGGATTCTGTCAAAATTTAAGGGTGAAGACGACCCTATTCCATGAAAATTCTGGCTCCTAAAAATATTGTTTGGGGAACCCTAAGGCGGTGTAAAATTGAAATCTTCTGAGGGAGAAAATCTCATGCCCTCCTAGCACTAGTTTCTATTGATGGGACTTTGTGACAGGCTCCGCCAACAGGGATAAGTTTTCATCAGTGCCGAGGTACCGGCCAACTCTGCCTGCAGAGTTTTTTTGGAGAATAAATTCTCCTAGCCTCCAAGCACCTGGTAGTCGGGTCTCGATGGTGCAGGGGAGCTAAGCTGGGTAGGTGACTGTTGTGTGAGGGGATATCTGGTTTTTACTCATCTTCTTTGGGGATTTCAAGAGGGGTGGGATTTCTTGCAAGCATTTGGATCATCAAATAAACTTCAAAAGATCGATCAGGGTTAGACATGCATTTCTATCTATAGTTATGCAATAAACATTCAAACATCAAAGTAAGCTCCAATGTAAGGAAACTACTCTAAATACTGAATACACAAAGAACCTGTGATTCACATGCATTTAGTAGCAAGGGGAGATAAGATCATTAATCTAAACTAGAACATAGGAGCAAAGGACATAAGAACACATACTTCACAAAAGATGTTCGTGAACTCCAAAGATCAGAACAACATATAACAAGTAGTCATAAGGTGTTCCTCCTTCTTCATTAACTCAAAGGGTTCCATCATCACTAGTAAATAAATCCATGGCTCCAAGAGAGCATTCTAAACTACTAAGAACAACTGAGCATTGAGCTCTTGAAACAACTGAAAATGGAAAGCTATCTTCTATTACTTGCTGGATTGCAAAATCATCAATTTTTTTGACCCTTGTTATGAGTTCAGACTTCTTATTTATACACAAAGTTTGACCTAAAACTAACCTAATCTAACTATACACTCAACACATAGAATACATTATCCTATTGCCAGTACTACCTGCACCACTTACAATCACCTCGAAACGTGCAGAGGCCTGACAAGAAAGAGGAAGAAGACAAGAAGAGAAAGCTGGAAGAATCAACATAGAGAAGAGTGTCGGGGTATTTATAGAAGAAATCTGATTGTCCCAATATCTGAGGCTAAGTGCCTCATAAATACAGATTGTAGTTCACTATCTTTGATGTACATTAGGAATTTAACATAGGATCGGTGCCTTGGGAGAATCATCTATTAGAGACATCCCTTTGTCTAACATGCCTTATTGGGATCACCTACCTACTGACCCCTTATTAACTGCTTGATAATGATCAGTCGGCTTCAGAGAACCTGGATGCGGATCACTGTGAAAGAATAAAAAACTTTACACCTAAAATTCTGGAGTCTGAGAGCTTACGCTCAATGAATAATGAATTTACAAAAATACACCATGCTGGTGAAAATCTCCAAAGTCCAGAGATCTCTACTTTTCCTTGTTTTGTTTAAAGGCCTCCAAAATCTGGTCAATTTTGTCTTCATCTATGTCTTTAACATTGTCCCACTGTTCGCTAACGACCCTAAATTGTTCCTCAATATCCTCGGCCCCATCCCTAAATTCTGCAACTATCTTTACTGAGTCATGATCCCAGAGCATCATCTTGGATAGTCATGACATTTTCCCTCCGTCAAAATCTCTGGCGAACTCATACCGGGACTCCATCAGCTCATCAAATTTGCTCCGTACAAAATCTTCCAGAGCACAAATCTTGATAGTGAAGGGATCGACTTGTGAAACACTTGATACAAATGCTATGTATAAATTTAAAGAATTCTGGACTCCCAGGATCCTATTCTTTAGGGCCACTACAAGTTGCTTGCTTACCTCAATTTTGAGGCCAAGTCTGGAGTGCTGGGCCTAGAGGAATTTGAAGGGATCTTCTCCCAAAATTATTGTCTTTGTGATGGATTTCTCCCCAAATTTTATTATTTCTTCTAATTCAAACCTCCACTCCTCATACTTCTCTATATCTTTCTCCCATAAGATGACGGTGCAGTTCACCTGGCCGACAAGATTGCTGACTTGATAAAGGTCCAGGAGGGTTGCCGCTAGGAATTTCCTTATGGCTTTGATTTGTTCAATGATCCACCTATCTACAACTTGTGCCTTCTTTTTCAGGGCCCTTAGAGCATCCATATCACCCTATGGGAGTGGTGTTCTAGAGGTGGAGGCTTTCGGCTAAATCTCGGCCAGTGGCTGTGTTAGTTCCGCAAGAAGCCTGAGTAGATTTTCATTATTTTCTCTTTCCTCCTTCAGCTTCTACACCTACTTGTCAAACCAGGTCTCAACTACCTAGGTAGCTTCCTTCAACATGTCCACTTCACCCCTTTTATCTCTCCTCCATAAAGGAACCTCTATGACTATATAATCTTTGGCCCAAACTGCTATCACGTCTGTATCTAGGGGAGGCATCGCAACTATTGTGACTGTACTTCCTCCTGAACTAGTCTAGAGGGTATGGATGGTTCAGACCTTCTAAGGCTTCTTAGCATCTTGATTTTGGGCCATCATTTTGCCCAAGGAGAGGGGAACACTTGTTTTCAATGGGGCCTTTCTTTCTCTAGATTCCACCACCATTGTGGCAGCTGGGGTGGTCTTGCTGCTAAGGCCTAGGAATTGGGGCCTTCTTTGGGGTCTGGTGGTGTTTCTCTAGTATGCATAGTCATATCTAACTCTTTCTCTTGATCCCTAGGGCTCCCTATGTCTTCCACCCTGGTGACATTCTCATCTATGGTGTCGAGGACACCATCTCTACCAAAACAAATAACATCTGCATCACCGGGGTTTCCCCCATTCTTTCCAGCCTCTATGGTCTTAGTATCCACATTCTTGAGGTTATCCTACTCATCTTGTTGCTGATGTTCTTCTTTGGCACCATCCATTGGGACATTCTTATCCACGAGCACATCTTCTAGAAAGGCCGGAGGTGTCTGGCAAAGATTTGATTGTTGGGCCACAAAGACCACCTTGCCGAATGTTGTACTCTGGGGCATCTGATCACCCAGAGTAACTAGAGGCACTTAGAGTGTGATGAATAGGGATACAGTTGCTCTGAAAGGTTCGGTTCCCCTAGCCATTATCGGTTTCTCATCTTGTGTGGGCCTCAGTTCTGTCTCGGTCCCGTGGACCAGTGTTTCTTCCACACTTTGTAGATTTTCTTATGTTTCTCCTTTTCCTATTCTTGGACCTCCTTTTCTGGGGCTACTTCTTATTGTGCATCTATCTCCTCCACTTACTTCACCATGTTATCCTATAATTTCACCAAATCTTCCATCCAGAAGAGATCATTGAAATCATCATGGGGAGGGGAGACTACTAGAGGATCCTCTGGTTCAGGAGAAGAAGGGATGGGTTCCACCTGGGGAACATTAGGCATCCTGGGGCCTGTATCAGTGCTCTCGGGATGGTCCACCCTTTGCATCCAGAATGTCTGTAGATTCTGCCATGGCCTCTGTCTCCTAGCTCATAAGTGCTGCTAGTGAAGGGGATCCTACTGGGAGGGTAGATCCCACCAGAGTAACTAGGAGACCGTGGGAAAGCTAGGCACTTAGTTTTTGACTTGTCAATCGGGACACCTCCAATTGAACATGAACTTGCTCCAAAATGGGGAGTAGATGTGAGGGTGGAACATGATCTGGGGTGCTCTCTTTTTCTTTCCCCTTGTCTTTACTTGGCCCCATAGCTCTAGAGGCCGAAGTAGACCCCCACAAAATTGGACCCCTATGGGTGATCCTTTTTCACACTTGTGCAAAGTAACCGTGAATGTTTTGTATGACACCTTGATTGATGTCCTCAATTGTCAAACTCTTTGGGGTGTCCCAATCCTCTGGAGGGAGATCCATCTTATCGATCCCATAGGCTTTGTACACTGGGTCCTCTAGAGGCCCACTATCTGAAAAATCTTTCAGAAAGGTCTGAAGGTTGAGGCTCTTCATCATACCTTTGGAAATCCTTGAGTACTATCGATCCCGAAGGTTAAAACCATCCTGGAAATTTGGCCAAAAATCTTTAATGTGAAGTTCATGTGGTGTGGATGCCTGGGGCAGTATCGTACTTATCTTGCCGACTAGATCAAAATTGTTTTTTGCAAGGTGGAACTTGGCCAGTCCCAGACCCTTCAACTCATTATCAGCTTCCTAGGCTGCTATAAGACTACAAGAATAGTTCCTGCAAATGATTGGGAATGGGATGGAGGTAACCTTATTTAATGCAAAGATTGTGTGAAGTTCCAGGATTTTCCTGCAGAACTCCAAAAGAATAATCCTGTCCCCACAATGCTTGGGGAGTAGGTAGGGCTTACTAGAGAACCTGGTCACCTGAATGTAAGAATGTTGCTGAAACTAAATAAAATAATTGTTGTATGTACTTACCAAGGTCATTCCTTCCTTGGATAGCTAGTAACCATAATCCTGAGTAAGTTTCAAAATGTTGTGGTAAATGAACGTGTCATTTACTTGGAAAAAATTGGGGAAGTTGGCTTCCCACTAGATCTGGGGATAATGTTCCTACGGGACATTTTGGCCGAACCCATTCCTGAGAATGCCCACTGTCTACAAACCCTGGAGAGCAGGTCTCTATTGTGCTAGTGCTCATAACACATATGAAGTCATGTGGAACCTCTAATTTTGGCAGACATTCTTTAGTTGGAAGTCGACATGATTGGCGATAATAGTTCCCCACTCGAAGGTCTGACTATGAGTGGTGATGTAGTATTAGAAATAATACATCCATGCTGAAAATTCCATGGCATGGGATTCTTTGAAGAGCCTACACAAAAATATGATCCCTGCCTGTATGCATTCCTTGAAATCTCCGTGGGGGATCTCCAGCTTCATTTTCTTGTAGTCCCTCCTTGGGGATTTTAACCACTAAGAATTGAGATGTTGTTAGGCAAGATGGGGGACTTTCTCGAACTCTTTCAGTGATGCAGACCAGGAAATAATAGTAGCACCTCTAAACTGGGAGATCCCCAGCCCCGGAGCAAAGGTGACAACATCAAGAGTAACAATAGCCACTGGGTAGTTCAATGGTAGGGAATTAGCAAAAAAACAAGCCAGGTAGGTGTGTTGAAGTGCTTTTCTAGTTGGAGGATGAGCTTTGGTGCTTCCACCGTGTAGGGGAAATAGGTAGCTTTGATAATTCTGGAGGTGGCCATGTTCTTCACCATATCATCTCTGGCAGATCTTTGTTAATACATTGTCTGGGAAAGGAACTGTAGTTCTCCCCATAGTCTGGCCTCTGTGTCGATGATATCTTGAAGTTTTGAATCCACTTTGGATCCCAGAAGGACACCATCCCTCAGGTATTTGGATTTCAATGGGAGTTTGGCCAGCATCTTCTCTACCTTTGTCTTAGTGGTTGCCTGAGCAGAGGTAGTCAGAATTTCCAGACTTCCAGGAGGAGTTGTTACTTCAGACATTGTTTGTTGGATAATATGCAACCTGCAAGGCTGGACAACCATTAATGTATGTGATAACGTATAAAGCAATTTTATAGACTCTAGAGAGTTCATCACCATTTCACGCCTGTTGTCAAAAGATGTTAGCTCGCATTAAAATCCTAAAAATATAACAACTGACAACCTACATGGAATTTTATCAGCACCTGGGGATTCTGGGGATAATGGTTTATGAAATAAATGGGACAAATTTCTGGGGGCTTTTTAGCACCCGGAGTCCTAAGAAACTAGTCATTATCAAAGTGATAGGGTAGTGAGCCATACTGGGCTTACATGGGTTGTCATGTGGTCACACAATAAATGGAATAATGGCACTTGATGGTGATATATTTTTTGGTACGAGGGAATTGAATGCCATATGGGATGGTTTTTAATGTTCATGCATGGGGGAATTTAATCCTGCCATCAAAGATGAAGCGATGGAGGAGAGAGAAAACCACTATAGCTCAAATAGGTGAGGTGCCGAGTTTGAAGCATGTGAACACCATGCGGGCAAGCTCAAAACTTGGGTACATGATGCAGAGAGTGTGGTGAGCTCATCATAGGAAGGGTCGTCATGACAATGTATAGACCAATATATAGACCAAATTCACACAAGAAGCTGAAGAATGGTGAAATTTACAGAAGACAACCCTATCCTATGGGTTATTTACAATTTACATAGAAACTATGACAATTTACAAATAAATTACACCAACTTACAGAATCTACATGAATGTACACTATTTATAGGAAAGAGAACAACGCAAGGAAGGAAGATAACCTTCCTATGGAGCCATCCCACCAACAAGAGGTGATGAAAAAATAGAAGACACAACACCTAGAAAGGAACACAAGAATAGAAAAGGAAGGACAAAGAAAAAGAAAAATAAAGAGAACCCGAAGAGAGATTCGAAGGACATACCTTAATATTAGTAAATGTGGGAGGATGAGCATGAGAGGTGCTCTGTAAACAAGGAAGCTTTCATAGACCATGAACACCTACAACCTTGTAGGGAAGTTGAAAAAGCATACAAACTCAAATACCAACTTTACTGCAAAGTACTGTTAAACCTCCCAAAGCAACTCACACTTAGTCACAAATTCACTCTAATCTCTCTTAATCACTCTAGGTAATCTTATTCACGGTAAATTTTAATGTGACAAGTAAATCATCATTTATACCCCTAGGGTGAAAACATACCATTTCCTTCCACAAGTCCTGATAAAAGGAAAACCTTTAGACTCTAGGCCCATGGATCCCATGCAACCACACCCTCTAACAAAAGAGGAAGCCATGACAGAGAATTCTGGAGTCCAGAATCCAGCCAGCACAAAGAAAAAATAAAACACCTCGGGACCGGGTCTCGGAGGAAGAGAGACCAAAAAGAAAAGGAAAATGACCCCGTGGAAGGAAAGACAGAAAGAAAACAAAGGAAAAAGGAACAAGGCAAAAGCAAAAAAAGGGGGACCCAACATTTTTCCAATAAAATGTAGGGACGGGTATGCAGAGCATAACACAGTGGAAAAGGGAAGGAAACAAATATTGATGATATTGATCTTGAGAAGGATATTGTGATTCCAAATTGGGATCTATCAAACTTGATAGTAGAGCAGATAGATATACTAGGGGAGCTATGGAAGAAAAGAGATACACAACAAAAGCTCTGAGCAGAAAAGAAGAGAAATAGAGTGCTAGAGGACTTAAAAGGTATATTCCTAGATGCACTAGAAGTGGAAGTAAATGAGAATGATTCTATTATGGACCAACTTTTTGATATAGTTCAAAAGTTCAATAAAGATTTAAATGGTCAAGAGAAACTACTGTAGAAGGTAGAAAGGAATTTCGAGAACAAAGTTCTAGAGAATGTTTCAAGTAAGATTGCAATTGATAAATTAAAGCTAAACTCTCTTATTAGCTCTCTAGAAGTTACTGTTAATAACATTGTTTTTCATTCCATGCATGCAATCAGATTAGATAATCTAATAAAGGATTAAAGAGATTAAGTTTTATTGGTTCCTAATTCACCCCTCCCCCCCCTCTCAGTCACCTAGCCTCAAAATATTTCCAACATATATATTATGCAAATCATTTGTTGATGAAATGAGAAAAGAGTTTGAGATGTCAATATTTGGGGAGATCAAATTGTTTCTTGGTCTATAGATTCTACAATAGGATGAAGGCATCTACATCACACAATCCAAAAACATCAATAAAATTCTAAAGATATTCAAAATGGAGGACTCCAAACTAGTTGGAACACCTATGGAAACCAGATGCAAATTGACAAAGGAAGACAAGTCAACTAAGGTAAATCAGACCTTATATAGATCTATGATTGGAAAACTAATGTATGGTGTACATACTAGACCAGATATAGCACATGAATTTGTAATATTTATAAGATTCTCTGCTAATCCCAAGGATTTGCACATTACTGTTGTCAAAAGAATTCTAATATATCTAAAGAATACCGAAGACTATGGTCTGTGGTATGAGAACAGAGGCAAATTTGAGCTTCAAGATTATACAGAGGTTGATTGGGCTAGAAACATAGATGATAGAAAGAGCACAATAGGAGGAGCATTCTTTATGGGGGACAGACTCGTCGCATGGATAAGTAAGAAGTAAGGATGCATATCTCAATCAACTACAAAAGAAAAATATGTGGTGGCTGCTGCAAATTGCTCTAAAATTGCATGGATCAAGCAATTGCTGAAAGGTATGAATATGGAAATCCTTGATCCAGTGATTATATATTTTGATAACACAAGTTCTATCAACATTTCCAAGAACCCTATGATGCATGTTAAGACAAAGCACATTGCTATTAAGTATCATTACTTAAGGGAACAAGTACAAGAGAAAGAGGTGATACTGGAATATGTTCAATCCAAAGAATAATTAGCAGACATATTCACAAAGCCATTGCCAAAAGATACATTTCATTACCTAAGTAAGAGACTAGGGGCCTGACCCTTGTCTACTGGTCACTAAGCTGACTAGAAGGTTGCATCAGCCTACACATTATCAGAAGATCATTGATGTTGATGCAATCTTAGAAATGGACTACAATGACATATCAGTACAAGAAGGTACTTATCTAAACTGAACACCATAGATATTTTTGACTACTATAGAGTTGTATTGTTGATGGACAGAAGATTCAATGATATATTTATGTTTGGCATTGTTGTCAAAGGGAGAGAGATATCCATATGAAATATCCATCATACATACTGAGGGATAGATATATTGAATATGATAAATATCTACTAGGGAGAAGAACATCAGTCAAAGGGAGAGAAAATATCAGAAAAAGAAGTTTCTACAAAGGGAGAGAAATATCTAAGAAAGATTCAAAGAAACAACCATCTATCTAAGAGAGAGAATTGGAGAAAAGTTAACACTACATATATATCTAGAAAAGGGAGAAGAGATTCTACAACAAAGGGAGAGAAATAATCAAAAGTTGCTACATCTATCTAGTGAAGGGAATGAAGAATGAAGAAAGTACTCTGCAAGAATCAAATCTATGCTATAAGAGTATACTGAGAGTTAGATATTTGTATTGTTTATAGAACAATAATTTTGGTATGTTATGAAATATTTCATATTTTTTTTATAAGTATGTTGCCATCAATGCCAAAGAGAGAGATTGATGAACTATAACCGATAGAATGTTTGAAGATGATAAGTTATTGATCACCAAGCTACAGAAACAAAATGCAAGACATTAAATCAGTTAATGTATTGTATTTTCATTGATGTCAACTTGATATAATCCAATTGGTCATATACATATTGTCATAGACTTCAAGAAACCAAATAGATAAAGTTTATGTTATCGGTATATATAAATCCAGTGTACATCGAGTGACAGTAAACATTGACAGATAGTGCACACTGACGGATAGAGAACCTTGAGAAATCACAGTGTATACCAAGCACCGCAACACCTAGCATAACTGAAGTGAACCCTGAGCAGAACTGAAGGTGATGCCCAAGGACAAATGAAGTTTTTCACCAATCAAAACTAGAGTTAGGAAATGACAAAACACTTAGCTGGTAGGAGCTATAATTAGAGTTAACTGATTGATTACTTTATTTCCATCGACCAGTTGAATTGAAGATTTAAAGCTAGTTTTATTCACAGATGTCAAGGAGAAATCTATGGAATAAAACTAAAGAAAATCTTTAAAGATTAAAGCAATGCATGGAGAGATTTGCAAATGAAGAAATCTATCTATGTCAAGAACAAGAAAGACAAAGAATATAAATGGTGAAATCATGTCTATATAAAGAGACAAGTAATTCATTATCAAAGAGAGAGGAATGTTGAGTATAATTTTGATGAAGATAGAATTCTTCATGCAGATCTGAACATACAGGCTGAAGGATAGAGCCAAGAATTCTACAGACACTGAGAAACAGAGAAGAAACAACGTTCACCGAGTAGAAAGAACAAAGAGGAGAGCAAAGGAAAATAAGAGTATATTGATCAGAGAGGTATTATGGACTTACAATAGATCTGAAAATCTGCAATTTTAAGTTGTATTAATGAACAGATCATTTACTGTTTTAGTTTAACCATTGATTCAAAAAATCTCTTAACTATGTGGGATTAAACAGTCCTTAATGTATTGAGATACTCAAGAGTATCAAAAGTTTTTTCCTGTTGACAGCATAGTGAATTCCCAATGTCAAAAGACTAACCAATGGTTTTAAATCCTCTAATAAGGTCACACTTAATAGTGTGTTTGTAACCTTTAACAGGGTTGGCTCTTCACCGAGCTCACTTTAGAAGAGTGAAAATTTTGGATTACCAATCCCAAGTGGTTTTTCCCTTAACAAGGTTTCCACTTTAAAAATCCATGTGTCAAATGTGTAAATGGTTTATTTATTTGGTGTTTTTCTTTACACATTACTAAAATAGGATTGGTTGGTAAGCACTAAGTTTATTTAATGATATTCGGTAAAGGCTAGGAAAAGATAAACTGCTATTTGATAGAGACTAGAAAAAGGATAAACAGTATAATCACCGAGAAACATATATTTGATAAAATTACTTAAAGGCGTACATCTTGTAGGACTGAAGATAACTAGAGGTTTCATATATGTGATATAATTTTTGGTTGGATTATTGGATTAACGATTGAGGCCACTGATTCAGCCCCCCCCCCCCTTCAGTTATTCTAACACATCCATGTGTAAGGGGGATTGGGAAGGGGAGTAAAGATTTTCTGGTTATTGTCCTTCTTCTCCTATCCTTTTCCTTTTGGGGGATGGAAATTATTGTGAATCTAATTCCATATGTCTATTTCCTCTTGAAGAAGAAGCTTCCTCTGCTCTTGGCAATACCATGTTGTATCCTTTTTTTTGTTGCAAAACATATTTTCTTGGTGGAATACCTCTAGTAGGTATAGAATTGTTCAAAATTTCCTTGGCCCTTTCTGGCTCTACTCTTGTGACCACCTCTTTCTTCTGGTTCAGAGCTTGCATGATATCTTCAAACATTGTTATTAATGATTCTATCTTCTTTTTCCAATGGTGGAATTCCTTTAGAGGATCATATGATTTATCAAAATTATGAACAAGATGTTAGATCAATAAAATGATTCCACTTATTAATTAAATAATCTTGATTTAATTATTAAATCACTTATTATCTCTATTTCACTTAAGCCAAACTTTAGGCATATAATAATTAATTCTTTTATTAATTATTATTATGCAACCTAGATATTTCCCCTTTAGAGTTTCCCTTTTAGGGTTTTGATCACCTTCATAAGGTTTGATCTCTTTGTATTTTGTATTCCTTCTCTGAATGAATATTTTTTCTTTTAGAACTTTTTTGTCTCCAAGCTTTGCTTTTGTAACAGGTTATTTTGGATGTTTCAGGTGCTATGATCATTTTTTGTGCATGGGATGACTTCTTTTTAGTTGTTATTCATGTTTCTACATCTTTTTGTCTTTCCTAGATATTTTAGACATTTATTTTTGTCGCATTTATTTTTTGCAAACGCACTAAGATAAAGTACCATTTGATGTATTCATGTTTGGGATCCTACACATTTTGTGCTTAATTGTACTCACACTATATTATAAAGTGCCATAGGGGGTTTTATGTTTGCCTTGTTTTCCATCTACCTTTTTCAAGTGAGTGTTCCTTCCATGACATTAGCCTCATTATGTGTTTCAAGTGAGTGTTCCTTCCATGAAACCATCCTTTATATGTGTTTGTATGTTCTTCATCATGCAGTCATTCTTGGCAGTCTGGTTTAGTGTACTTGCCATGCCTCTCCCTACTCACCATTATGGGGGGTATCTCATGTTGGTTCTAATGCTTCCTTGGTTTGATGGAGTGATCTATGTATTCAATATTTGTTCCTATGAACTAGGAGGATGCAACCACTTCTCCTTCTTGATCTCTTGTTCCTGTAAATTGAACTCATTTCTAATGATGTCCTTAGGAAAATTAAATTGGTGATCCAACACCAAACACCTGGTCTTCTTTCTAGACATATCACTTATGAACCCCTCAGGGTCATCACATCTTACCATAGAAGTTGTCAAATTATAGGGCTCTAGATACTTCTGCAAATGTTTCCACCCTCCTTTTGTGATAATGAGTTGGTGTATACATGTAATTGTAGGAAAGATGGTACCCTTTCCTTTTCCTGTCAAGCTTTCCTCTTGTAGTCCACCAATCTATCTAATTATCTCTACAATACCCATTTTGAGAGGGACTTGATATGAAAGTATATTAGGGACACCTCTGAAACCATATACTCTAAACACTGTTGAAACATGGTATAAAATGACATCAACCCAATCATGCACAATATTAATAGTTTGAGAAAAATCTTTTGGTCTTAATAATATCAACAAAGATGTAGGGATCCTAGGATTATCAGAGAACAACAAGGTTCTAATCCTAGAAGAAAAACATATGTCAAAGGTGATAAAACTGGCATCTTTCTTATCCCATGACAACTCTGTACACCATAGCTAGACATGCATCTCTTCATCATCCTTAACTTTCATTAAATCCATTTCCTTCTCAAAGTATTCTTCACCCTAAAATAGGAACATATGCATCAACATTGAATACCAACCAAATGGTTTAACTACTTTTTCATTCTTAATGCCTATTAAACCATGGTGAATCAGATCAACAACATAAGGAGCAAAGTAAAAAATAATGGCCAGATGTGGATGGATAATCTGTACCATCATAAACATGTAATGAATTGACATCTCCTTTTCTTCATCATCCCCAAAGATTTGACTTAGGGCATTGTATACACCTCTGGCTTTTGGGGTAAAATAATCCAATTTGAATGGTTCATATGTATTGGGTCCTACTACAACCAAATCCCCTACTTTGTTGAAAAACTCTTTCAAAGGTCTACCTCTAAGATAGTTCCTTTGGGCCTTATATACCTCCTTGAATTGGTTAAAATAATTTTTGTCCATTTGAATATAAGGATCATCTAGTTGAAAGACTTCTCTTATCTCCTTAGCTGTGATATTTATTAATACTTGCCCATTTATATCTATTACCACCCTGGACACACTATCATACTTCTCTGCTTTCTGGATCAACAAATAAATATCCATAAAGACTCCAGGGACTACCAATTTACCCACATTAAATTTCCATATGTTGTTGTTAGGTGCAAATACATTTCTCTGGCTAAAAGCCACTTTGAATAGTGTTAAACCAGGCATATTGATGCTCACATCCCTAACCCATTGACCCTTATCATATAAAACCTGCCCAATTTTTAAATGAGAGTGTTTTGGAACCATTTATTTGAGTTTAGTAGTATCATTTGTCAATCTAACCAGTTGTTGTAGAAGATCATCACAAACATTCTTTTCTTGGTACTATGTTTTTCCAGTAAATTTTCTTCTGGGTGCCATTTCAATTTAGGGTTTCCTACTCAAATAGTTTCAACTTTATAGAAAATTCATATTCCCTTTATAATGTCAAAAACCCTACTAGAAACAGAGCTTACAATATTTAAGAGTGGAGTAACAAAGCAACTTACCTATTCTGCACAAGTTAAAAATTAGACAAAAATCACTACAATTTGGCTCTGCTTCGGTCACTTCTAAAATTATGGCATTTGAAAACTTAAGTGAATGATTTTATACACAATCCCATCACTTCCTAGAATTTAATTTTATCTGAGATGGCCATGCCTTCCACCATTACTTTTTCCTGATTTGAACTTTCGCAACCCAATGGTTCATAAGCTTTATTTTAAAACACAACCATTGATCTTAACAACTTCCTCTAAAATCCTACGGCCAGTAGGAGTTGATGAAGACTTCCATCTATTCAGACGTGCATCAACAAGGTGCAATGCCTTAATCACTAGATTTTGATCACATTTCCCCTGAGGCTTTACGCCCGTAATTAGATCCTTTTAGAGTTGACAACCTTTTACTTTCTTTTATCTCAGGCAGGGTCCCATCACTTATCCACGTGCTGTGTTGGCATGATTCCTTGAAGGCTAGATCATGATCACTTTTATTTCAAGTCTTTACACCTACCATCTGATAAAAAAAAACTTGACTTCATATTAACTTTACCCTTCGCTTGGTAACTACAGGTCCCACTAACTCACTAGGACACCTGACAGCCAAGCGTGATGCCTCAAATATTAAACATCTTTCATCTCTGCTTCACCAGTTTGCGCTAGCCGCACAATAAGATTTAACATGACCATAGATTAACTTTACTTAACCACTGATCTGGTCCCACTATCTTGCCATGTGTCAAGATAGTGTAATGCCTTAATTAGTAAATATCTTCATCTTCATGATCAAGGTTTTACGCTGGCCGTAGATCTTCTTCAAACTTAATTCCTTTTAA
This sequence comes from Thuja plicata, assembly GCA_018584345.1. Lineage (NCBI taxonomy): Eukaryota > Viridiplantae > Streptophyta > Pinopsida > Cupressales > Cupressaceae > Thuja > Thuja plicata. Next base: position 658,684 of record MU226807.1, read on the forward strand.
ATAGCCTTTAAATGCTCAAGGCCATGATGTTACCATTTTCCAGATATCACTTGGGCGTGAATCCTTAATCACTAACTACCTTCATTTATGTGCCTAAGGAAATATGCTAACTGTTGGATGAAATCTAATATGACTTCTTTCTAATCCATCCAAAACCCCAACCACTTTACATGTGGAGGCCAGGCACAATGCCTTGATGAGTAAAGACCTCTATCTTTTCCTTAAATGGAATGCATCTACCATCGATCTCATCAAACTTGAATTGTCTTTAATACACCTACTTTATGCACGACAAGACCCACTTGGGACACATGACACAAATACGCAATGCCTTGATTGTTAGATGAGCTACATCTTTGTTATGAAGGTTTATGCCAGCCACATGATCTTCAACAACTTGACCACCTGCTATTCCTTTCAAATGGGCCCTCAGATCTGATAGTTGCCATGTGTCAATAAGGCACAATTCCTTGATGGTTATGATCACCACATCTTTTAATCAAGGAACAACTTTGATCGTCAGATCAAATAACACTTGACTACACTTTATCTTAAGCCTTAAACACAAACTTGGTCCTGCCATCCACCACATGTCAGCCAAGCGCGTTGTGTTGATCATTAAAAAGCTTAATCTTTCACTTTAAGGGATAGTACCTGCCATTGGATTTAATCAACTTGCATGATAGATGTAAAAGGTGATAAATCTTACAGGTAACTTAGGATTTAGGAAAAAATAAAAAGGAACCCGCCTGAATTAGGAAATATTAAACCTAATATGTGTGAATAAAATACACCTTCATGAAATTAGTTTATTTAAATACAATTCTATAGAAAAATAATGGAAATTTAAGCTAAGAATTACAATTAAATCAATAATCATCTCATGGCTCTCTATCTAAGCATGTTGATAAATCTCTCAACCTTAATCTCTATCAATGACAGTCCTAGAACGAGAATTTGATGAAGATAAATGCCTAAATCTAGCTCAATTCTCTCAAATCATGATAATATTGTATTCAAATGCACTCAAAATGATCTCGATGATGCAAAAATGCTATGATAATCTGTCAAAATGCTCAAATTGCTATGAAAATGACAAGAGGTTTGATGCTTTGCATTCAAATTTCTAGGATCCTTAATGCTCTCAAAATGGCTTCTATTTATAGGATTTTCCCGAGTGTAGGGGGTTCAGTTAATTGATCATAGTTAATCCATGGTTGAGTGAGAGGATTTCAAATAGTTTCAAATATGGGGACAATTTAAATGGTTTTCTCAAAGGTTGGGACAAGGGGACAAATTTGAGTGATTGAGATTGAAAGTTCAAAATGAGTGATTGAGATTCAAATTTAGGAGTGATCCATGTGCTTTGTGTTCTCAATTCTCATTGGTTGTTCAAATTCATGTTGAAAGATATTAGGATTATTTAATTCAATCAATTCATTAAATTAGCCATGTAGGGATGAATAGGTTCAATTTGACTTTTGATTTAAACTATACAATTAATTGATTAAAATCGATTATATAATTTTGATTGTCCCTTTTAGGCTTATATTTGATTATTTGATGTCATGGTTAATTAATCCTTTGATTTAATTTGATTTTGTCCAATTTGGTTGATAAATTTCCATTTGATTTGATTTTGATCCATTTTGATGCAATTTGATGAGATTAGGAGCAATTTGATGAAAAATGCAAATTTGGTTGTTTAGAGAACACCTAGTCAAGTTTAAGTGTCTACAAATGCCCCTCTTTGAATTGATGTGTGAAGCACACTGATTCAAAGAAAACTTGATGTCCTGATCATTCATTCAATGTTGATTAATTGATACAAAACCTGATGTGAAGATTGATAATCAAATATGAAACTCTGATGCAAAACCTGATGAGAAACTGGTGTGAAATGCCTGATGTGATGGATACAGAACCTGATGTGAAACTGATGTAGAACTGATAAATAATTCCCCACTGGTAAAAGTTTGAATTTTTAATGCCCCAGATTTGATGTACGATATGATGCAGAATACTAATTTTGATTATATGATGATGCCCCCTTAGAAATGAAAGCATTTTGATGTCCAGATGCAAAATATTAATGAGACTTATGTAGAATAGGATCCAAGATGTTTTCATTTCTAAAAAATATTGATGATGATGATGTCACAACATGCCCCAGTTTGTAGAAAATGCAGATTAGGTCTAACTGGGTCAAAAATCTCTCCAAAATTAGGTCACATAGCTTAAAATAGGTTGGAAAGCCCAAATTTACTCTTCATTTTGACTTTTTACCATAGAGATTTTGCTCTGGTCCTGGTGAGATTGACAGCGATGATGATCCCCATTCATGAGCATGAGTTTGAGAGACCATGCTGGCATCAAAGACCCTTGGATTATGGACCTTTGATAAGTGGTTTTGACCTTGCTAGTTCATTTATTGCATTGTTTTGTTAGCATTTATTGTATTTTTAGATGCTTTTAGATTAGTGTTTGCAAAATGCCGCCTAGGATAGATTAAATGTTGCCTAGGGTAGTTCAACATCACCTCTGTGTGATGAAATGACACGTAAGAGTAGTAAAACACCGCCTAGTAGTTAGGTAAAAAATGGCATACAGTGTTTAAAATGTCGTGTAGCAAACCCTTGGGCAAAAGTATGTTTTAAATGCCACCTAGGAAATTTTAAATGACGCCTAGGTTTGTGAAATGTCAGGTATACTATAAAGTAATACCTCCAATGATTTAAATCATGTGTATGATGTTTGAAATGACATGTGGTGTTTGAAATGATGCGCACACTTAGCCAAGTGACACCTGCTAGAAAATTGATGAAAAAACTAATTTTAGGATGAACAAACTACTTTTGATTGATCATCTGGATTACCGGATTGATTTACAAGATAGATAGATGTGTTTCCATGATGCTACTAAGTTTTTGGGATGTTAGAAAAATAATATAAATGGATGTTTGATGTGTCAATCATATTGGTTAGAAAAATTGATGTATTGTTCCCTTCTCAAGATCTAGAGGTTAGGAACAATAGGTTGATGCGCTCAAAAAGAGAAAGGATAGATTTGATATAGTTGATTGATATGAAATGATCCACTGATATAAAGATTCTAATATAATTTACTTTGTTTACAAAATGTAGGCACATTTCTATAAGTTGTATGTATGGAATGTCACGCATTGGATTTTTGATCTAGTTGACGAGATGACGGATCCAGAGAGATGGATTATTGAGTAGTGCGGGCTAGGCTTCCTTCTTTATCTCCCTTAGTTTCAGCTGAACCAAGGTTTACTTACAACAATGGTAGAGCGTTGGCACTTTGACCATAATACCTTCCATCTACCCCTTGGCGAGATGACTATCACGCCTAACGATGCATACAGATTGCTTAGGATTCCAACCCGTAGAGAGAGAGTATACTATGATCATGTATACAATGGGAGCGCATGTAGATGAATGTTTGGAGATGACACTATTGGAAATGATACCATCACATGGGATCATTTTTCTTCATTTCCCACTTTATCAGCGATCTTAGGTGCAGTCATCAATGGTTTGCTTCTGCCAGATCAATGAGGTCATGAATTCTCAGTTGGATGGGGTGGAATTTTGGAGGAGTTGATTGCACATCCTCGGAGATTTGATTGGGGATCCTATGTGTTAGCACATTCATATCATGATTTGCATGATTTTGTGTACAGAGCTAGTGCCACTAGTACATTTGAGGTCAAATATTGACGGACATTTGTCAGATTTCCAACACTCATTTGTCGGTATTTCGACACATGATTTTGTCACCATTTTTGCATAGGAAATTGTGATAGAAGACACATCCATCAGTTTACCGACACCACATCATGTCAAAAACTTTCACATGACAACAACTTTGTGATGGCATTTCCTGTGGTTCATCCATCGGCATTCTGACACCATGACCTATCAGAAATATACAATCTCTATGAGAAATAACTGTCAAAAACATATCCTTTCCGACGACAGTTTCCACCTAATTCTAACAGATATACCTGTCAGATATATAGCATTACTATAAAAAAAAATCTATTTGCGACACTGTAACTATCAGAATAGCGACAGTCATGCAACATTTCTTCGATAGGTTGCCCTGTCGAACGTATAGCATTATTGTCAGAAGAATTGTCGTAAATTATGATTCTCTGACATTTTAACTGTCAAAGGTATAGTACTGCTGTCAAAAATTAATTATCAAATGTCAAAAAACTGACGAATATGAACATTAAATATAAAACAGCTCAAGAGACCATCATAGGTTCTCTCTTTCTTTGGTCTATATTAATGATAGAATGTTTTACCTTTCACTAGCTCATCAAATCCAGGGATTTGAAAGAATTTAATAGAATATTTTCATGACAACATATATTATTTAAGTTGATGTTGCACAAATTTATCTACTTCACGCACTTGTAGACTATGAGGACGGCGATAAAGAAGCATGCCCATGGTAGGAGATGCTTCTTTATCATCGTCTTCATAGTATACAAGTGCGCGAAGTAGATAAATTCATGCAACGTCAACTTAAATAATATACGTTGTCATGAAAATATTCTATTAAATTCTTTCAAATCCCCGGATTTGATGAGCTAATGTAGTGTAAAACATTCTATCAATAATATAGACCGAAGAAAGAGACAACCTATGATGGTCTCTTGAGCTGTGTTATCTTTAGTCCTAGCTACCTATTGATCATTGAGAATAATCACCGCCTGGCCAAATCATTTTTATTTCATTTGTTGAGAAAAGGAGTGGGAGAAAAGGAGCAGGTGAAAGTTGATCGAGGGAGAGAGAAGGCATTGCATTTTATTTGATCATGAATGCTCTCTGAAATGACCAATCATGTTTTCTATTTGATTTTTTTTGGTGTTTTTTTTCCCATATTGAGTAGATAAAAATCATGGTGGTAGCCACTTAGCCATCATTTTGATGTTCCAGGTATTTTACAAAGATACAGGTATGTGGATTTATCATTTAGTTGCTTGCAGTTATTGGTCAAATGCAAATATTTTGTCAAGTTGAAAGGGCAAGATATCAGTTTGGTGTTTTCGGTTTATGTTAAAAGTTGATTTGGTAAAATCCTCAAAAACACACTACATGTTCTAAAATGTAAAGAAGTTGAATGTTAAATGTAAGATATATATCTCATCCATAGTAATCAAAAGAAAGGACATTAAACTTATAAGGAGATTTATCGATCCAAGAATATAAGCGAATAGGAAACATGATTGGTACCTTATGAATTGGTTTTTGAGGTGCAAAATCGCCATCAATCTCCTCAGAATAAGACCCCTCCTCATGAAAAATGCATTTAATAGATTAAAAAAATCTAATCTACAAAACTAAACCAATGGCATGTTTAGAACAAAGAAATAGATTGATAATAATATGCTGAAAATTCTATTATGTTTAATACACGCAAAAGGACCAGTCCCAACAATTCTTAAACATACTTTAT